>BDSI01000128.1:0-266983 GCA_003117195.1 Eudorina sp. 2006-703-Eu-15
CCCCACCCCCGCGCTCTGCCACCCGGCCCGCCCTCTTGCTCCCAAAGACACCACCCCCGCCCCCCACCTCTGCCACCCGGCCCGCCCTCTTGCTCCCCAAGATACCACCCCGGTCCCCCCCACCCTCTGCCACCCCCGCCGCCCCCTTGCTCCCCAGATACCACCCCCGGCCCCACCCCTCTGCCACCCGGCCGCCTCTTGCTCCCCAAGCATACCACCCCCGGCCCCCCACCCTCTGCACCAGATACCACCCCGGTTCCCCCCCCACCTCTGCCCCACCCCCTCTTGCTCCCCAAGATACCCCCCGGGTCCCCCCCCACCTCTGCCACCCGGCCGCCCCTTGCTCCCAAGATACCACCCGGTCCCCCCCACCCTCTGCACCCGGCCGCCCCTTGATTCCCCCCCACCCCGGCGCCTCGCTCCCAACGATACCCCCCGGTCCCCCCACCCTCTGCCACCCGCCGCCCTCTTGCTCCCCAAGATACACCCCGGTCCCCCCACCCTCTGCCACCCGCCCCTCTTGCTCCCCAAGATACCACCCCCGGCCCCCCACCTCTGCCACCCGGCCGCCCTCTTGCTCCCCAAGATACCACACCCCCCCCCCCCACCCTCTGCCACCCGGCCGCCCTTGCTCCCCAAGATACCACCCCGGCCCCCCCACCTCTGCCACCCGGCCGCCCTCTTGCTCCCAAGATACCACCCCCGGTCCCCCCACCCTCTGCCGGCCGCCTTGCTCCCCAAGATACCACCCCCCCCCCCACCCTCTGCCACCCGGCCGCCCTCTTGCTCCCAAGATACCCCCCGGTCCCCCCCACCTCTGCACCCGGCCGCCCTCTTGCTCCCCAAGATACCACCCCGGGTCCCCCCCACCCTCTGCCACCCGGCCGCCCTCTTGCTCCCCAAGATACCACCCCGGTCCCCCCACCTCTGCCACCCGGCCGCCCCTTGCTCCCCAAGACCACCCCCCCACTCTCCACCCCCACCTTGCTCCCCAAGATACCACCCCCGGTCCCCCCACCCTCTGCCACCCGGCCGCCCTCTTGCTCCCCAAGATACCACCCCCGGTCCCCCCCACCCTCTGCACCCGGCCGCCCTCTTGCCTCCCAAGATACCACCCCCGGTCCCCCCACCCTCTGCACCCGGCCGCCTTGCTCCCAAGATACCACCCCGCGTCCCCCCCACCCTCTGCCACCGGCCGCCCCTCTTGCTCCCCAAGATACCACCCCCGGTCCCCCCCCACCCTCTGCCACCCGGCCGCCCTCTTGCTCCCAGATACCACCCCGGTCCCCCCACCCTCTGCCACCCGGCCGCCCCTTGCTCCCAAGATCCCCACCCCCTCTTGCTCCCCAAGATACCACCCCCGGTCCCCCCACCTCTGCCACCCGGCCGCCCCCTTGCTCCCCAAGATACCACCCCCGGCCCCCCACCCTCTGCCACCCGGCCGCCCTCTTGCTCCCCAAGATCCCCCACCTCTGCCACCGGCGCCCTCTTGCTCCCCAAGATACCACCCCCGGTCCCCCCCACCCTCTGCCACCCGGCGCCCTCTTGCTCCCAAGATACCACCCCGGCCCCCCCCACCCTCTGCCACCCGGCCGCCCTCTTGCCTCCCAAGATACCACCCCGGTCCCCCCCCACCTCTGCCACCGGCGCCCCTCTTGCTCCCAAGATACCACCCCCGGTCCCCCCCACCTCTGCCACTCCCCAAGATGTCCCCCCACCCTCTGCCACCGGCCGCCCTCTTGCTCCCAAGATACCACCCGGTCCCCCCACCCTCTGCCACCCGGCCGCCCTCTTGCTCCCCAAGATACCACCCCCGTCCCCCCCACCCTCTGCCACCCGGCCGCCTCTTGCTCCCCAAGATACCACCCCCGGTCCCCCCACCCTCTGCCACCCGGCCGCCCTCTTGCTCCCCAAGATACCACCCCCCCCCCACCCTCTGCCACCGGCCGCCCTCTTGCTCCCAAGATACCATCCCCCCCACCCTCTGCCACCCGGCCGCCCTCTTGCTCCCCAAGATACCACCCCGGTCCCCCCCACCCTCTGCCACCCGGCCGCCCCCTTGCTCCCCAAGATACCACCCCGGTCCCACCCTCTGCCACCGGCCGCCCTCTTGCTCCCAAGATACCAACCCTCTGCCACCCGGCCGCCCTCTGCTCCCAAGATACCACCCCCGGTCCCCCCCACCCTCTGCACCCGGCCGCCCTCTTGCTCCCCAAGATACCACCCCCGGTCCCCCCCACCCTCTGCCACCCGGCCGCCCCTTGCTCCCAAGATACCCCCCGCCCCCCACCCTCTGCCACCCGCCGCCCCCTTGCTCCCAAGATACCACCCCCGGTCCCCCCACCCTCTGCCACCCGGCCGCCCCCTTGCTCCCCAAGATACCACCCCCGGTCCCCCCACCCTCTGCCACCCGGCCGCCCTCTTGCTCCCCAAGATACCACCCCCGGTCCCCCCCACCCTCTGCCACCCGCCGCCCTCTTGCTCCCCAAGATACCACCCCCGGTCCCCCCCCACCTCTGCCACCCGGCCGCCCCCTTGCTCCCCAAGATACCACCCCCCCCCCCACCTCTGCACCCGGCCGCCCTCTTGCTCCCAAGATACACCCCGGTCCCCCCCACCCTCTGCCACCCGGCCGCCCCCTTGCTCCCAAGATACCACCCCCGGTCCCCCCCTCCACCGGCCGCCCTCTTGCTTACCACCCGGCCCCCCACCCTCTGCACCCGGCCGCCCTCTTGCTCCCAAGACCACCCCCGGTCCCCCCCACCCTCTGCCACCCGGCCGCCCCCTTGCTCCCCAAGATACCACCCCCGGCCCCCCACCCTCTGCCACCGGCCGCCCTCTTGCTCCCCAAGATACCACCCCCGGCCCCCCACCCTCTGCCACCGGCCCGCCCTCTTGCTCCCCAAGATACCACCCCCGGTCCCCCCCACCCTCTGCCACCCGGCCGCCCTCTTGCCAAGATCCCCCACCTCTGCCAAGATACCACCCCCGGTCCCCCCCACCCTCTGCACCCGGCCGCCCTCTTGCTCCCCAAGATACACCCCCGTCCCCCCCACCCTCTGCCACCCGGCCGCCCTCTTGCTCCCCAAGATACCACCCCGGTCCCCCCCACCCTCTGCCACCCGGCCGCCCCTTGCTCCCAAGATACCACCCCCGGTCCCCACCCTCTGCCACCCGGCCGCCCTCTTGCTCCCCAAGATACCACCCCCGGTCCCCCCCCTCTGCCACCCGGCCGCCCTCTTGCTCCCCAAGATACCACCCCCGGTCCCCCCACCCTCTGCCACCCGGCCGCCCTCTTGCTCCCCAAGATACCACCCCCGTCCCCCCACCCTCTGCCACCGCCGCCCTCTTGCTCCCCAAGATACCACCCCCGGTCCCCCCACCCTCTGCACCGGCCGCCCTCTTGCTCCCCAAGATACACCCCCGCGTCCCCCCACCCTCTGCCACCCGGCCCCCCCTTGCTCCCCAGATACCACCCCGGTCCCCCCCACCTCTGCCACCGGCCGCCCTCTTGCTCCCCAAGATACACCCCCGGTCCCCCCCACCCTCTGCCACCCGGCCGCCCTCTTGCTCCCCCAAGATACCACCCCCGGTCCCCCACCCTCTGCCACCCGGCCGCCCCCTTGCTCCCCAAGATACCACCCCCGGTCCCCCCACCCTCTGCCACCCGGCCGCCCCTTGCTCCCCACCACCCCCGCCCCCCCACCCTCTCTTGCTCCCCACCCTCTGCCACTTGCCTCCCCAAGATACCACCCCGGTCCCCCCACCCTCTGCCACCGGCCGCCCCCTTGCTCCCCAAGATACCACCCCCGGTCCCCCCCACCTCTGCCACCGGCCGCCCTCTTGCTCCCAAGATACCACCCCCGGTCCCCCACCCTCTGCCACCCGGCGCCCCCCTCCCCAAGATACCACCCCGGTCCCCCCCACCCTCTGCCACCCGCCGCCCTCTTGCTCCCCAAGATACCACCCCCCCGTCCCCCCACCCTCTGCCACCCGCCGCCCTCTTGCTCCCCAAGATACCACCCCGGTCCCCCCACCTCTGCCACCCGGCCGCCCTCTTGCTCCCCAAGATACCACCCCCGGTCCCCCCCACCCTCTGCCACCCGGCCGCCCCCTTGCTCCCCAAGATACCACCCCCGGTCCCCCCCACCCTCTGCCACCCGGCCGCCCTCCCCTTGCCTCCCCAAGATACCACCCCCGGTCCCCCCACCCTCTGCCACCCGGCCGCCTCTTGCTCCCAAGATACCACCCCCGGTCCCCCCACCCTCTTGCCACCCGGCCGCCCCTTGCTCCCCAAGATACCACCCCCGGTCCCCCCCACCCTCTGCCACCCGGCCGCCCTCTGCTCCCCAAGATACCACCCCCGGTCCCCCCCACCCCTCTGCCACCCGGCCGCCCCCGTTGCTCCCAAGATACCACCCCGGTCCCCCCCACCCTCTGCCACCCGGCCGCCCTCTTGCTCCCCAGATACCACCCCGGTCCCCCCCACCCTCTGCCACCCGGCCCCCTTGCTCCCCAAGATACCACCCCGGTCCCCCACCTCTGCCACCGGCCGCCCCTTGCTCCCAAGATACCACCCCCGGTCCCCCCCACCCTCTGCCACCCGGCCGCCCCCTTGCTCCCCAAGATACCACCCCGGGTCCCCCCACCCTCTGCCACCGGCCGCCCCTTGCTCCCCAAGATACCACCCCCGCCCCCCCACCCCCCCCCCCCCCCCCCCCCCCCCCCCGGTCCCCCCCACCCTCTGCCCACCGGCCGCCCTCTTGCTCCCAAGATACACCCCCGGTCCCCCCCACCCTCTGCCACCCGGCCGCCCCTTCTCCCCAGATACCACCCCCGGTTCCCCCCCACCTCTGCCACCGGCCGCCCCCTTGCTCCCCAAGATACCACCCCCGGTCCCCCCACCTCTGCCACCCGGCGCCCCTTGCTCCCAAGATACCACCCCGGTCCCCCCCCCCTCTGCCACCCGGCCGCCCCTTGCTCCCCAAGATACCACCCCCGGTCCCCCCACCCTCTGCACCGGCCGCCCCCTTGCCTCCCAAGATACCACCCCCGGTCCCCCCCACCTCTGCCACCGGCCGCCCCTTGCTCCCCAAGATACCACCCCGGTCCCCCCACCCTCTGCCACCCGGCCGCCCCTTGCTCCCCAAGATACCACCCCCGGCCCCCCCCGGCCCCCACACACCGGCCGCCCCCTTGCTCCCCAAGATACCACCCCCGGTCCCCCCACCCTCTGCCACCCGGCCGCCCCCTTGCTCCCCAGATACCACCCCGGCCCCCCACACACACAGCCATTCGGTCACCCCCTCCTCCCAACCCACCCTCGCGATCCCCTTCCACCGTCACCTCCCCCAGCCCGCCCTGGCCTTGTTCGTGCACTCAACCCCGCCCGCTGGTGCTGCTTCGGTGCCCTCTGCGCCACCACTTCACCGACGGATGTGCAGGGAGGGGGATGAGGCGGAGACTGACATCTTCAGCGCCATGCCGCCGACGCCGCCGTGTGCATCGAGTGGCGCGTGTCACGCCGCTGTGAAGTACGTACGGGTACCGTATATCGACAATGTACCGGCATGTCCTGTATTGGCAAGTGGGGCACTACAGGGTCGATTCGGGCGACGTCCTGGTCCGGACTCCGGAGCACCCACGTCCTGCGGTCCTGGGTGGGCCTGTCTTCCAGAGGGTAGGACACACGCCACCCTGGCGCGGGCCGAGCGGGCCAAGGAGTTCTATTCCTCTCGCAGTCGCGCCAACGTTGCCTGAATCGTTACAAATCGAGCCGGCCGTGACGCTGACCAAGAGCTGCTAACCGAGCCCTAACGGCAAGACCGCCGAGGCACTCTCTCGTACACAAGGGCGCCTAGCTGCGCAACGGCGGCAGCGGAAAGCGCGCGCCCCTGCATATGGCATGTACCCCTTTCCTGTCTGTTGTCCGGCAGTCTGCACGAGGGACGGGGGAATTCGAGACGACTGAGTGGCGTAGGAGTTCAACCTCTTCGGTGCATATATCACCGTCTACGCCTGTGTTGGTGCATCCGGTACATGTGCCGGGGGTCCTCGACGCGCCTGGAAAGTTTGCTCCTTGACCCAGTAACTTATTACAAGTCGCGCGCTGATCTCTTGCCAGGCGCGCGTTCACAAGCATATTGCGCTCGGGGGTACCTGCTGCCGTTGTACCGGTGCTGGTGTCTGGCGTAACATTTATCCACACCGACCTTCGTCATCATAGGATTGATGACATAAGGCACCTTTCAATTATACAAAAAAGCAGAAATAAATGCCCACAAATGTGCCATGAATTTGAACGGTACAGACCTTCACATCAAATACTGCAGAAAATGTCTTGCGTTCTAGCATAGTAAAGAAACACCATCGATCAGTTACGATTAGCAAGCATGTCTTCCAGTGAGGCGAAACTGCAAGTTTGATGAGCCAAACTCGATATAATTTTAAACGTAAAATACAATCTATCTTTCAATTCCTTTGCTGGTGAGGGCTGGTGGGAGCGCACAACGCCGGGGAGCGGCTGCTGTGACGAGCTACGGGTGTAATAAGTGAGCCTATGGACATGAACTTGAATCTTGCACTGATAAGCTTTACGGTTTATAATAGAACCGGTGGCTGGATGGCATACCGAATGCAACTCCTTGTAAGCGGGGTCGTACCGGTATATGGTTTTGGCTTTTGGGACCTTATTGCTTATGTACTACTCGCCCCTTATCGAGCATACTCACAATATGAAATTACATTATATTGGACTTGCACCAAGGCCAGCTCTCCTGATGCCTTCTGATGCCTCTAAACCGAGCAAAAGTTTATGGGATAGCCCCAGCAAGTTGGCGGCATCTTGAGGCTGCAGCAGGACGACGTTCTCGTCAAGGTAAGCTTCCTGCCCACAGCCTTCTGCGCGACAAGTTTGCCTGTTGCCCATGGATCGGTGTGACCGCAACAGCTCGACGACTTTGCAGCCGAGTCGTGTTCCCTTAGAGCTATCCTGTTTAACTTATGCGTCACTTCCTGCAGGGTTTTCGGGACTCCTTTTTGAGGTCCGACCGCTGGTGACATGGTTGGGCTAGCATCGCAAGGTGAAAGCTGATGGTTTACGGATTGGGGCTGCGCGTAATGCGCAAGTCATGGCATGCTCTACATATTTCAGCTGCAATAATCGTGAAGTCCGCAAGGCGGCCACTTGTGCCATGGACGGTTGCGTAGGTTCGCTGTTTGCGAGTGACATGCACATATGAGTTAGCCATAAAACCTCGAGGGCTTGGAGAACCGGACTTGCAGATTTGGTGAGCCACACGCGATACCAGCAAGCACGGCGCTGTGTCTTCGCGTTTATGCCATAAGTACCCTGCCGCAATTGCTCGCCCTTAGGTGCAAGCCTTCAAGAGCATCTCCAACGGCATCCCAACTCAAAGACATGTGCCTTCAAGGCCAACTACATGACCATCTCATATATCGAGGGCATCCAGTATGGCATCATCGATCAACGGCATCTCAGACGGCATCTAAGACATTCTAGTGATGGCATCTCGCATCTGCGCTACCTGGCTAGCGCTTGGCGGCCTGGGGTGACCGTTCCACGGGGGATCTTGAGGTGCCGCGGCCTGCGGGGCCCGACCTCTCAGTGCTGCGCTGCGTTATCTGCGCTATCTGGCTAGCGCTTGGCGGCCTGGAGTGACCTTTCCACGGGGGATCTTGAGGTGCCGCGGCCTGCGGGGCCCGACCTCTCAGTGCTGTGCTGCGTTATCTGCGCTATCTGGCTAGCGCTTGGCGGCCTGGGGTGACCGT
The DNA here is from genome assembly GCA_003117195.1 of Eudorina sp. 2006-703-Eu-15. Classification (NCBI taxonomy): domain Eukaryota; kingdom Viridiplantae; phylum Chlorophyta; class Chlorophyceae; order Chlamydomonadales; family Volvocaceae; genus Eudorina; species Eudorina sp. 2006-703-Eu-15. The sequence goes on from BDSI01000128.1 coordinate 7,792, forward strand.
TTCATGGGGGATCTTGAGGTGCCGCGGCCTGCGGGGCCCGACCTCTCAGTGCTGCGCTGCGTTATCTGCGCTATCTGGCTAGCGCTTGGCGGCCTGGGGTGACCGTTCCACGGGGGGTTTGAGGTGCCGAGGCCTGCGGGGCCCGACCTCTCAGTGCTGCGCTGCGTTATCTGCGCTATCTGGCTAGCGCTTGGCGGCCTGGGGTGACCGTTCCACGGGGGGTTTGAGGTGCCGAGGCCTGCGGGGCCCGACCTCTCAGTGCTGCGCTGCGTTATCTGCGCTATCTGGCTAGCGCTTGGCGGCCTGGGGTGACCGTTCCACGGGGGATCTTGAGGTGCCGAGGCCTGCGGGGCCCGACCTCTCAGTGCTGCGCTGCATTATCTGCGCTATCTGGCTAGCGCTTGGCGGCCTGGGGTGACGGGTTCCACGGGGGATCTTGAGGTGCCGAGGCCTGCGGGGCCCGACCTCTCAGTGCTGCGCTGCGTTATCTGCGCTATCTGGCTAGCGCTTGGCGGCCTGGGGTGACCGTTCCACGGGGGATCTTGAGGTGCCGAGGCCTGCGGGGCCCGACCTCTCAGTGCTGCGCTGCGTTATCTGCGCTATCTGGCTAGCGCTTGGCGGCCTGGAGTGACCTTTCCACGGGGGATCTTGAGGTGCCGAGGCCTGCGGGGCCCGACCTCTCAGTGCTGCGCTGCGTTATCTGCGCTATCTGGCTAGCGCTTGGCGGCCTGGGGTGACCGTTTCATGGGGGATCTTGAGGTGCCGAGGCCTGCGGGGCCCGACCTCTCAGTGCTGCGCTGCGTTATCTGCGCTATCTGGCTAGCGCTTGGCGGCCTGGGGTAACCGTTCCACGGGGAATCTTGAGGTGCCGAGGCCTGCGGGGCCCGACCTCTCAGTGCTGCGCTGCGTTATCTGCGCTATCTGGCTAGCGCTTGGCGGCCTGGGGTGACCGTTTCATGGGGGATCTTGAGGTGCCGAGGCCTGCGGGGCCCGACCTCTCAGTGCTGCGCTGCGTTATCTGCGCTATCTGGCTAGCGCTTGGCGGCCTGGGGTGACCGTTTCATGGGGGATCTTGAGGTGCCGAGGCCTGCGGGGCCCGACCTCTCAGTGCTGCGCTGCGTTATCTGCGCTATCTGGCTAGCGCTTGGCGGCCTGGGGTGACCTTTCCACGGGGGATCTTGAGGTGCCGAGGCCTGCGGGGCCCGACCTCTCAGTGCTGCGCTGCATTATCTGCGCTATCTGGCTAGCGCTTGGCGGCCTGGGGTGACCGTTCCACGGGGGATCTTGAGGTGCCGAGGCCTGCGGGGCCCGACCTCTCAGTGCTGCGCTGCATTATCTGCGCTATCTGGCTAGCGCTTGGCGGCCTGGGGTGACCGTTCCACGGGGGATCTTGAGGTGCCGAGGCCTGCGGGGCCCGACCTCTCAGTGCTGCGCTGCGTTATCTGCGCTATCTGGCTAGCGCTTGGCGGCCTGGGGTGACCTTTCCACGGGGGATCTTGAGGTGCCGAGGCCTGCGGGGCCCGACCTCTCAGTGCTGCGCTGCATTATCTGCGCTATCTGGCTAGCGCTTGGCGGCCTGGGGTGACCGTTCCACGGGGGATCTTGAGGTGCCGAGGCCTGCGGGGCCCGACCTCTCAGTGCTGCGCTGCATTATCTGCGCTATCTGGCTAGCGCTTGGCGGCCTGGGGTGACCGTTCCACGGGGGATCTTGAGGTGCCGAGGCCTGCGGGGCCCGACCTCTCAGTGCTGCGCTGCGTTATCTGCGCTATCTGGCTAGCGCTTGGCGGCCTGGGGTGACCGTTTCATGGGGGATCTTGAGGTGCCGAGGCCTGCGGGGCCCGACCTCTCATTGCTGCGCTGCGTTATCTGCGCGATCTGGCTAGCGCTTGGCGGCCTGGGGTGACCGTTCCATGGGGGATCTTGAGGTGCCGAGGCCTGCGGGGCCCGACCTCTCAGTGCTGCGCTGCGTTATCTGCGCTATCTGGTGTGTAGGGTTTAGGGTTTAGGGTTTAGTGGTGATGTATGATTTGGTTGCCCCTTAAGTCGGGACATAAGTTTAACAGCCACGACGTAGCTTTCATGGCAATTGCCGCGGCTATTGCCTTCGGAGACCCTGATGCGCCTGCGTGTGGAGGTTCGGATGTCAGACGGTCAAATGCCGGTTTTGTTTCTACAGTGATCCTATGCCTCGGTGCTGTTCTTCTTCACCTGCGTACGGCACATTGGTGTTTTCAGCCTCACAGGTGAGTTGCGGGCCGACGGGAGGGAGGCAGGTTGGGAAGGGCCTTATGCGCAGCAGGATGGGAGGGTGGGAGGATAGATCTTTATGCGCCTCAGGGAGACTAGGTGGATAGGTGGCTTACCATGCGTCTCGGGGATTGTGGGAGGGAGGTGGGTGGGTGAGCATGTGCCTCGGGGATGGTGCTTGCGGCGCAGTGTAGTGAGCATGCGGCGCAGGGAGGGCGGGTGGGGGGATGATCCTTCATGCGCCTCAGGGTTGGTAGGTAAGAGGGTTTCATGTGCCGCAGCGAGGTGGGTGGGTATCATATTTTCATGCGGACCCGTTCGGCCTTCTCTGGAGTGGTCGGGCCCCATATTGCCGTACCGTTTTCATTAATCCTCGGCCACACCACCAGCGCCACCCGGGGATCGAACCCGGGACGTGTCGGAAACAAGCAATCGGGGTCCCGGTCGCTCAGGGGTCCCGCAGGTGCAGCAGCAGCGGCCGAGTAGCCCCCAAAGCGGCAGTCCAGGTCCACGTCCTGTGGAAGGCGCCTCCTCGCGGGGTTGGGAGGCACGGACCCGCCCGCTGCCGAGCCAGGGGTGCGTAAGGCCTCCGCCACCCCATCAGCGGGCTGATCCAGCGTCGCTGCCGCACCCGGAACCGCCCCGGGATGAGCCGACGGAGCGGCAGCCGCACCCGCGCGGCATCGAGGCGGGCGGTCTGCAGTCCCGCGAGCAGGCGCGGAGGGAGCAGCGCACTGAGGGACCCGCGGTGCCGGCAGTGGGAGCATCCGCCAATCGGCAACCCAGGATCGGTCAGGCGACGGCGGCAGCAGTCCGGTCACGGAATCCCAAAACGGTGTGGATGAAGGCTGCAGCAGCAGCGGCGGCAGTAGCAGCAGTCGCAGCCATTCCAACGGCAGAGACGTCCCTAGCTGCGCGGAGCTGCGCGACGGCGGGGTTGCTGCCATCAACGGCTCCACCGGTGGCGCCGTCAGCAGTAACGGTAGCAGCAGCCGCCGCGCTAGGAAGGGGCCCGGGCCTTCACCCCATCCGCAGATGGCAACGGAGGGGCGCACCCGCACGGACTCTCGGCACCAGCGGTCGAGTTCGACTGCCCCGGCCTTGGCACCCGCCGCCGCCGCCGCCTCGGGCGCGGCGGCCGCTGCCGTTGCCTCCCTGCCGCACCCTCCTTTCCCACCGAGAGACACGAGCCAGCTCCGAGCCATGCATGTATGGCGGCACCTGGAGCAATGCATAGGTGTGCACGACAAGGTGCGGGCGGAGCTTCAGTCAGTCGTGGCCAACGTCACTGAGATTGCCCGGGACCTAACAGCCACCGAGAGTGGCGCGGAGGCTGCCAAGATTGAGAACATCGCGCGACTGCGCCTAGAGATCCAGCAGCTGCGAGTGCTCGAGTGGGGGAGTTTGAAGGCGCTGTTGCAGGCGGTACGGCAGGTTCCGGTGTACGGCATGGCCACGTGGCTGATGGATCAGGCGCGGCGGTCGGGGGGAGCGGTGGTGGGCGCAGCTCGGGCTCGTCCCGCGTTGGAGTCTGCGCTGCTTGCGGTGAGTGCTGCTGGGCCAGGTGCACGGACCCACGGGTCAAGCTTGCCGAGCCCCTGGGAGGGGGAAGGGGGCGGTTTGGTGCTCAGTTGCGGTTTCCCTGCCTCATTGACATTAGGGAGGGGGTTAAAATTGAGAAAAAAGAAGTAAAACCGGAGGGGGTGGGAGCGCACGCGGGCGCCGCGGGGGGCGTCTCGACTCCTCCCGATGGGTCGGGTTTGACAACGGCCATCAGCCGCAGTGACGCGGCTGGCTTCCTGGAGGGTGGGCTCGCCCCGTGCTGTGGGGGGCCCACGGCCGCGCCATAAGGCCCCGCGGCGCGTTCACTTCGCGGGTCCATCTTTGCGTGAGTTCGTACGGTCGGTCGTGTCGGATGTAGCCCGTTGAGGTCCTTCCCCTCGTTCATTCAGGACACGCCCGACGGCGGCCTGCCGGGCCGAGCCTGCATCCTGCTGCGCTGCCTGCTACAGCTGCACTGGTGGCGCACGAGCGAACCCGACCAACAACAGCCACAGCAGCAGCAGCAGGCGGTTGAGAACTTGCTGCTTCACGGCGCCTCGGCGATCACGATTGCGTTGCTGGTACACCACGGTCGGTTGGTTGGTTGTGTTGGTTAGTTGGTCGGTCGGTTGGGGATCATCGAGATGGGATTGTCGGGCCAGGGGAAATTTTGGGCTCCGGTCACAAGGCAGGGGGCAGGGCTTCGTTGGGGCCAGCTGAGGATGCGGATATCGTGGGTGGTAGGGTGGGGTAGGGTGGGGTAGGGTCAGCTAGACGGAGCCCGTTGGCCGGGTACGCCGTCTCAAAGGGGATCAGATCACAGCTGCGAGAATGTCGGGTGGTGCAGAAGGTAGCATGGGGCTGCAGCAGCGCGTCCGTCCGCCCGCAAGTCCACGCGACCGACCAACCGGCCACCACACTGCACGACACCCATGCAGGTGTCTCGCCGCCGCTGCAGCAGCACGAGCTGACGGTGCTGTCGAAGCTGCTGGCCACGATGCAGGTAAGGGGGCGGTGTGTGGTGCGGTGAGGGGCGGGCGGGAAACCAGCCCAGAACGAATCCAGGCACGCCGTGACAAGGCTCGGCACCTGCGGCGACGACGAAACGAGACACCGCGCAGATACACACGGCGTCGCGACCTACCGCCGCAGCCATACCTGCATCGTAACAGCGCATCCAAGTGCGCGACGGGACCCGACCCATGAAAGCACCGATTGGGGAAACGAGCCCAGGACGCGCCCAGCACATAGCGCGGCCTCCGCTTTATGTCTCGCATGCAAGCTGATATGAATATGTCCTGTATCCCACAATTTCCTGTAACCCGCCCCCCCCCCGCCCGGCCCTCGCTCCCCAACCTTCTCCGGTCCGCCTCCCACGCTCCCTCGGAACCCCCCCTCCCCTCCCCGGGCGGATACGACATATGCACAGTTGCAGATGCCCCAGGGCGCCCACGGCCCCGCCCCCAGCCCCAGCTCCCACCCGGACCTCCACGCGCAGCTGACCACCCTGGGCTTCATGGCGGCGCTGGCCCGGGCCACCAGCGTCGCGCCTGCGTTGCTCAGCGACGAGGAGATCGGCGGACAGGTGATCCGCATCCTGGTCTCGGTGCACCTGGATGCGCTGGCGCACGCCGCCGCCTCCGAGCAGGGGCACGCCGCCGCGGCCGCTCCAGAGACGCGCTGGGAGCGTTACGAAGCGGCGTACCGGGAGTATATGGGCGTCGCGGCCGTCGAGGCCGCGCCGGCGGGCGCTTTGGGCGAGACGGAGGGGGAGGGAGGGCCGGGCGCCGGCTTGGGGGACGTCGCCCTGCAGTCGCTCCGCGCCACGATTCTGCAGATGCCTGACCTGGTGTTTCGGAGCGGAGGCGGCGTGGGGCCCGGCGGCGCTGGAGGGGCTGGGGTCGGTGTGCTCCGCGACACGGCGGCGTTTGAACATCGGGCGGCGCTGGGACGGGCGATGCTGGCGGCGGATCTGGAGCAGGTGTGTTGGCGTTTGATGTGTGGGTGTGTGGGTTGCTGCAGCTGTGCCTTGAGAGATTGGCACTGGGAAAAGGGGGGGAAGGAGGGGCAGGGGGAGGGTGGAGGGGGGAGCGGGAAGGGGAGGGGGCAAAGGGGAGGGGCAGGGGGAGGGGCGCATGGAGGGCCGACAGCCCGCCAGGGCTGACCGGGACGACCCGGCTGAGCCGGCGGTCGTTTGCCCTGTCCATTGTACTCCCGCTGTCTCTTACAAGCATTCATTTAGCGGTTTCCTAGCTCATTGATTTTCTGAACTGACACGCCCGCTTTCGCAAGCGCGCTTCCTCAGTAAGCTCTTTGCAGGCACAGCAGTGCGTGTTTTTCTATGCTCCGTTTTCAGTGATTTTGCCGCTTGGGTGCTCTTGACTTTGTTTAATTATCCCCCGTAACTACCGGGACCCCGTGGTCGTGCACATCGCAGCGCCGGATTCCTCCAGTGGTGGTCGTGGGCGTCCCCGCGCTGTGCCTGGCGCTGCGCTTGGTGGCTGCCCTCGGGGAGGCCCGGCGGCTGGGGTCCCCCGCGGCGGTGCCACCGCTGCTGCCGCGCCAGTTTTGGCCCCAGTGGGCGGGCGTGGCGCCGCCAGAGGGGAGGCTGCTGGAAGCTGCGGAGCTGGAGCTGCTGGGGGGTCCCGTGGCGCTGCAGCTGATGACGAATCCGCAGCTTCAGGAGAGGCACCGGGTGAGGTCGCCGCCTCACGAACTGCTACCATACCTGCTGGGGCTGCTCATGGGCGGACCCACGGGTCTCATGTGAGGGTCGGGCGGACCGACACGGTGCCGTGCGGTTGAGTGTTTGGGTTTAGTTGGGTGGGGAAAGCCGCTTGACCCGAAGCCGATTGCGGCTTGGGTGTGCCCGGCGTGCGGCGGCACGCGGCTGGTGGGCGACATCAGTGACGCACGCTGGCTGGTCTGACAATCGTGTCCGGAACGCCTCGTGCCCTCACGCTGTCCTCATGCGGCGAGCCGCAGTCGGGCCTAACCCGTAATTCCATTACTGGGAACCGCCTGAAAGGGTGGGGGGGAGATTTATTGGGGACCGCCTCTAGGGGCGGGCGTGGAACGAACCCGATCTCGGGTCCTGGGGAAGCCAGTGCGACCGTGTAGTGCACGCGGGGCGAAGAGCTGGCCCATCTATCTCTCTCTTGGCCTTTACCTCTTTCCCACAACGCATTCTCCACGGGCCAGGTCGCCGCTTCAGCCGCTTCGTCGTCGTCGTCGTCGCCGCGGATGTCGGGTGGTGCGGAGGTGGTGGTCCTCGCGAACCTGCTGCCCTGTCCACGGCGGCTGCATCAGCGGCTGCAGCGGGACGACGTGAAGGCTGCCGTCATCGCCTTCGACTGCGCGTCGTGAGTTCCGGGGCGTCTCTGATTTCGAGCACGAAATTCCGAACCTCTTGGTACCGTATCATACGAGCATGGGGACGGACTTCATTTCCCCTGATCGTCTCTGATCGTCTCCCAGTACAAGCCTCCACATTTCCTGTGCCTGTCACTTTCCGGAGCGGATGGGGCGCAACATGCGGGGCTGTAGATCCGGCGGCTACAGCGGCTTCGCCCATTTGAACCATGTGCGCACACTGTCGTATTTTGTCGTACAATGCCCGCAGGGACGTGGACGGGGTTGTCGGAGGGCCCGGCTTGAGTCCGCAGCAGCAGCGGCTGCAGCAGCAGGTGGTGGAGGCGCTGCAGGCCCAGCGCGTGGCGGTGGTGCGGCCGACCGACGTCTCGTCGCTCGAGGCGGCCGTTGTGATGCTGGCAGTGGTGAGAGTGCGGGGGTATAGGAAATTGGTAGACATATTTCTACTGCGCAACATATTTTATGTTGGCAGTGGTGAGAGTGCGGGGAGTTTGGAGGGGTTGAAAAGAAATGGCCCAGACCACACCCAGCCGGTGGGGAGGGGTGTGCGGTGTGCGGTGGGAGGGGTGTGGCGTGGATTCGGTGCAACGAGGTTGATGGCCATGTTGGCAATGGTGGTTAAGAGATCAGAGTCGGGGCAGTGATGTTGGCAGTGGTGGTCAGAGATCAGAGCCGGGGCAGGGCCCGGGGCAAGGGCCGCGGACAGGCACATGGCGGGAGGTGGGTCCGGGTTGACGGGAAGGTGCGGCAGCTAGGGGGGCCCGCTCCCGTCCAGAGCTCCCGTCCAGAGCTCCCGTCCAGAGCTCCCATCACTCGCGGTTTGCACGGACGCCGGGCATCGTCCGTGTGTCGTTGGAAGTCCAGAACGGCCCGCTGATGCTCATGTGGATGTGATAGTGGGCGGGGGAAGGGGGGGTTGCGCGAGAGAGGGGTTTCGCCCCCAGCGGCCGTGACTGCGCTCCCCCGCCTCGCCGCGGCTCCGAAACTCGCAGCGATCGAACCCGTACGGACCTCTTGTGCACCTGGCATCTGTTTCTTTCGCTGGCCCCAAACGTGAAATGTCTACCAATTTCCTATATCCCTCCCTCCCTCCCTTCCTGCCTCCCTGCCTCCCTCCCTGCCTGCCTCCCTGCCTGCCTGCCTCCCTCCCTGCCTCCCTCCCTGCCTCCCTGCCTCCCTCCTTCCCTGGTGCTGAGCCAGTGCCGTCTGGATCTGCGGACAGCGCCCGACCGGGACGTGCTGGTGGTGCCGCTGGCGGCCGACCTGGAGGGGTCACCCGGGGTGGTGGAGTGGGCCAACACCCTCCTGGTGGCTACCTGCCACCCGGAGCCTCTCCGCAGCAGCCAGGGCGCCGGCGATGCCAGTGAAGGCGGTGCCAACAGCGGCGATAGTGCCAGCAGTGGCGGTGACGCCGCCTACCGCGATGAGACGTTCCTGGCGGCGGCAAGGCGAGGCGAGGCGCCTCTGCGGCTGGACTGGCGCGTGTGCCGTCGTGTTGCGATGACGCGGACGATGGACAGCGCCCTTGCTATAGGCCGCCGCGGCAAGTGCGGCGGCGGGGCGCTTCGGTCGCTTTGTGATGCGGACCCGGGGCGTTTGCTGCAGCAACAGCCGGTGCCCATTCTGGTGGTGTTGGATTGCTCCAGGGGTGGTGACGAGTTGGGCCTGCTGCTGGAAGGGCCCTGACGGCGGCTGAGCCCAGTGTTGCTATCTTCCAAAACGGGGAAATAGAATTCCGCAGGTTTCCGGCCTGTCGCCAGTAGCCAAAAAACCTTTGGCAGGGCAGATTTTGGGGGGCTTCCTAGGTGCCAGGAAATAAAAACCTCCGAGGCAGGCCGGAAATATTTCGGCGTGTTTCGACAGCAGGGCCACTGTTACCACAGCGACGACAGGGATTCTAAGTCCATGGAGGCCTGAAGTGCGCTTTCCCTGCATCGCGATCCAGCCTGAAGTGCGCTTTCCCTGCATCGCGGATGCATATGGGAGGGTAACCAGGAGTTGGTGACACGGCATTCGAGTGTGTTTTGGCGGTAGACAGGTGTACGATGCAGGAATTTTCCCTGCGCCTGCAGATTTCCAGGCCTTTTTGGTAGTCTGGAAAATAGTTGGCAGGGCAGATTTCCGGCTCTCCACAGCGTCAAATAAATGAAATCTCGCAGGTTTCTTGGGGGTCCGGGAAATAGAAAACTTTCCGGGTTTTTTGCCCGTAAATATTCTTTTTATTTAAGATAGCAACACTGGCTGAGCCCCCTGCGCCTTCCCCCACTGCCGCGGTACTACCGACGCCGCTGGAAGCTGCCCTCCTTGGTAACGATTTAGGGAGGAGATACCCTAGATAGATATGTGTATATATACATGATTCGGGTATCATTGCACTGCATGCACGGCAGGAATCAGAGCTTGCCGGCATCGTGAGCCCGCAGGCTCGCGGTCACAACCCAGGCCACGAGCGGCGGCCCGACATCGCCGTACCTGGTCCCGTACTTGTGCCGTATGCTCGGCGACCGTGGGCTTAATAATTCAGGAACCCGTCGTCGCGGCCGTGGAGAGCGTACTTCTGCATATAAAGTAATGAATATACAGTAATGTATAACAACCGAGAGTCAGTCACGTGTGGGCCTTATCACGGACATTTTTGCACTGGCTCGGACCGAGCGACCGGCGCCGCGGCAGATCCTCAGGCATCAAGGGCAGACCTCACTCAATGTTCCCCTGATGGAAGACTTCATGGCTTGCCTGCGTGGATGGGTTTCCAGGGCTGGCGCCGTCATGGGGAGGCAGTCCGTGGGTTGTGGGCGTGTGCGTCGAGGCGGCGTCCCTGAATTGCGAAGGGCACGGCAGCGGCGCCCGGCCTTCTGCGACGCGGCTCTTACATGGCCACACATGCTTTCTTCGCGCCCAGGTGAAGAGATACTGTTGCAATGTCCATGTTGTGACTGCTGCAATACCTATCTTGGGCTGATGATGATTGCGCTGCTACCTTGAACCAAATGACCAAGATTGGAAGGATAATTCACCAGGGTCGGTTTGGTGTAAAGTTGACACTGTTGTCTGCAGCTAGGCTCTGCACGTAACCGCTGTGCTGAAGGACATGACAACTTCCAACACTTGTCGTACTGCTATATCAATGTCGTACAACCGGTCGCCTAGTCGGGTGTGTGTGTAAACGATAACTGTGTGTGTTTAGAAATGCAACCCGCCCGACCCAAACCAACCATAACCAACGATAACTGTGTGTGTGTGTGTGTGTGTGTGTGTGTGTGTGTGTGTGTGTGTGTGTGTGTGTTGTCTGTGTGCCGCAGAGCCTTGGCGCGTGCGATGCGGATGCGCGGATGCATGCGACAAAATGGGCCCAGCGCGTGGTGCTGGATTGCACGACGGGCGTATAGGTAGGTCCGGAATTACCGCTTCGATAGGTTGGAAAGGAGGTGCTGGTTCCTGTGGCCCCGACGATAGCGCTCGCACAGGCGGTGCCTGCCGGCAGCGTCGGCGCCCGTACCTATGATTTGGACACTAGGGACCACCGCCACCCTTACCACTACCACTACTGTGCAGCACTGTATTGTACGCTGTCCTACTGGCGGCTGAAAACGCGCGCCGACACAACACTAACGTCCCGAATTTCGCAGTCCCATCCACGCCTTGGCTTCGGATGACATGCTTCCGGATTAGCCCCGGGGAGGCATCTCGGGGTGTGGGCGAGCGGCTCATTCGTCCGCTGTCGTGGTTTGTTCATTTCATATATTTCCAATTCATAGCACAGGCGGGGCCGCCGGGCGGGGGGCTGGTGACGGAGGTGAAGGGCTGGGCGGCGGCATGGGGGCGGTGAAGGGCTGGGCGGAGGTGAGGGTGGAGAGGGGCGAGGTGGAGGAGACGGAGGTGCGGGGCTGGCACCTGGCAGGTAGAGATGGAGGCAGGCTTTGGTGTGGGGCTTCGCATAGGTGCTCTGCCCCCTGCAGCTCATGGTGTCGCCAGTGGTCGATTCCAGTTGCGCAACGACGCAGTGGCCAGGTACCGTTCATGTGTGTAGAACTCTTGTGTCTGAAGGCTGAGGAAACAATGATCCTCGCTTACTGCCATTCACCGGTCTGAGTTCGCTTCATGTGACACCGTGTATCGCGCAATGGTCTGCTCGTAGCTAGCAGAGCAGGCTCGTGGACTAGCGCAGCCGCTACGGCCGAGCCCCCTCAAGTCGGAGCGAAAGAAAGCCCGGCAGTCACAGCTGCGAAGGTGTGCCATAACTTGTTGCACCAGCGCCTGCTGTTTTCTTTTCTTTGAATGCAGCGTCACACCTTGCTACGCGGTGGGCCCTGGCCCCACCCAACTGGCTCAACGGGCCCGGATAACGGTTTGCGTTGCTCGGTCAGCAATAAAACGCGCCATGCCATTTGCAGCACCCTTCGGTACCTCAAGAAACGTTGACAGGGAGGTTCTCTCCACGCGCTCGTACGCAACTACGAGTTCGTCCAACTGCCTCGTCCTCAGAACGGTTGTCTCATGTAAATGGATGGATGCAGACGGGTGCCGGTGTGACGGTGTGCCTCAGGGCCCTGTGGGGAATGTGCGCATGGGCCCCTTCCAGACGGGCTTGGCTGCAGGTGCCCCAGGGCGCCCGGCCCCTCCTGATCGCTGGGCGGTGCCCGACAAGGTTCACTCACAGGGGGCTTGCTGGCAGGGTCTGGCTGGAGCTGGAGCTGGAGCTGGAGCTGGAGCTGGAGCTGGAGCTGGAGCTGGAGCTGGAGCTGGAGCTGGAGCTGGAGCTGGAGCTGGAGCTGGAGCTGGAGCTGGAGCTGGAGCTGGAGCTGGAGCTGGCACTCTGTCCATCGATGCGCGGCAGCAGCTCCACAGCCCTTCAGAGGGAGGGCCCCGGCGCTGCCATCCGGGCGAGCGGCGGATTCCGGTTGGAGGCAGTGGAGGTGGACGGATGGGACCACACCGGCTACCCACTGCGCCAGGGGAGGGCCGAATACGCCCTCGGTAACCCATGTCCTAAGCAAGAACGACGAAGCCCGACAGCAGGGATGTGGTGTGTCCGCCGGTTCCGGACAAGTGCTAGCACATGTGAAACATTACCAAGCTCCGATAAGGTTCGTTTTCGTGAGGTCAGTTGATGTGCCAAAATGCGCGTTGTGGAGTACAAGGGTACGATGGTCGTCCACAATCATTGTGCGCGCGCCTGGCAAAGCGACGTCCTTCAGACAGGGAATGCGCTTTTGATGTCGCCGAAATTCTGTCCTACACATTTGAGTGCCTGAACTGGGCAGAGCCTGCGGTCTATCTATCGATGAGACCCATATGAGGATGCGGTCAGCGGTTAGGTCTACGGAGTAAGGCAGCTCCTGCTGCGCTGCTTTGCACAAGGATTTCCAACGTTCGCGACCGGCTTGGCCGCCCTCGGCAGCAGGCTGTGTTCCATCCTCGCTTTGCGGCCAACCAGGTATGCGGGCCGCCAAGCTGCATCACATCAGATAGAGAGCCATTCGGACTTGGGCTTTGGTACCGTACGCATGCTTTCAGTGCGAAGACCGCATCTACTCCTGGAAGAACCTAGCTCCTCTCGACGGTTTCCTACTCGGCTAGTAGTAGACCTCAGTTATTTTCGAACACGTTTAATGTTTTGTAAGGACTGTCTTTATAAGAGGCTACTTCCTTTGTGACTACGTCAACTAATACCCGCGAGAACCATGCAAGGCAGGGACCGTGGGCGTCATAGTTCCAGCGCTGTGTTACCTCGACACGTGAACTGTTTCTGTATGCATACGATACTGGATCCTGCATCTGTATTATTGTTAGCCTTCCATTGTCCTACCATGTACCTGTACCGATGCGCACCACCTGCACGCAACTTGTGATACATGCGATTTCACAGATGTTCATGTTTGTTCAATCTCTCTTATGGAATGAGGGTGCGCACACGTGTAGAAATCACAGGCGCTAGGAACATAGGACTTTATCAGCGGACGTCTGTTTCATTTGTTACCTTCCATACATTGATAGAACTTAGGTAGATTAATCTGTTTCCAGAGGTTAATAACTGTTTTTCGGTCTCATGCAGCCACCTTGGCGCACGGCGAACGACGAACTTACCCGTATCGAGCGAACAACGTCATAATACATGCTGCACAATTTCTTTATACCTAATATAACTGATAGGCAGGATAGCGTTGTATCATTTTGTCATAGGACGCGGTCACAGGTCCGACGTATGCCTTCGCTATCTACACTCTGCGTAATGAAGTCGACACTTGAAGAAGCGAATCTCATTCCCAGGATCACGTATCTTTAATATAAGGACAGTCTGGTCGCGTGCTGCTCAGACACTCTCGGTACACTGCGCGTTCGCACAAGCTCGCCGCTTGCGTAGAGGTCGTTGGCGTCGATCGATTCCGTGTGACATGGAGCCTGACAATGACGGCGCCGCGGCCGGTGACAGCCCAGACCTGTTGGACGGCGAAGACCCGGGCCATACAAGTTCATCACCGCCATCCTCGTCGCCGTCTTACTGCGCGGATCCCAGCTCCCCTCAGTCCGCCAAAGGCGGTTCCGGGCTCGCAGCCTCTGAGCCGCGGCCACCCCTCGACTCCGACGGGGCCCTCGGGAGTCGCATCCGCGCCGCAACACAGGGCCATCTGGGGCTCCCCCGCCGCATCTCCGGGCCCCCCTCCATACCCCTGCACTCCCTGCCAACTTCGCCAGCCTCAGCCCTCGGTGTGCCCCGCACCCCCGCTGCCGTCCCCCCGCCCTCCTCCATGCCGCTGTCGACCTCCTCCATGGCGCCGGGGTCCATTGTGACGTATGTACGGGCGCATCCTCAGGGCGCGCCGCACTACGACGCCAAAGTGCAGTACCCGTGCACCCATCAGGGCCAGCAACACGCGCAGCAACAGCAACACCAGCAGCAGCAGCAGCAGCAGTACCCACATCGGTACATCCAGCAGTCGCCTTGGTCTCCATCTCCAGGAGGAGGAGGAGGAGGAGGGGTAGGTGGTGCGATGCCCGGGCAGTCCAGCGGGGCGCCTATGCCGGGGCTGCAGCGGGCCAACAGCGCGCCCCCGACGCGCTCCTTCGGCCAACGGCGCTCACAAGCGGTGTGTAGCAGCGACTGGGCGCAGCCGGCCGGCATCAGCAGCGGCTCCGCCGGCGGCGGCCTCGCCGTCGACCCCAACTCGCCCGGCCGGGCCTCGGAATCCGAGGAGCTCCTCGGCGGCAACGTCGTCAAGCCGTACGGATTCCTGCCGGAGCCCGCCACGCCGCCGCCGCTGAAGCCCCGATGGCCAACCTCGCGGCTGGTGTCCTCGCGGCGCAGCGCCGCCGCTGCCTTCACGTCGTTCTCCGCCGCGCCCACCGCCGCCCTCCGCATCACCGGCATCGGTCCCCAGCCGCCGTCCAGCCCGCCCGTCGCCGCCGCCTCTCCCTCCTCGAAGCCGCCGGCGGCGTCGGCCAGGACAAGCCCCCCGCCGAAGCAGCACCAGCAGCAGCAGGCGAATAAGACCTCACCGAAACGCCGCTTCACCAACAGCCGTGCTCGCTGCCTGGCCGATAACCTGACCTTCCTGCACCGCGGTAATACCTACAACCCGCCGATTAACGAGCGGATCAGTCGGTTGTTTGAGGTGGTACTGCCGACGCCGTCGGCAACGAACCTGGCCCTGCGCGGGTTGCCGTCGCCCATGACTCCGCAGCCGCCTGCGCCGCCGCCGCCGCCCGAGGCGACGTTTCATCTCGACCGGGCGCTGCAGCAGCGCCGGGACGCGGCGATGGCGCAGCGAAACCTGGCGGAAGCTGAGGGGGCCCCTACAGCGGACAGATTGGGCAGCAGTAGCAGCAGCAGCAGCCGGCGTGGCTGGGCCCATGGGTCGGCCATCAGGAGCCTGAGCATCAACACCCCCTGGTTGGCGAGCGGCGGCAGCGAGTGGGTGGAGGGGTTCCGTGGCGGCGGAGGGTACAACTTGAGCGCCGTCGGTGGTAGCAGCGGGCGGCAGCGGCTGAGCGCCAGCGGTCCAATGCCTGGGGTGGTCAGCGTGGATGGAGTGTCGGTGACGGAAGTGGAGAGCGGCGGCGGCGGTGCGTACGGCAGCTACACACACGACCACGTCGCCGCCGCCGCGGCGGCGGCGGCGGATGCTGTACGGCAAGCCGGCGCGGAGGCGCTGCACCTGCAAGGCGTGTCGTACAAGGCAGCCAAGGCGGCGACGCGTGCGCTGGCGGACATACACCGACCGGGTATCAGTCTCCGGGTGCGGGCGAAAGTGGAGGACGACCGCCCGTTCGTGTCACCGGCGGCGGCGGCGGCGGCGCCACCGCCGCCGTCGGCGCAGATGCACCAGCACCCGCCCAAGCAGCTCCCGCATCCGCCGGCGCAGCCGCCCCCGCAGACTCCGTACCACCATCATCCGGTACAGCAGTTGCAACAACATTCACAGCCGCCGCAGCTCCATCAGCATCACCACCAGCAAAATCAGCAGCACCAGTATCGCCAGCCGCTGCAGAATCAGCAGCATCCGCATCCGCACCCGAACGCGACTGCGCCGCCGTCCCCCGGCAAAACCGACGCTGTCTGGTTGAAGTAGTGGAGGCGATGCACTGACTTCGTCGATGGGGACGGTCGTAAGAACCGATGAGCAGGATGTGATTGCTTGCGTGTGGTTTTGCTGGCTTGCTGTGCTTGCTTGTGTGCCGGGGATGGTGGATTCGAGCGTAGGATGAATGCGAGGATGCCCCTGACACGCCAGGTCCGTGCACGAAGAATTAACCAGTCAACAATCACCTGGCATGTAAGCCACCAAAAGCGAAATTGCTTACATTGTTACACATGATGCGTTAATTGCGGTAGCTGTGGCGGGAGGCGAAAGGGCCAGGGGGAACTTGTAACCCCTCCGCCGATACCCGCCCCCGGGATACCCGCCTCCGTGTACAACCGTAGGCATATTACAGTATTACCGTACAGCTGGTATTACTAATTGTGGTGTAGTTGCGGGCTGTCTGTTGATGTACGTTACGTTGTGCAGTTGCGGAAGCGAGGGAGGATAGCGACCTAGCTGTCCAGCAGGACGGTCTCAGGTCGTGTGTGTGTGTGTGTGTGTGTGTGTGTGTGTGTGCGGGGTAACGACGACGCAACATGCATGGACGGAAGAAAGCCTTACATTTTGTTGGATGCCGCCAGCGATCCATCATCTGCCGCGCACACACACAGGAGGGGGCGGATGCAGGCGCCAGCATTGGGCGAGGCGTGTGTGGTGGTGCGTTCGTTGTGTACAGTGTGTACGGTGTGTACGGCATGAGTGGGATCGAGTGCACCCAAGAACGAGTGCAAACGCTGCCGTTGGAACCCATTGCATATGTGCGTGTGTATAAGAAAATTGAGCCGCGAGACACTGTGTGCGTGTTTATGTATATATGTGTGTGTGTTTGTGTGTGTTGCATATCTGACCGGGCCTGACGCTGGCCACGGGCTGCTGACCCCGCCCTAACGGAAAGACCGCCTAAGCACTCTGGGGAAGGGCTGCTACGTAGGTAGGCCAACTGTCGTCTGCGGCTTTTGGGTAACTTCTTGCCTCGTCACTCCCATACAGTAACATCTTAGCTGTATAGCTGGCCGTGTGTGCACGATCGTCGTCATTGCTGTGGGCCGGCCGTCCCCTGTATCCCCTTCCCCGAATCAGTTCGCACCGCTGCCGCGTACAGCAGATAGACACAACCCGGTCTACCCCGATGTATCGGAGCACATCAGAGCACATTACCCCCCTCCCCACCCGCAGAACCGTAATAAGCACGCACGCACGGCACGACTCCCGGAGGCTTCGGTCGATGCCGATGAAATGCGCGCAAGGAAATACAGCATGGCGGCCATGGGGCAGCAAGACGGCTTTGTTCGTCTGCGGCTGCGGAGTGCGGACCCATCCACGACCAACGAGACCAGCTTTCCTGATGCCAGTGGCCGCCGAGAGGCATCCGACCCCATATGGGACACTGGCGCGCGACCCCATACTTGGGGTGTTTTCCTTTTTACCCCATCGAATCTGACTTGGTGGCCCTCAGGGTGCCCGACCATGCAACGCGCGGCGCCACCTACCAGCGGCCATCATAGCTTCGTTGAGGCGCTCCGGCGTTCCCTGCCCCGCCATCTGTTGAGTTCTATTACTTTGGCTGCAGACCTCCCGTTTGTCCCTCTCATGGCCTGGACTGCCTCTCCTGCCGAGGCTGTATGCGCGGACGCCCCGCTGCCGGTGCCGCCGCTGCCAGCTCTCGCCACCACCTACCAGGGAGTGTCTCGGTCGATGGGTGTCTGTGTGTGCAGCAAGTGGGAGCTGCTTTGCAAAATGCTGGGACAATGCTTCATTTACGGTATAGTGCGACCGTGACAGGATGGCCCCTCCGTCCTGACCGGGCAATCCACCCGCCAACCCAACTGCCGTGCCCAGGAAGTGCCGTGCCGCACTCCTGCAGACCCCACTTCCGTTGGTGGAAAGAGCAATGGCCGAGACCAACCGCGCATCCACCGAGTGATTGCGTGTGTGTGTGTGTAAAGATCAGGAATCCGTTTACACGGCGAAGGATAGCAAGCTACATGCAGTCCTGCACTCAGACGCCTACAGACAGACCTGTACGGAAAAGCACACACGATCAACAAACGCCATGCGCCATGCGCGGCAAGCGGTACAACAACACAAGGCCCGATTAGCACGCTACCCGTTGCACTACCCTGATCATCATATCCACACAGACTGCACACTACCACTTCACACTTGCCCAGCGAAGAGATATCACAATTCGTCGTACCGATCTACCGACCCCATCACTCTTCCACTCACCCTCATATACACATAAGCTGTGCGAATTGACCGACGCAGCCGCTTGGCAGTTGACAGCTCCGGCGGGGCGTGGCGCGAAATATACCATAAGGCCCTTGCTGCTACAATCGGATGGGCACCACCGACGGTGGCCCTGTGCGGACACGCTCTCACGCAGCGCACGGCGACTTCCTAGAAGACGTCCAAAAGTATGTTCTCGACATTCCCAATCTACCTACGTAGACCAACGGCCAGCAGGAACTAGTGCAAGGATTACACCACTACACCCAAGGGGGACACACGCGTACGCATTCGAAAAGGGACCCGACTTCGCTCCCCGGCCCCGCCCGCTCCCCGGTCCCGTCCGCTCCCGTCCACACGATGCGAGGGCGCTGTTGGAAGGTGGGCAGGGCCACAGCAGGAAGGAGATGCCGTGCTACAGCACCGGAAATCCGCATGCGCTGACGGCCCCTGGCCGCACGCAGCACTTCAAAACTCCGGCAGGAAGAAGCGGTGCGACAGCGCCTGGCGGACGCTGAAGCGCCCCCGGTTGAACTGGTCGCGTTTGGTGATGAGCTTGCAGGCCAGGTCCCAGCCGGCGCGGTTGTTCCGATCCAACAGCGAGAAGTCGTACTTCTGGCCCTGCGTGCCCGCGGCGACGAAACAGAAAACACACGGGGCAGTCTTTTTAATCTGCCACCCCTCGTGTCGTGGAGATTCGCCGTGCACGGTGTGCATTGATTGCACACGCACGCACGCTCGGTGATCCGGGTTTCCGTAAGTAAGTAACGGCCTCGCACTGAAGCGTCGAGTGCGAAGGGGCGAATCCTGATCGGCCGGATATCTCTGTCCAGTTCGTACGACAGTAATACCCTGATGGCCGGCAGTGCCATCTCACCACATGCGGCAACGGTCTCGCTCATGCCTCGCATGCCTTGGCAAGGAAAGGAGTGAAAGGGGCCATCTGGATGACTGCGCAAACCCTAAACCCTCACCCGGTACATGCGCCAGCGGTTGAGGTCGTTGTCGTACTGCCGTAGCTCCGTGTTAAACAGCCGGATGTTGGCCACGGGGCGGAGCTCGGGGACGCACATCTGCATCAGCAGCACGCCCGCCGTGTACGAATCGAAGAGGTCGGGTCTGCCATACTGCCACGCGAACGGCGAGAGCAGCGCCGCCAGGGCCGGTGCCGGCGCGCGCGGGAAGTCTGCGGCAACCAATACCAGGAGCGGGGCCCGACGCAGAGGGTGAAGGGGGATGTCGGGGAATCGTGCCTGTCCCATGATTATGGTTATGCCTTGCCTTGAAGCTTTGGTGAATTGTGCTGCAATCCAGTGCATACGGTAACAACCTCCTCCTCCTCCCCCTCCCCCTTCCCTGCGTTCTGATCCTCTTGAACACTCTGCAATTGCAGCTGGTCAGCGCTTCACGGCCAGTAACCCGCCTCGGAACATCCTCCGGACGCCAACCGCGCCGCCAGGTGGTGCAAGGCGGACACGCAGGCTCTATCTACATCAGAAGCAGCGGCACACAAACTCCCGAGATCCCGACATGAAGCAGCATGACCCTCCAACATATGACGCCCAGACTCCGCTCCCCAATCATCCCCAATCCTCCATCCGCAGCGAACAGCTCCATTGCCCCGGGCGCGGGTAAACACGGCAGCGGACCATTCTGGTCATTCCGACGACTCACTCTGCGGCATGACCAGCTCCTCGGGCGGGCTGTACCGCGGATCCAGCATGCCGTACAGCGGGTTGAAGTTGATGCCCGTGCACATGTCCACGGCGGCGCCGAAGTCGATGATCTTGACCTGCAGCAGCAACCCAACAAACCCCCAAGAGGGGAGGAAGAACAACTCCCCGTGTCGGCCTCCGTGCAACCCTGGCGTCCGTATCCCCGTCCCTAGCTTCGTTCCCCATTATGTCTTTATTAATTAAGACGGCGAAATCGCAAAAGAGCACCCATCCGATCACCGCCGATGATGCAATGGACAGCTTCACAAACCCCACCTGTCCGTCCACCGTGACCAGCAGGTTCTCCGGCTTGATGTCGCGGTGCACGATGCCGAGGCCGTGCAGCCGCCGCAGCCCCGTCAGCACCTGCCGCATGACCCCCTTGATCACCTGCGGAGCGGAGCGGGGGGGGGGGGTAACAACGTCGGACAGCCCGTTTCAAGGGCCTCACTCTAGAGGGAGGTAGTGGGACTGACAAATGCACGATGTGAACCCCAGAGGCGGACAAAGCCAACGGGTTTGTGAGGTGAGGTCAGATTGAAAAAGCCGGCGACACGGTGAGGTGTGGAGGAGCCGGCGCGGAGCGTAACCCCCCGGGGGAGGGCAAACACGGCACACTGTGGTAATACCCGTCGCCCCGTCGTGTTCCCCCAAGCGCAGCTGCCCCGTAACCAGCCCCTCTCACGAGGCCCCGCCCGAACGGTGGATGACCCTTCGGGCGAGCTACGTCGCCTCGGCTGCTATCAACCCCTGCGGCACCCACTGGCTGTCACTGCGCCAATCCCGCTCACAAACGTAGACCTCAGCTAACCAGTCTGTCCCTGTCGACCCGACCGATCCGGGCCCGACCCCCTAAACCAAAACCCCTAAAACACAGAACCCCATCCGAGACGACGTCCACGACCACTCACGTTGATGTCCCGCTTGTCCTGCGGCATGCTCTCCGGGATCTTCTTGCCCGCCATCATAAACTCCTCCAGACAGGCGGGGAAGGGGCCCAGCCGCCCGTCCAGGGCGTCCCCCAGCGTGGCGTCGCTCTCGAACTTCCACACGAGCCACTGGCTGCCCTTGGTGAAGGCGCCCTCCGCGGTGGCTGCGGCGAGGACATCCCAGCCGTCAGCTCAGGTCGCACATATCAAGTCACACGCCGGAGAAGGAAAGGCGACCAGGCAGCGCGCGCGCATGTGCCAAATCGGGGACAGCAGGTCACAGCGATGAGCCTTGACATTGTACACGTCGACAGAACATAAAAACGTAGACACGTACTGCTTCGTACTGCTTTGTGTGACTAACATGCAGCGCGCGCGGAGGCGCTGCTGCCCCCGCCGAGCCACGGAGCGCGCCCACGGCCCGCTGCCGGCTGTGTGGTGTCCTAGACACATCCAAACTGGATGGTCCACCGCCCCACCGCTTTAGTTAAAGCCAGAAATCCGTCCCCGCGGCGCCAACCATGTTGACCAAAAGCCAAGCCAAGCCGACGACCCCGCCCCCCCGTCCCCGCTCACTGCTGCACCCTCCCCTTGGCCTTCCATTAGGTACCGTCAATGACCGTTGGTAAGTGTTGGTCGCCGGACTGGGGGTTCGGTGCGTATGGGCAGTTTCCATTTCAACCCCTCCCGTGTGCCCACTCACTGCTGGTGAAGTAGCCCAGGTACTCGGCGCACGAGGAGGCGGCGATGGGGTTGCGCTTGATCTTAGCGCACATGTAGGCCTCCACCATGCCCGTCTCCGCGCTGCCCTTGGCCAGGGTGCCCGTCTTGAGGAAATCCGACCTGCGCCCCCCCCCGGTGGGACACGCGAGCGACGCAGGCAGCGGGGGGCGGGGGCCGGGGAATTGGACAGAGGAGACGGGATCGCTGTAGGGTTGGCGCCCCCGACGCCCTGTTGAAACGAGGACTACAGGCTCGGGGGCGTGGGGTTCCAGTTTCGTTGTGCCTGGCCCCAAGCCCCTCTGATGGGATGCGCCCAGGTGTTGCGGGGACTCCAGGGAGGGAGGGAGGGAGGGCAGCCAACCGGGCGCCGCCAAGCAATTGACGCTGCAGGGGACTCCAATGCAGCCGGGGACGGGGCGGCATGGCTGAGGCCCCTCTTCCCGTGGAGCCCCTCATCGGGGTCGCGCTCTTTCAGCGCGCAATTTTTCTGGGTTGAGCAGCCCGTCTCCTTTCTCCTCACACACGCACTACGCTGCTCAACCGGGCTTCCCCAGTTGTTTGATTTGCGCGTGCGCGCACACGCAAAACTGCCTTGCCTGCCGATGAGCACGTACAACCGCGCCTCTGCCGGCAGCTCTGGGATTGAGATGCCCGCAGCCTTGCTGTGCATGT
The DNA here is from genome assembly GCA_003117195.1 of Eudorina sp. 2006-703-Eu-15. NCBI lineage: Eukaryota > Viridiplantae > Chlorophyta > Chlorophyceae > Chlamydomonadales > Volvocaceae > Eudorina > Eudorina sp. 2006-703-Eu-15. The sequence goes on from BDSI01000128.1 coordinate 29,803, forward strand.
TACTGGGAAGGGCAGTTGTCGGGCAGACGGGCAGCTGTATACGTGCGAGGTCGCAGCGACTCGGACGGACGGGGCCCGTGAGATTCAGCGGCTGCCTGGACTTGCCTCGCCGAGCGGCACACATCGGGCGGGAGGATCGACCTGAGGTTGGCCGTGACCTGACATGCACGGGCTCCAGTGCTTGGGAGCAGGTGGCGGTGGAGCCCGCGACCGCAAGGCCGATGTACCCCTCGTGCTAAGCCAAACCCGTAACGCCGCACGCCTTCGTGGCGGACGGGATCGATCCGCGCGCGGAAATACTCGGGCACACACACACACAGTTCTCTTTCACACACACACGGGGTCACGCACTCCTGTTCTGCCTGCTTAAATAACACACACACACACACACACACACACACACAGGGTCGCGATCGGTCATCCGCACAGCGTGCCGTCAACGTGAAATCACCGGCCGTACAACGCGAAAACAGGTTAAGGTCAGCCGATCGGAATCTCCCGCCGACATTTGCCAAGTACGTAACCTCCTTTTCCCGCCACATCGGCACATCGGCAGTCCCATCAGCGGACCGCCCAATGTGGCAGCTGTTTGCAGCACACCACTGCGGGCGGCCACCACTGCCCCGCCTCACCCCTGGCAGTGACCACCTCCATGGGGGTCGCGGACCAGAACCACCACGCACGGCCCCCACCAACGCCTTCAGTCAGTCGTCGCAGCTTGTTTTGCGAGGCAGGGACTACTACAGGGTCGGTGAATTCAGATTCTCCTGAACCGCCAGTAACGATGTACTTGACCCCCGGCCCCCTCCGCGCATGCACCACCCCGGGGGTTTATAGCCCTCTGACCCCACCCGAACCGCTGTTGCCTCAGGAGGGGGCCCGTCCTCGTACCTGACTCCCTGGCGGTCCATGTTGACCCGCTTGAGCACCACGCGCCGCTTCTTCTGCTCCGGGGACAGCTTGGTGCGGGTGCCGACTCCCTCATCGTCCGGCTGTGCTCGCACGGGGGCGTGGCCAGGTCACCACGGGCGCACACGGGTTGGTCAGCACGCGCAGCAGCCGTGGAGTTGAGTGCGTCGCCGGTACGGTGCCTGTACCGCTGAACGGATGTACCGCTGAACGGATGTACCGCTGAACGGATACGTTGGATACGATCCGAACCGCCGGCTGGAAGGCCTCTGCTCTTCGCGAGTGCGCGTCGATGCGGCCGTCGATGAAATGAAACTGTTCCATGTGACAGATCAGCACCGGGTGCAGCCAACACCCACCCCATCGCGCGCTTTTCAAAGCGCACGCAATCATCCAACGCCTTTCGGTGTTCAACAATCAACGCCTGATCGATCCAACATGGTACGTTCGTGGAACCGTTCAAACCGTTGCTGGCCGTACAACCGGTGGATCATCCACACTTACTGTGAGGCGCAGGCCCTCGAACGTGATGCCGAAGTTGCCGCCCCCCAGCTTATCGCGCAGCTGGAAATCGGTGCTGCTCCAGCGGCTGTTCCTGCCATCCGTCAGCGGCGCGCCCACGTAAAAGTCCCAAATGTTCCAGAGCGGGTTGGGTTTCGAGAACAGTGTGTAGTACAAGGCCTGCAGCACGTAGGCACATGTGCGCGCGGCGGGCAGGAACGCCATCGGGGAGCGTGTCAGGCGGACAGGCGGATGTCGTGCGGCCATGTTTGAGGAGTGCCGCTGCACAGCTGGATGACGGGGTGCGGTCCCTGGATAACCCCAGTCGGGACACAAACCCCGAGGCCAGGGCGCATATGGACCGCAATGGTATGGGGGAGAGGCCAAGGGCGCGGAGCAGAACGGAGCGAACCCACCGACAGCCGTCCCAGCCCGGGCAGGGTGGGTGACAAGGTAGCCAGAGCCGCGAGGTCCCCGCCAATTGTGGAGACGGCTGGCCGGATTGGACCTGGTGCCGCAGCCGCGGCTGCTGCCACAACGCTCTGCACCGCGTCCGCGATGCTCGCCAGCTCAAACCCGGTGGCCCCGGCAGCAACATCAGGGCGAGTGATGATAGCTTTATCCCTTGTTAGTTTGAAGCTACACGGCTTGAATTGCCGAGAGTTCTGACCGATCGAGCGGCAACCTGACCGAGATGGAAGTTGGCTCTGCATGGTACGCCGTTTGTGCGTGATCGGGCACACTTGACGCTTGTGCGAGGTCCTAGCACTGCCAATGATGCAGTCGATGCGTGCTCCTGATGCGAAAGTCCAGATGGTGCCAACGAAGAGACGACTGGCGTGGAGTGCAAGCAGAAATGCACCCTGCAAATTAACCGAATCTGCCTGGCAGCACGTGTCAATTTATCATCCGCTATCCCATGGAGTACTCCTTGTGAGGTATGGTGCCAGTGGAAAAATGAGGAGCATTTCCGTACACAACATCATCAGCTAAATTCATCTTTCTTTGCCTATCTCCGATTAGTAGCTTGTGACAAGTGACTCTTCATGATGCAAAAATCAACAGCGTCATGCATTGCAAACAACATGGCTTAGGTTCAGGTCCTGGCAAGCAAACACTCGCAATGGAACACGATTAGTCTATGTGTCACCCAAAAAACATTGAACGTGGTATTAACTGGATTAATGGTGAAGGGTTTTGCCATGGTAAACTGACCCATGGAGCAGATACCTCGCAACCCTATTTACCAGTGCCCTGTTAATATCACAAGGCTGGATATCAAAGTGTAAAACATCGCAATCATTAGCAAACGTTTAACGGTGGATGCCATCTTGGGCCACAGAAATCCGACAGTACGACGGCGCGATAACAGCATTTCTTGAACCAATGAAGACGAAATGCATGCATTCTCGGTCATCATATACTTCAGGCAGTCGTAGAGACGCTCCGTCACATTGTGAATCTGCCTTGTCTTCGGCGGCCGCCGCTAAACTACCATGTTGAAGCATTTGGCTGCGACCCGGCTCCTTGCCAAACCATCGTTCCTTGCACCAATTCGTCGGACGCTGGTTGCGAGACCTGTCGCGCCCTGTTCCTGGTCCAAGCGGGACGAAGTGCTTGCCAACTGGGAGGCTTTGCGCTCAAACCCAAGCGAATGGTGCGTATGTGAATGAATGTTGTTGTCGGCGTTTGCATAGGGGGTTGGTTTTTGAGAACGGACCTGCCTTCGGAGTGACACCGGCTCCTTTCGGAGTTTGTCAGCCTTCGTTGGCGAGCTTGTTCATGCTGCAAGGGTTGCAAGGTTTGGATGATTAAGATTGTTTCCTTACATTAGGGTGTCTAAGTGAACGTTTATGCCATTAACCTTGCGTCAGGTATGACAACCGCAGCCGCAAGACCAACCCTAGGGCGCCTGACTTCGTACGCAAGGATGATCGCTCGGTTGCCATCTGGGTTGATGGTAAGCCGACGGTCAAGCTTTCTGTGCGCTGTCTGGGTCTCACGGCAGGGATGTCAGGTTTTCAGGGTGAAGGTTTGCAGCAACGCGCTTGTTCACCCAGTTCGGCCTTTCGGCGGCTCAGCTGGAAGACCGCACCTGCTCCTGTATGCACGCTTGCGGCTTAAATAGTATTGACCTGGACCAAAGCAGATGCTTCTCGCTATGACTGACCCTGTACGGTTCCCGTGGTCCGTTTATTTGCTTTGACTGCGGGATGGATTCTGTTCAGGACGCGACAACCCTGATTGGTCCGTTGACGTCCTCTCGGAGCTGGATTCTCGGCAGCCTGGTCAGGGCCGCAACGAGGTTTACGGTGGCGACCGGCAACGTGGCGGCGGCAGGGACGACCGTCGCGCCGCGGAGCACGCTAACTGGGAGTCCCTGCGCAGGAATCCGGAGGAGTGGTAAGTAACATCTGCTTTGCAGCGTTGTCGTTGTGAGTAACAACCTACTGCAGTACCGAAACGCGCATGCTTTACTACTACCCTGAGTCAACGGTTGAAAAGATGCGTTTCATATACATGCTTGACGCGTACATCCCGCCAGCTGTCAAGTCATTTGTTCAACGCCGACTTACCTTGCAGGTTCGACAACCGGAGCCGCAAGACCAACCCCAAGGCCCCCGACTTCAGGCGGAAGGATGACCGTTCCGTAGCGCTGTGGCTTGACAGTAAGTCGGTTACCTTATGCCTAACTCACTGACGGCTAGATTTGGGTCGGATAGTAGATCGTACCGGGATTGTACAACATGGGCCTTGCATCACCAAGTACGCATGCTAATGTTCATGTGTCGTAACGGTATGTGTATGGGCTGTTGTGCCGAATTCTTGCCTCCTGTTGGTGGTTGGCGCTCTTTTGTCCAATCTCCTGGCGTTATTTAGATGGCACCGTTGCAGTCATCGTCATCGCCATGATCCTCATAAGACCTGACGTTACCTACTTCCTACGCAAATCTACTGCTAGGCTACTCCACACCGGAATGGGTCGGGGAGCTGCTTGAGGAGCTTGACGCTCGCCAAGCGCAGCGCAGCGCTGCGTACGAGCAGCAGCAACAGCAGCAACCGCCGGACATGTCGGAAGAGAAGCGGGCGGCCGAGCTGGCCAAGTGGGACTCCTTGCGCAGCAACCCGGAGATGTGGTGGGTTGAGAGCGATGGGTTGGTTCCCCATTGAGCGCCGGCGGGGACCAGGTGGAACTGGTGCTCCAGGCCGCGAGGTCCAGGACGCTGATCTGTTGCCTGCCCAGCGCTGAGGATGGTTGGTACGAATGTGACGTGCCTGCATGTCCTGAAACGCGAAGATAACGTCGTTGCGGCCCCTGTACGCCTGGAGTACACGCGAGCCTACTGTCGGGCCGGGCATTTGCTGCGCTCGCAGTTGATTGCTTTCTAGTACATGCCTGGGTTGCCCTGAGGCGCGAGTTTCTGCATTGCTTGGCTCTACGCCACAGGTTCGATAACCGCCGCAGCAAGAACAACCCCAAGGCCCCGGACTTCAAGCGCAAAGATGATCGTTCGGTTGCGCTTTGGCTGACCAGTAAGTTGTTGAAAAAGCTGAGTTTCTTCATGCTCCATGCTTGTAAACAGTTGCTCAGAGGGAGGATGTCACGGCAGGACGCACTTGTGTGATATAGCCGAAGCAGCCGATACGTTTTTACTTCAGTTATGTGGGCTCCTCGGCCTAGGCCACTTTCCATGCAGCCGGACGGTAGAAGCCTGCGCTTGGGTCTGTGACCCAGATGGGTACCCTGTCCTGAATCTTCGTGCGTCTTCGTGCACCTTACCGTTCGCCATGTCTTCCACGGCAGGCTACCACCTACCTGATTACATCGACGAGCTCGTGGCTGAGCTGGATGCCCGGTACGATCAGCGGCAGAACGCTCGGCAGCAACAGCAGCAGCAGGATTATCAGGCCTACCCACAGGAGCAGGAGTATTCGCAGCAGCAGCAGTACTCGCAGGGCGGCGGAGATGCTCGGGACGCCCGGCGGATGGAGGAGCTGGCGAAGTGGGAGTCTTTGCGGGATCACCCAGAGGAGTGGTGGGTACAGTGCTTGGATAGGGGACCGACGGGGGCGGCTTCGGTGTTCGGTCCCGCCCGTGTCTCCATCGTGACAAGAACCCTGCTCGAGCTAGGTAGCTGGTCGAAAGCCATCTCATAAGGACAACTCTCGGGATCGTCGCTTCAGAGGGAAGACGGTTTTGTAAGGTTTTGTAGTGCCGCACTTGTGTTGGAGCAAGTAGCGAAGCAGGGCAAATACCATTCGGCCATCCCATGAAGATCGGAATTGCCATGGTTCTGATCCGCTCTGTCTGTGTCGGGTGTCGGCCACTGCGACTCAGGTTCGACAACCGCAACAGCAAGCCCAACCCCAAGTGGCCGGACTTCCGCCGGCGGGACGACCGCCAAGTGGTCCTGTGGCTGAGCAGTAAGTGGGAGCCGGGAGCTGCGACTTAAGAATGCATAATTATAGTTCATAAATGTATGTGGTCGTTTGGGATATTGGGGATATTGGGACGGCTTTTTGTTGTCGTGGCCGTTGAGCCTTGGCCGTTGCGCTGAACTTACGGCTAGGATATGGATGCAATACTGCCTGAATGCAAGTATGGTATATACAGGCAGTTGACCTCTTGTTTCGCCTCTGCCCCGCCGTCGTCTCCATTGTTTCTCGCTTTTAGGCCGGGCGGTCCCTGAGTGGATTGACCAGCTTCTGGAGCAGCTGGACGCCCGGCAGAGGGAGCGGGAAGCGGCACGCGCGGGCAACAGCGGGTACTAGGCCGTGACTGACTTCCGGCAGTTTGGGACAAACGTGGCGTAGGGGGCCATCCCGGCGAGGGCACCTCTGCGTCAGTGGCTGCTGAATTGTCAAAACGGTTCCGACAGCCCGTTTCATTTCCTCTGCATCTGTCACATCTGTCGTACATGGTACGACAGAAGCCACCAGTGGCGCGTGCTGGATGGGTCAAATTGACGGTGGCTGCAGCTCAGGCGTTGGACTTCATGTACGCACGAGTTGGCGGGCCCTGACTTTGCTTCGTAACTGATCGTGACGCATGGTGAACGTAACCCATGACATGATGTCGGTAAGTAGTTGACGGCGATTTCAATAGGATTTTGGAGTTGCAGGTATGTTTGCGTGGTACGGCCATCGGGCTCCGTATATCCTGTGGGCCCACGGAGACGGGCCCAATCGTGGGCGCCGAATTTATATTTCTTGACCGTCCGCCGCAATTTCTGGCGGGATATTGGTGCCTGGCTGCAAAAGACCGACAGCACAGCTTTTTGCAAGCCAGCAAGCTTGTTTATAGGCGTTTTTTCGGTTCTGCTGTGGTTTGCTGTTGTTTTCTGCGTGATGTGCTGCTTTTCCTAGTGGACTCGTGCGCGCTGTCGACGATTTCCCGGGCGCATTGTCTGCCCGCCAACCGACTGAAGGTGCTGCAGCGGCTCATATGTCTGCGGTACGGTACAGTTCTCGTGGTCCTCGGTCTCGCACTTGCCCTGGGGGAGTTGGTTCGGATGCTGTGTAGCGGGAAGCGTTTCTTGGATGGCGTTACCGTCGTCAGTGCATGATGTATCATTGCTGGAGCATTTCGACAAAACCGGATTCGTCCAGGGTGTCCCGAATGCGTTTATTTGTTCGTGACCTTTGATCCTATACCGCTGCTTGAACGGTTGTGTTCCGACACCTCCACCAGGGTAGTCCGTGATGCGGACTGAGAGGGACTGAGGGGCGCACTCAGAGCGCAGTGCCTATTGCAGCGCGAGCATGGAGGTTTGTAACTCCTCCACGGTCTGAGACCACGATTTTCTTATAATGACCGCGGCCCGGCCGAACACTTTGTACATCAGCAGCAGGTTCAGTTCTGCCTTTAGTGCAGATGCTCAAGCGGCCAGGGCACCGGACCCTGCCCAAATCTATTCAGATTCGTCCTAAACACAGCCTCCCACCGGAAGCGCAGGTGGCTCGAGTCACCCAAGCCAATGAAGGCGCTGTTACCGGTATCCTCGATGAATAAAATGTTGTGTACAGGGCCTCATCCGAAGCCCAGTTAGTCGGCAATATCATATTAGCGGCAGATGCGGGTCCTCTTCTGCCGCTCGCCTTTGCGTAGCCACATCGGGACCCGTCATCCGTATGTACACACCACGACAGCGATGGCGGTCAGATCGTTTCAGAAGTCACGCGTGCAGCACATTCACATTCTTCCAGTCCCTCAATTACCGTAGCACTCTCGATGTGTCACCGGATGCAAACACAAGTCACGTCTTGAACAGAACCTTGGGACACAAGTGACGCCCTTGACGACCGCAGATGCATCCGTCTAGAGCGTCCTTGTTACGTCCGCCAACTGATCTTGGCCTTGCTCTTCCAGTCGCTGTCGCTCGCCGCGGCATTTCCGTACTTGGCCGCCATCTTGCTGCGAACCTTGTCGTACGCTCGCTCGCCCATGCTCTGCAGGGTGCGAGGGTGTTGGGTCCGAGCACCGCCACCTTAGACACAGCGGATATCAATGGGACCCCTTCTTCCCTTTCAAGAACTAACCAGTATCCCGGAATATAGGAAGCAGCAAGTAACCAGAGAACATTCACAGGACTGCCCCCGACAAGATGGACTGCGGCAACAGTTGGGGCCCTGCCTTGCGGTTCACAAGGCGTCATTGTCCGCTGCCCCGACACAGACACCAGGCCGCGACGCTTTGTGGCTAGGGTGCTGCAACGAAGCACCTGGCAGGAGCGTAACTCGCCCATCAAGCCCCAGCCCATGACACACCCTGGCCTGTGTCCGTCTGTATGCGTCTCCTGTATGAAGTGGGTGGATCTAGACGCCAGCGTCCTTGCCATCTTCGCCATCGGGGACCGGCGGTTCTGGGTGCGTACTAGCTCGCAGCGTTTCGTCCCAACCAACGGCTTGGCGGCGTCCCTCCGCCCATCCACCCATCCAGACGATCAGCATCTGGGTTGACGCCCATCCCACGTTTTGTGCCACTGAAATTGTGTTTCGCCCCAAGCAGGCGCAAGATATCCCATTACACATGCATACCCTGTACCACGATATCTTTTTCCCTGTTGAGCCGGGCCCATGTGGAGCCGCACGCACGCAGGCCAGCGTCTGCCATCATGGCCCTGCGTCTCGTGTGCGAGGGCATTCGCCCATCCCACTCCCAGTGACCACCCGCGGACTCGCAACCCCTGGATGGCCCATGCAACGACATCCACAGTCCCCGACACCCCACACGTCTCCCTGGCTCACCTTGGACTTGCTGGCGAATTTCTCGATGTCACGCGCCAGGCTAGAGAGCGTGTTGGTGCGCTGCTCCGCCGTCTCCGCATCAAAGCTGTTGTACGGCTGCTCCTCCTTGATAACGAAGCGCAGCAGGACCGCCATGCTGATTGTGAAGACCTGCACCCCGATGAAGCCCAGGGCCGCCCAGCGCGCGATGCTGAGCTGCTTGGCCACTGCAGTTCCAAGAAGGAACGGACAAAGGGGGCCGGCGCAGGTGTGGAACAACTTCCAGGGCTCAAGGCAAATGCAACTCACCGCGAAGTCACCGGCCTGGAGCAAAGGAATCACGGATAAGGTACACCGAAGCGAGCCCACGTACCTTTGTCGTACAAGGCCTGGTCCACCGTCGGTGACGCTATCTTCTCCACGACCGTGTCAAAGGAGAACAGCAGCGCCAGCTCGAGAGCAATCAGCAGGAGCGTGGTGAAGCCGCCGCAAACCAAGAAACCCAACAGCACGCGCTTCTGTGGGACATGACCGCACAGGCCAGCCGACAAGGGCTTGTCAGCAGGTCGCCACAGAAGGTGCCACACCCACCAGCACAGGTATAAATACATCGAAGATCAAAGGGAGTTGGGCGTGTCCCATCAAGAATGGTCAGTAAGTACGGCGTCGCCGTTGGCGGCAGCCTCCCGTCACCGGTGTACGGTCTGCCCACCGCCGACGCAAGTCCGGCACACAGGGCTGCTGCAGCCCCAACTCGGCCGGGTACATACTCCCCATTCGCACCCACCTTGTGGTAGCTGCCCCAGAAGCCCAGCAGGGACGCGAAAAGGTTGAACGTACCCAAGATTACGAACTGGGGGTTGGGGGGTTGGGGTAAACGAGTGAAGGTTAGTGCCCGTGCGCAAACCGCAGCCGGGTGCGGGGTTCGGCACCGTCATACCCTCCATGGACCCGCATGCGCGAACGGAACAATCGGGCGGATCATGGTAACGCACCATGACTGGGGCGAAGTCCTTGGGTGGGTTTTGCACCTTGCAACCGAAGATGATCAAGATTACGCCAATTGCCACATTACAGAAGATGGAAATCCGCATAATTATGCCAGAGGCCTTGGAACAACTGCAGCCTCTGCACTCCATGGTCAAGAAGTGTTGTGCTGCGCCACCTGCGCGAAGTTGGCCAAAGGCTCAGGTACTCCACAGCTTTCAGTGCCATTAATTAGTTTGATACAGCAAATTAAGCATTCCTGCCTGAAGACGATAGACAGCGACGAGCTCAACAGTGCGGAACACGCCCCAGTACTAGGACTGACGTTTTGACTTCTTCAATAACTGCGGTCAGTCGGACGCGAAATTATAAGATAATAATTTCTAAAGTATGCATGTAAAGACAGCCCCAGGCAACGCACGATCAAGCGGAACTGATCAAGTCAAAGGATCCGTCAGGTAATTGGGTTAAGACTGTACATAGAAGATGTGCCTGTCATGTTAACGTAACTCATCGCCAAAAAATCGCAGGGTCCAACCCACTAACCAACGACGGTACGGCTTGCCGTACATTTAACCTTCATGACAATACTCAACAGTTGAGCCTCAACCTGGTTTGTGCAGTTATAATCCTGGTTTTGTTCGTTTGCCGGTGGGGGAGCCATGGGGCAGCCTCGCAGCCATAGTAAATAGGAAACTGTGGGAAAGCGACCCTGCCAACCTTGGTGCCTCCCAGGCGCATCCCATGACCTAGGCACACATTAACCCAAAAATGCAATAATATACGGACCAGTCATCTCCCTCTCTGGAACGTTGGACAAATAATGCGGCCAGATAACACAGGATTGGCACCATTCTCGGCCAAGGGCGTACTGCCATGGGGACGGGATAGCGATGAAGCTTGCTGGTCAGAAATAACAGCCCGTGCCAGCCTAGTTGCCGTTGGGGCCAGGGGCTATCATCTTTAGCTGTACACGTACGTGACGGTTAGGACGACACCTGCAGCTGCTTGCATCCTGTGGGATCCAGACTTTCATGCCATCATGCGGTATCACACCGCGGCCACTCCAGAGTTCTGAATCCAGTCCCCGCGCCCACGCCGCAGCTGTGTTGAGACTTGCATGCCTGGAAGGGGTTACCCAACAAGCCCGTGGTTCGCGGATTATGGTGCCGGATAACAGCATTGGGCTAGAGCGGTTAGGAGCGATCGGAAGTCATGCGATTTGTCATGTTCAAGACGCCATGCAGGTTGCTATTATTATAAGGATGTTACAGCGGACCCCGCGGGTCATCGGTGACAGCCCCGGCGACAGCCGAGGCTTCCTCACCATACACTGCCTAAATGAACTAACGCCACCATGCAGGTTGCTATGTGTGAGATGAGTTACCGACTCGAGAAGTCGAGGGTGCATTCGTTCCCTTTCCGGGTTGCGACCCCATGACGACAGCCGGTCAGCGGCGGTGAAACAACGAACACCTCTTGACTCTCTCCCCGCCATCTGATTCGGCGGGTCTGGCGCGGTTTCCAGGAGAGACAATCCTGGCGCGCTGGTAACCTGGTGTGTTGGCCGGTATGGCTGCATGACACCCCCCCCCCGCGGGTGATGGAGAATGGGCGCGCAGACGAGATGAGGCGCCTACGTACGAGCTATCTGGGCCCGTTGGTTTGGGATTCGGGTCCACCTTGTAACGGTTACATTAGGACATAAGGCATTGTTGGTATGGCGGGCAGGCAGTGGTGAAGCTATGGGAAGTCTTGGGACGAGGTATGGCCAGGCCAGTCAGGCGGCGGTGTGGGAGAATGCGGGTGTTGTGATAGAACAGCAGTGCTCCGCTGTGTTCACTAAGCGTGCACCGGCACCTGGTTAAATCTACGCCTTCACGAGTGTGATGATACAAAAGCTTCAAACGCACTGCCCAAGCAGTGATTTTCTTGCTCAGCTTATTTCCATAAACCGTACCGACAACGTTACAGCTAATCCAACCCTATCCAACTGTCAGCATCAAACAGCAAGCAATCGAATTTGATTAGACGAAGGGGCAAACTTCGGATGTGCTACATTGTTGCAAGCATAACGTGCGATGAAGTGGCGGCCAAGACTGCAAGACAGCTAGATGGCTCTAAGGTTTGGCGAACAACCGCCGTAAACCCAAGTGATCTCCGCGTCTGAGAACTACATCATGTAACAGGACTCGCGTATATCCTTGTATTAGAATTTTATCCAAAACTTTACCGGTTGCATCGACGAGCCGTACGAACAGGATGGAAAGCATCGTTGCGAAGTTGCGCTTAGCCAGCGACTAGTAATCCCTAAACCAAATGGCCTTGGTTTGAAAGATTGAGGTTACAAGCGTTCCGCACACAGGAAAACCGAACGCAGCGCATTTCTACTAGCATAATTATTGTGCATGCCTACTCGCTTACAACAATTCTTGCCTACAGACCCTAAGCAATACGTAGCAAGGTTACATATCAATTGCTTGTAGGACTTAGCGTCAGTCTATTCCATCGCGTCGTGAGAGGCATCTATATTGTACATTGGTAACTGCTAAATCTAATATCTAATGCAGCTTTCCATGCTCGTGATAAACAGATGTTAAGCTTGGCTCCTCGGCTGCATGGTCATGCAAACCGAAGGAGGCCACAATCAGCCTTACATCTTGTATTGGAAGGTCTCTACCTCTGATCGTCAAGGTAAGCTTGTGGTGTACTTGTCAGCGAGACCATTCCGGCTCGGTCGTTAAGCGGCCGCACTGGACAGTTCGTGGCAGTCGCACTCTCGGGCAGGAATAGCCCCGTGAGTTCCACACCAACGGGCACGCAATGGGCCCCTGCCGCCCCTCCACCCCGCCTGGCGCACCGCCGCCCGCTTCTCCCAGAGCTCCTTCCGCCGCTCTCCCTCCGTCCGCGCGAGTCGCCCGCGCTGCCCAGCACCACAGACGTCCGTGCACTTCCACGGCCATCATCGCGCATCGCGGTTGCCTACTCAATAGCGCTTCGGCTCATGATCCACGGCGCATGACAATTTCACCCGCCCCATGCCTACCCGGCCCACCATACCCATACGGGCTTACATCTCCCGTCCAGGACGGCGATTGACGGCCATCTACCGGTTCTGCACCCCCCCCCTCCACGCTGACCACCCCCCCTCCACGCTGATCGCGGGATGTCCCGCGGCACTCCCCCTCCTCCTGTGACACCCCGGGTGTTCAGCCGACTGACCGGTGCCGAACTCGCGACTCCCGCGTACTGTACTGTACTGTACTGTACTGCACGTGTCAACACCCGCCCCCGACCCCGACCCCGACCCCGACCCCGACCCTGCGCGGGCCCCCGGCAGTCCCCGGCGAGTCCCCGTAGAGCAGCAGCATGTGCGCTGGGTCGGGCCTCTGAGGAGGATGCCCCCGGGGGGCAGCAGCCGGGGGGGCGCAGCCAACAGCACCGCCAATGACGGGGCTGGAGCCGCGGCTGGGGCTGCAGTGGGCGCCGGAGGCGGCGGCGGCACTGGTGGCGGCGGCGGCGGCCGCTCCGCGGTCCTGGACCCGAGCCGTCTGCGGCCGCTGCCGCCGCCCGATGACCTTCCGGCGCTGAAGCTGCTGCAGCAGGGGGACCTGTTCGGGAGCGGCGGCGGCGGCGGCGCGGAGGTGCCGCTGCTGGTTCCCTTTCCCAATGGCGCGGTCACCAACATGTAGGGCGGGGCGGGGCGGGGCGGGGCGGGGCGGGGCGGGGCGGCGGCGTTGCGGCCTGCACAGTAACTCATGAATGCTGAAGAACTTTGGAATGGAGCGACCACGGTCCTGGTCGGCCGGGGTTGGGGTCAGGGCCGGGGTGGGGTTTCTGCAGGGGGCTTGGGGGACGACCCGAGCCCGGCGGGCGCGTGGTTGGAGAGGAGGGTCAGACCTGCCGGCGAAACGCGGTGGGGGGCCCTATGCCGCAGCCTTGCGAACTGGCTCTCAATAAACCCTAGTGGCTGACGACGACAGGGAACCCTAGTAGCTGACGACGATAGCTGGCGACGTTAGCTGACGACGATTGCTGACGACGACGAATCATTTCCTGGGGAGGCTGGCGCGAAGCGGCGGGTGGTGGCGGTGGCGCGGCGGGTTGAAAAACAGCGCCGTGGCGACGCCTAGGGGTGAGAGGCCCCCCCCTGGGTGTGGGGGTGATCACCCTATGCCGTACAGATGCGTGGCTAGGTAAGGCAGGTACGGCAGTGCTTCCTCACAACGCCCGTCAACATACACGCCTGGCCCCGTGCCTTCTCCCCATCCCCCGCTCCCCATTGCCCCGGGCGCTGACTCCAGATACTTCGACGAGTCGCACGGCGAGCCGCAGGAGGCCCTCATCGAGCGCTATCTAACCCTGATGGGCCTGGCGCCGCGGCCGTCCCCCGCACCGCCGTCACCGCCGCCGCCGCCGCCGCAACCGGCGGAGCCGTCCGCCACCGGCGCGGCGGCGCCGGGGTCCAAGCCGGCGGCGGCAGGGCCATCCCCGCCGCCGCCGCCGCCGCCGCCAGCAGCAGCGACCGGCCTCGGCAAGTCCCGGGTCCCTGTACCCGACCCCAACCGGTCAGCCGCCGGGTCCCCTTCCGTCAGCGGCGCCGCTTCTCCTCCGGGTACCCGCACCGGGCAGACCAGGCAGGGCAATGAGCAGCGTGCTACACCCCATCAGACGTCCCATCAGAAACAGAACCATCATCACCATCAGCAGCAGCCGCAGCCACAGCAGCCACACCTCGAAGAGGAGGAGGACGACGACGAGGGCTTGGAGGACTTGGTGCTGTCGCCGCTCCAGGGGCGACGGCCGCCGCCGACCGTCCCCGCCAGCGCCCTGCCCTCCCCCGCGATGGTGTCGCTGGGGCTGGACCGCGCCACGCTGGCGCGTCGGGGCATCCCGGAGGCGCTCATCGGGGCGCTGCACCGCGGCCTGGCGGCCAGCGCGGCGGCGTTCTTCCGCACGTGCCTGGCGGAGCAGCGGCGGCTGGTGGCACTGACCCGCGGGTCGGGCCCGTCGGTGCCGCTGGCGGACCGGCTGCTGGCCTTCATCACGGGCTCGGAGGGACAGCTCAAGGTGTGTGTGTGTGTGTGTGTGTGTGTGTGAGATAATAAAAAAGAAAGTGTGTGTGTGTCTTCGTAGGCTGGCAGGGCAGGTGTGTGTGTGTGTCTGTATGTATGCCCCGGTGAAGAGTGCCATGCCGGGCTGTTCCGGAGGTCTTGGCGATCCGTACCACTCCTGCCGTACGGTACGGTACGGCATGTGCATGCTCGCAGGTCCGATGCTGCATCAGTCTCTCCTTCACCTCCCCCGCTGCCCCGCCCGTGTACTGACCGGCTCTCGCTGCCACAGAACGGATCCGCCGTACCTGACCTCGTGGATCTGAGGACTGTACGGGATAACCAGGTGCGTGTACGGACACCCCATTTGCCGGTGTACGACAGGTCCGCATGGATGCACGTCGCTCGATTGGGGTTCCCGTGGGCTGCACTTCCGGGGGGCTGGGGTGGGGGTGTTGGGTTTGAGTCCCTGGATTGGAAGGGAGGGAGGGGCGCCTCCCGCAAGAGGACTGGGGCCATGGGTCGGTCGTCAGTTGGGGGGGTCAGTTCGACGGGTGGGGACCCCCTTATGCCTGATGTGAATCTAGTGTGCGGGCCCCGCCTGAGCCCTGACGTGCCTTGCTGCACGCCAGCCCAGCCGGCTGCTTGCCGACTCCCGCGCCCTGAGCCCCTCCCCCCCCTCCCCCCTCGTGCCCCCTCCACGTCCGCGGCTCGCCCAAACCGCCCCTTTCCTCTCCCCCTCACCCCCCTTTGCTCCACACATCCACCTTCCCCTCGCTCCACAATTACAAGCCGTGCAAGCCCTCCCCCTGCCGGCCCCATTCCACTGTTCCCCTCCCGTTCCCCCGCCTGGCCGGCCCCCGCCCCGCCCCGCCCTCCAGACCCTGCTGGACGCCGTGTCCCCCCCGCAGCCCGCACCCCCACCGCCCTTCCATCACGAGCTCGTGCACCAGCGGCAGCAGCCCCCCGACCCCCCGCCCGCCGAGCCGCCGGCAGCCGAGGACACCACCCTCACCGAGCTCCTGGACCTCGATCAGGTCAGCTGGCAGGGGGGTGTGCGGGGTTTCGGAGCGGGGGTTTCGGAGCGCTCCCCCTCGCCGCATCGCAGCAGCAGCGGGCCCCCCCCGGGGTTTCGGTCCCTCCCGCCCCCCCCCCCACACACACACACCAACAGCACGTCCCTGACCTGCGGTGGTGCCCGCTGGGTGCTGCTGCCCTGCTGCCCCCCTCCCCTGGGTGTGCCTGGGCGTGGGCCTGTTTTTTGGGTTAATTTCATTTTTCAGTTTAACCCTCCTCCCCCCCCCCGTCGCAGATCACGGCGCTTGCGGCCGCCGGCAACGTGCCTGGGCTGCGCGCGCTGCTGCGCAACCTGGTGTCTGCGGCGGACTACACGCGGTCGAGTCTGCAGGAGCGGCTGGCGGCGGAGGGCGAGAGGGCACAGCGCGAGTGCGCGAGGGCCAACGAGGGGAGGCTGCAGGTGGAGCGACTGCGGGAGCAGCTGGCGGCCAGAAACGCGTGAGTGCATGGGGGGGGAAGGGAGGGGCGTGTGTTGCTTAAGCAGGCAAAGCAGGAGTGCGTGACATGCACAGGCGGATTAGCGCCCGAAAGGGGGGAGGGGCGTGTGTGTGTTTGCGTGTGTGGGGGGATGAGGGAGGGGGGAGGGCGGTGGCGCGGTTGGCGGTACCGCACACAGGTCCCGCTGCAGCTTCTTCACTTCGTCGTCGCGCACTCAACGTTTATATAAACCATACAACCCACGCCGCGGCAGTCGATGTCGTTTTTTTATAAATTACTTTGCAAATCTTGTGTAATAATATAAATTGTGTCCTTTTGTAAGAATAAATGTTCGAATGTTTACCTACCGGGTCGTCTGTGTTGTTTCTGTGGATGTACCTGTTGTTTTCGCGCCCGCCGCAGCGCCCTGGCGGAGCGGGGTGCGGAGCTCGAGGCCGCCTGCCGCCGCGCCACCGCCGCCGAGGAGGCGCTGGTGACGGAGAGGTCCATCGTGACGGGGCTGCGGGGGCAGCTGAGGCAGCTGACGGTGGACTATGAGGCGCAGCACCGACAGCTGAGGGTGAGTCCCGCCGGAAGGGGGGAGGGCGGGCGGGCGGGGGGGCAGGTGAGTGGATTGGGGATCTAGGAGAGGGGGGGTGGTTGGGGGGCAGTCACCCATTACCACGGTCCCCACTCCCCAGCTCGCCTCGCTCGTCCCAGATGGAATGCGCCGAAGTGCCGCTGAAAAGAGGCCCCCCGCCCTGTACGGCAGTCCCGTTCCGTGGTGTAAGGACGGGGGAGATACGCGACCCAAGGGCCCCCTCCACCGACCCTTGGGTTGCGTATCCTTACACCTCCCCTGCCTCTTCCCGCCTCCCACCTCCCTCCTGATCCCCCCTATTGTTGACGGGTCCATGGCCCTACCCTCCCGAACCCCCACCCGACGCCCACCCACAGGCCGGCCTGGAGGCGCACCTGACGCGCCCCGCCAGTGCCAAACTGCTGGCGGGGGCCCTCGGACCCTCCCTGGAGGGCAAGGTGCGGCCGGGGGGTAAAAAGAAAAACAGCCCAGACGCGGGGGTGCGGCCTGGGGGGGGGGGAGCGGGGCTCCCCGAGGATGGAGGAGGGGCGGGGGTAAGGATTGGGGAACCGATGCGGAGTCAATACGCGGGGCGGGGGCGGGGGCCGCCTTGGGTGCCGGGGGCGTTGAAGCCTCCAACCCTGGCTACAGGGCAGATACGGCATTGCGGATACGGCACCACGGATACGGCACCACGGATACGGCACCACGGATACGGCACCACGGATACGGCACCACGGATACGGCACCACGGATACGGCACCACGGATACGGCACCACGGATACGGCACCACGGATACGGCACCACGGATACGGCACCACGGATACGGTCTTCGGGGATCGTTCGGGGCCCGGGGCGGTGGTGGGCTGGCGGACGGAGAGCGAGCGACACACACACACACACACACACACACACACACAGGGACCGCCACACCCCATCATCTCATGATTCACTTCCCCGCATCCTCACCGCACGTAACCAGATCCCGAACCCCACCCGAACCCCACCCGAACCCCAACCGGTCCAACCGTCCCAACCGTCCCAACCGATCGCTCCCCAGGGCGGCCACTCCGGCAGCGCCGACGAGGAGGTGAAGCAGCTGGGCAGCCAGCTGGCCAAGACGCGCGCGGAGCTGGCCCTGGCGGAGCTGAGCTGCGAGCAGGAGCGCGCGACGGGGCGGCAGCTGCGGGTGATGCTGGAGAGCGCGAGGGCCACGGTGGACTTGCACGCGGGGCGCGCGGCGGCGGCGGCGGCGGAGGTGGAGCGGCTTAACCGGCTGGCGGCAGCATCGCAGGACCTGGCCAATGCGTCCACGGTGGGTGGAAATGTAGTACGGTGCAGTACTGAGTACGGTGCAGTACGGTGCAGTACGGTGGACCTCGGCCAATGCGTCCACGGTGGGTTGGTAAGGGAAAAGGAAAACACCAAACCCAGAAACGGAGGGTGCGGTGTGTTCGTTCGCAGACAGTACGGCGCAGTACGGCGCAGTACGGTGCAGCACGGTGCGGTGCTGAGCGAGCGACGTCGGGTGGTGGGTGGTGGTTGTTAGGGGATGGAGAATACTGCTGGTGGTTGGCAGCGCCTCCCTCAACGCGCGTGAGTGGGCAGCCTGGAAACAGAGTTACACCGACGGATTTTCTGTGTGGGCAGGACTGCGGCAGGGCGGCAGGGCGGCTGCGCGGCATCTGTGCCCGACAGCCCCCGGCCTCGAGCGACCCCCTTAACCGCGTCCCTACTCTCAACTCTCCGACCCTCAGGGCGGTCTGGCCGTCCTGGAGCAGCAGCTGGCGCAGGAGAAGGCGGCGCACCGGAGAACCATGGGTCGGTATCAGTGGGGCGGGGGACGGGGCGCGTGGGATCGGTACGAGCGGGGGGAAGGGGGTATAGGGCCGTGTCGGGGAGGGTGGAGAAGAACGGGGGGGGTCTCCATCCAGGGGGGTCTCCATCCAGGGGGGGGTCTCCATTCAGGGGGGGGTCTCCAGGGGGGGTCTCCAGGGGGGGTCTCCATCCAGGGGGGGGTCTCCAGGGGGGGGTCTCCAGGGGGGGTCGGTTGGGTGGGAGGCAGGTCGAGGATGGGTGCGGGCGACCTCCTCAGCGGCCCGGGGACCTGGGCCCTCTTGACACGCGGCATCGCGCAACTGCAACGGGCACGAGCAAGGGCACTAGCGCTTTTTTCAGTCCTGTGTAAGCCCTACACATGCACCATGGCCCCTGGAAGCAAACCTGTGAAGCCCGGTGATCCATACGGCTTCGGGTTGGCCGCCGTACGCCCGCCACCCGCCACACTGTGCACCGGTACTCGGGTAACTGTAACTCGGCCTCCGCTGCAACCGCCAACCGGTAACTGTCACCCACCGGCGGCCCCGCCCTCCCACCCTCCCACCCTGCCCTGCCCTGCCCTGCCCTGTGCTGCCCGACAGAGCGGCTGCAAGCCTCCTCTTGGAAGTTCGAGCAGGCCCGGACCGCCGTTGTGGACGTGCGGGCGCGGGCGGCCCACAACCTGCGCAAACTGCAGGTGGGCTGCAGGGGGTGGGGAGGGGGTATCGGAAATTGGTAGACAATTTCAGACTGCGCTGCTGCCAGAGCGACGGTTCGAGGTGCGGGGGGGTGGTCAGCGTAGGAACCCTAGGCCCCCGACGCCCGCGCGCTGGGGTGTGATGATTAGCGGGGGAGTCCGACCGACCCCGCTGTGGTGCGTGTAAGAGAAAACTGAGCCACACACTGTGGTGTGTGTGTTTAGAAATGCAACCCGCCCGACCCAAACCAACAGGGAGTGCGTGACATGCGAGGGGCAGAGCAGTGCCCCAATAGTTGCCCGTATGCCATGCGTATATATAGTGTACACTCATCGCCCGACCCAAGGGTGTTGAAACGAGCAGAAAAACCAAAGCCCAGGGGTGTGTTGTCCCAACCCCCGAACCGAACCCCCCCAACCCATTTCCAGCCGACACCCAACCAACACCCCCCGACCAAACCCCAACCGTTTCTCAACTTCTCAACCAACACCCCAACCTCCAACCTCCACTCCAACCGACACTCCAACCTCCGCAGACCGCCCTGGCGGACGTCAACCTCCGCGCCGTGACGGCGGAGCGGCAGCTGGCGGACGCCACCGTGGAGCTGCGCCACGTGCGGCGCGAGCTGGAGGGCACGGCCAACAGCCTGGAGGCGATGCGCGACCGTTGCACCCGGTGCGAGGAGGCGATGGAGGTGCTGCGCGGCGAAGCCATCGCGGCGCAGCTGGACTCTAAGGAGGTGGCGGACAAGCTGCGGGAGACGGAGACGGCGCTCAAGAACGCGGAGGCGAGGGTCCGGCAGATGCAGCAGAAGGTGGGGGGCGGGGCGCGGGGCGGAGCGCGGCGGGGCGGAGCCCGTACTGAGGCTCCCAGGTCGCTGTTCCCGTGACCCTGCTTCACAACGCCCGCGATCGTCACCCCCCCCCCCACACACACACGCGCCCGGACCGGACTGCTCTGGCAGTAAGCGCCCTTTGAATGTGTCCGGCGTACCTAATGTCCAGTGTACTGCCGCCACCCCCGACCTCCCTCTCCTGCCCTGCCGTACACAGGTGATGGACGACGCGGAGACGGTGTTGGCGGGAGAGAGGGCCTCGCAGCGGCTGGAGGTGCTCGAGAAGGTGGGGCGGGGGTTGAAAAAGATAACAGCCCTGGGGCGGGGGGCCCTGGGGGCGGGGGAGGGGGGGCGCATTGACGAATGCGGGGGGGCCATTCCGGACGAAGAGCATAGGGGGAGGGGAGGTGTTTGTGTGTACTCGTCGGCAGGCAAGAAGGCGGGAGGGCGTGGCAGGCCACGGCCGTAGCTGCGCCGGGGGGACATTCGCCGGGGGGCCTGCGCGCCGTTCGCACTCGTTTCGGTCGGTAGGTGCTGTGCTGTGCTGTGCGACCTCCGGGCTCCGGCAGCCTGCTCCGAAACCCTTCATTCACCCTGGCCCCCACCCTCACTCAAATACGGTAGCTGGCACCACACGCCGCCTCGGGACCCCCCCTCTACCCCCAGTGTATATATGTCTACCAATTTCCTACATCCCCTCCCCCCCCCGCGCGCCGTTTTTGAAAAAGTTTCTTTTTTCAATTTACTCCCCCCCGGACGCCCCCCCCCCCTCCTCCCCCCAGGAGCACGAGGAGCTGCTCACCTCCAACCACTCCCTCAAGGAGCAGCACACGGTGCTGATCGAGGAGCACGTGAGCTTGCGGACCGAGATGAGCGAGACACGCGTCCGGGTTTCGGAGCTGGAAGTCAAGGAGACGCGGCTGGAGGAGCTGACGGTGAGGGAGGGGTGTGGAGGAACTGGGGAGCAGATGTGCGGGCCCGGGGACCGGTCGGTTGTCGCGGGTTTTAGGGTTTTATTCTAGTAGGGTTTTATTTTACGGTTCCGTCATCCGGTTGGGACGTATTGGGGCACGCATTGCTGACGACGCCACCTCACTACCGTACGCCACATGTTCCTCGCCCATCACGCATCGTACACACACACCCGAAGCAGGGTGTGTCACATGGGTCAGTCTCCCCACGCCGTGTCTCTATGTATGGGGGGGCCAGGCGGCGTGGAGCACGCCCTCGGAGCCCCGTCGTGCTGCAAGACGCGCCTGCGGCCCCATCGTTGCCGGCGCACCGTCCATTCATTCATCACAACCCCTCGTCCGGCCCCCGCCCCGTCTGCCCTGTCCCCCTCCCCCCCCGCCCCGGCTTGCCTTTCACCCCGTCCCCTCCCCCTGCCCCTTCCCCATGGACCGTACTCTTCTGCGCCCCCCCGTCCCCATCAGGCCCAGCACGCGGAGCTGCAGACAGCCAAGGCCCGTCTGGATCAGCAGTACGCGGCCGTGGTCAAGGTGGGTGGGTGGGTGTGGGGGTTGGAGTGGGGCGGCGGGTGAGAAAAACGAAAACGGCCCAGACAAACCCAGACAGCCCGGCGGGATGAAGGTCTGGCGAAGAACGGACTGTGCCAGGATGGGGCGGTGCGTGGGTGGGTGGGTTTCGGCCACCCACGCGTGTCGCCCACGGAACCCGCACCCGCCTGCCCGCACCTGCCTGACACCTACCCCCCTGTTGGTCCCTATCCCCTCCCCCCTTCCACGCCTCCCCCCTGTCCCTACCCCCCGACTGTCCCCCCCCCCCACACCCCACATTAGGGTCCTCGCAAGTCGTGTCTCTCGGTTTATTTTAACACACACCCCACACACACGCCCCCCCACCCGTCCCCAGGCTAAGACGCTGCTGTCCTCCGAGCTGGCGGGCCTCAAGCGCCATGCGGATGTGCTGGCGGAGCAGGTGGGTGGGTGGGTGGGTTGGGTGTATCTTCATACACCGGGTGGGGGTGTATGAAGATCAGGACAAGTGGGGTGTGTCATATCGTGTCGTGAGGGTACGGTGCCCCGTGAGCGTGTCCGTGTGTATGTTGCCGTACTGTTGGTGTCGAATCGTGGCTATGATGCCCCATCCCCGTGCCCGTGCCCCCGTGCCCGTGTCCTCCTCCACCCCTCCTTCACCCCCCCTCAGACGCCCGTCTGATTCACCCTCCCCAGCCTTCCCCACCCACGCACACACCCTCCCCCCACCCCACCCCACCCCACCCCACCCTCCCCCACCCTCCAGGTCCAAGAGTATCGGCGGCAGTCAGACGGCGCCAAGCTGGCTCTGGAGGAGGAGAAGGAGGTGCACCGACATACGCGGGTGGGTGGAGGGGTGGGTGGGGGTTAAATTGACAAAGGGGTGGGTGGGGTTGGAGGTAGAGGGGCGGGTGGGAGGGTGGCTGGAGGGGAGGGGGCGGGAAGGGGAAGGTGGCTGGAGGGGAGGGGGCGGGAAGGGGAAGGTGGCCGGAGGGGAGGGGGAGGTTAGGGTGCGGGGGGGGTCCCAAGGGGAGGGGAGGGGGCGGGTGCGGGGAGGCGGGGAGGAGGCGGGTTCGTTAGCAATCCGCAGAGCCTACCACCAGCGAGCGGTACTCCCTTTCCTTTATGGCTTTGGAAGCCGGCGGCCTGCCCCCTACAAAGCCCGTTCATATCGTTCTGGGTTTTCGGTTGGGTTTTATGGGGTTTCCGGAGTTTTCCTTCTGAACCCCCACCCGCCCGGCCTCCCTCACGCTCTTTCCCCCCCCCCACAGGAGGAGCTGGCCATGACGGCCACCAAGAGGGACGAGCTGGAGACCCGCTGCGCCGACCTGAGTCTCATCCTGGAGGGGGTGAGAGTGGGTGACGGGGTGGGTGTCTGCGGGGGTGCGGAAGGGGGGCGGCGGCGGAGCCGGCCCCCCGGGTCGGTGAGTCGGCCCCCCCAACGGTCCCAACGACCCTAACGAACTCCAAACGACGGCGGCACCCAAACCTCCTCCCTGGCGTCACCCTGGCCGCCCCCTCCCCCACCCCCTCCCCCGCCACGGGTCCTCCGGCCCCTCCCTCTGTCTTCCCCCTCCCCTTCCTCCCCCTCCCTCCCCCCCCCGACACACACACACACACACACACACCCGCAGATGGAGACTCGCATGAAGGCCGCCGATGCGGAGGTGGCGCGCTGCCGCCGTACCGCCGAGCTGGCGGGTCACCAGCGCGCGGAGGCGTTTGCGATGCGGGACGCGATGATGAGGGTCCGTATGGCCCTCACCTGCGATGTAAAGGTGGGCGGAGGGGGGGGGCGGAGGGAGGGAGGGGCGGGAGGGGCGGAGGGGGGGCGGGAGGGGGGGGGGAAGGCGGGGGCCGGGAGGGGGAGGGGGAGGGTTAGGAAATTGTGGTTGGCGGAGGGGAAAGGTAAGGAAACTTGTGGGAGGGGGAGGGGGAGGGTTAGGGAATTGTGGGAGGGGGAGGGGGAAGGTAAGGAAACTTGTGGGAGGGGGAGGGGGAGGGGGAAGTGAATGGGAATGTAGCCCAGGCAAAGGGAGGGGGAGGGGGGAAGGGGCACTGCCGCGCCGCGGTCCCACTGCGGTAGAGGGCGGCTGCCGCCGCCACGACCGTCGTCGGGTTTCGTGGGCGCTGACGATGCCGGGTGGCGATGTTGCCGTACCGACCCGTGGGTCAGGAGTACCTGGCGACCATCGAGATCCAAGTACGGCAGATGACTCAGATCCTGGAGGAGCTCCGGAGTACGTTGACCGGGGTGCAGTCCCGACTGCTGGATCTGGAACCTGCCGTACTGGAGGGCACGGTGGCGGAGCTGCCCAAAGTGCCGTACGAGGATTCACAGAAGGTGCGCAATTACGGGTGCTACGAAAAGGAAAACGCCCGGACCTCAGCTTGAGGATCCAAACGACCCAAGCGCCCCGACCAGGCTCATCATTCCCATTCTTAGCAAACGCGCAAGCCAGCGAGAAGGACAAACAGAGGGGCCGCGGATTGGAGAGTACGGCGGGAGTACGGCGGGAGCACCATGGGGGAGGCGCCGGGGCTCCGCACTCAGCGTGTGTGGGAGGGAGCACACGGCCGCCCTCCCGCTGCCCCCCTCCGTCCTCCCCAAGGACACGTACAGAGACCGACCCCCCTCCCCGCCTCATCCCTTTCAATTTAACCCCACCGCCTCATCCCGCGGGTTTCGGAGCCCGCCCGCGTGCCTATGTGCTCGTCCAACCCTCCCTGGCGTCAACCCTCCCTGGCGCGAGGCTGTTCCACACGTGTGGTGACTGTGTTGAGCAGTTTTCCTGTCCCGCCTCCATATAGGGTGCTCGTTGTGCTTTGCTGCGCCATGCCTGCCTGCACTTGATGCGCCTCCGCCCCCCTTTTTTGTCAATAAAGACAGCCCCCGGTCCCCCCCCCATACACACACAGCTGTGCGACGCGCTGTTCAAGGTGGTAGCCCATGGGTCGCAGCTGCTGGAGACACAGGCGCAGATCCGTCAGGCGCTGGCGGAGCGGGTGGATGTGAGCAGGGGGGGGCGGGGTGGGGGGATCGGGGTGGGATGGGGGTGGGGGTGGGATCGGTGGGGGATGGGGGTGGGGGGCCGGGCCCGGGGTCAAAATGAAAAGAGAAAAATAGCGGGGCCGGGGGAAATGGGTGGGTGGGTGGGAATTCCAGGGTTTAGCGGGGCCGTCGCCGGGGCCGGGGTTCATGCCTGCACCACCAGTCGAGTGGCGTTGTCCCCCCGCGTCACACATCGAGGCCCCGCCAACCGATACATTCGTCTGTTGATCAGCAAGCAAGGAAGTAAGTAAGTAAGCAAGCAAGGACCAGGCCAAGCTGGATACGGTACCGCCTCGGAGGGCCCGTACACTCCTCTCCCTCCTCCTCCTCCTCCTCCGCTCTGCGGGGTGTGACCTACATCGGCCCTGGTTGGTCTGTATTTTATTTCCCCCCTGTGAGGGGGGTTAGCCTCCTCACAGCACTCCAAAGTCCTGACCCTGGCGGTCCCACAGCACCCACAGCGCCCACTTTCGCTCCGAAACCGAACCCGGTGCAGCAGCTGCTCCCCCCCTCCCCCCCCCTCCCCCGATGCGATGCGCTGACCACCCCCCATCCACCCCACCCCACCCCACACCCACCCCAAACCCCCAACCCCAAACCCCCACCCCCCGGCCCCACGCAGCAACTTGAGGAGGGCGTGAAGGAGCGTCTGGCCACCGCCACCGACTACTGGCGCCAGGTGCTCATCCTGTCCCGGGCGTCGCCGCGTTCCATGATCCAGGTGAGGGCGTGGTGTCCTTCCCTTCCCGTGTTGGCGGGTGGTTCCCAGGTGGGTGGGGCACTGCGCCGCGAGGTGGGAGGAGGGCGGGGTGTATGCGTGCGTGGGTGGGTGGTGTGGGCCCTTCGCCCCACAGGCGCGGGTGGTGGGCCTCTCTATGGAGGTTGAGGTCAGTTTGGTGACGGCGAAACCAGCTAGGAGCCACCGAAGGGTGGGGGCAGTGGTGGTCGTCCGGGGGGTCGTCGTACATATGTACAGCAACGTACGATACGGGCCCTGGGGGTCCCACCCTTGTGCCTCATCTGCCGTGCCGCAGCGGCGAACCCGCCGCCCCTGCCGTACCATGACGCGCGACTGCGATTGCGATTGCGCGCCGCCTTTGGATCGGTGGCGCCGGCGTGAACTGTGAAGCGCGTCTTGATCTCGTCCCACCCAAAACCCCAACCCTCCCGGCCCCCGGGCCCCGGCCCCCGCCTGGGCTGATTCCACCTCGACTCTCCCCTTCCCCTCCCCACCCCACACGCCCCCACCCCCCTCCCTGACCCCCAACCCCAGATGGTGGAGCACATGACGGGCCAGGCCTGCAAGGAGCTGGATCTGGATCCGGCCAATCCGCTGTCCAGGATGGTGCCGATGGGCGTGCTGGAGGAGGCGGGGATACAGGTGGGGGGCGAGGGGGGCTGGGCCGGGGGGGTGGGTGGGGTAAATTGAAGAAAGAAATAAACACGAAGAACGAACCCCCGGGTGGGCAGGGTGGGCAGGGTGGGCAGGGTGAGGGACGGGGCGTGGGGATGTGGGGTGTGGGGCATGGGGGAGTGGGCTGTGGGGACGTGGGACGGCGGATTGGGAGGAGGCGGGGAGGCCGGTGGGCGGGGCCGGGGACGAGAGGAGGGTCTGATGCGGGCGGGGGGGTCCGTGCCTGGGCGGTGTGGTGCAGCGCTTCGCCAGGGCCCTCCTCGGTAGCCTCCCCGCCCCGCCCCCCACCGGGTCTCTGCCCCCCCCTTTTTCGGTCCCCTCCGTCCCCTCCGTCCCCCCCGCAGCTGAACACGCAGTTTGAGCGCGCGGGGATGCTCCGGGACCGAGCCGACGTGTCCCAGGCCAAGAGCGACGCGGCGGCCAAGCTGCTCGAGTACGAACGGCAGGTACGAACGGCCGAGCGTACGGATGATACACACTACACACAGCTACATGTACTGGCACACACACACACACGTACACCTGGGGCGGGTCTGGGTGGGTTTAACATTTTAAACACACACCCTCGTGAGTATGTTTTTGCAGGTTACGTGGTAAGTATATTTGCACCTGGGGTCGGGCGGTCGGGCGGGCGGGTCGCATTTCTGAACACCCTCGTTCCTCGCGGCTCGGTCTCCTCGTGGTGGCGTTTGCCTTCGGAGCATTGGGTTAATTGTCCACAACCCCAACGCACCTCAACCTCAACCCCAATCCTTACCCGCCTCAGCCCCGCACTTCCCCCCCACCGGGCTCCAACCCCAACCCGCTCCGCCCCAATCCCTCCCCACCCTTTCCAACAGCCTTCCCCCCCCCCCCCGACTGTGACCGCCCATGCCGCCCCCCGGCCCCCCGGCAGGTGTCCTCCGCCCGCGCCGCCGAGTTCCAGTCCCTGGTGGACGCGCTGGGCCGCGAGGTGAACCACCTGAGGGCGCGGGTGAGCTCCCTGGAGGCCAACAACGCGATGCAGCAGAGGGCCACGGCCGACATGCAGCGCATGCTGAGCGACGCGGAGTGGAAGGTGGGGCGGTGGGGCAGTGGGGCAGTGGGGCCGGGGGGTTAAATTGAAAAAAAAATAAATAAACCCGTAGAACGAACCCGGGCACACCCGGGGGGGAGGGGCGGTGGGGCGGTGGGCCTGTGTATGGGGGGGGCGGAGATGGTGGGGCAGGGGGGAGGTGGGGCAGGGGGGGAGGTGGGGCAGGGGGGAGGTGGGGCAGGGGGGGCGGAAGGCGGGGCAGGGGGGGGCGTGTGAGGAGTAGGAGGGGGACGAGGGGGTCACCGGCCCGCCCTGGGGGACGGTGATGGAGAAGCGCACACGGGTGTGTGTGTGTGTGTAGGAAATTGGTACTACGCTGCTGCTGCTGCTGCTGTTGCTGGGCGGGGGGGCCTTGCCGTGTGTTCTTAGGCAGCAGGCAGAGCAGGGGGGCGTGACAGTCAAGCAAGCGGCATAGCAGCGCCCAAAACGTTGCCAGTATGCCGTACGTTATGTGCCCGATGCCCGACCCGCGCATTCATGAAGGAAGTCGATTTGGAGAACGCTTGCCGATTTGCCGCGCTTTGGGGGTTCGCTGCTCGCCGGCGGCTGCCGTACGTTTCTTGTGCCGGCTTGAAACCCTCCTCACAGCCCCGGGTCCGTTTCTGGGGTTCGTTGGGATCGGTTCAGGGTGTTTCATTTCCAAGCCCCGGAGACACCACCCCGAAACCGTCCTGGATCCGTCACCTCCGAAACCCGCTGCCCCCCCCCCCGCTCCCCCGCGCCTCCTCCCACGCGCCCCCCCCCAGGTGGCCAAGGCTCAAGAGCGCGAGGCCCTGGTGGGCATCAAGTACATGGTGCCCCAGGGCCGGGAGACCAAGGCCGTACAGACCGTCTACAGCGACCTGTACATGATGACCGGGCCCCTCGCCGCCGCCGCCGCCGCCGCCGCCGCCGGCAGCGGCGGGGGCAGTTCCCCCCGCTCGCAGCTCTACCAGACACGGTCGATGGGTCCTATGGACGGCGGGCCCGCCTTCAGGGAGGGCGGCGGCGGGGAGGTGCCGGGTGCGGCAGAGTTTGGTCCAGGGGGGGAAGACGGCGGCGGCGAGTACGGCATGTACGGCGGGGGAGCCCGGACGGTGCCCATCGTCGCGGACGCGCTCGGGTCGCCGGCGTCGCTGCCGACGCTGTCTGCGATCAACAGCCCGTACGGCAGCGGCAGCCCCTGGGGCGCGGGCTCGCCCCGAAACCAGGGGCCTTATGCGCCCGGCGGCGCGCGGCCCACGAGCAGCGCCCCTACGCAGGCCGCCGCCGCCGCCGCCGCCGCTGCTTCGTCACCCTCCCCGCCCATCCCGGTGACAAGACAGCAATCCACTCTGTCACGAACGAGCAGCGCTCTGCCGCCGTCACCGGCGCCACCGCCACCGCCGCCGGCGATGCGGTGCGCTTCCCCGGACCTGCCGGGGGCGCCATCAGGCGCCGACGCCCGGGGCGGCGGCGCCGCCGCCGCCGCATCCGAGGGCGGCGGCGGCGGCGGCCCGCCGAGGCCGCGGACGGCGTTTTCGGCGTCCATCGGCTTGCCGCCGGAGGCGCCGAAGGTCAGAAGCATGAGTGCGTCGGTGCCGGGGATGCCGCAGCAGCGGCGACGGCACCCCGATGAGGTGCAGCGGCGGAGCGCCGGAAGCGCCCTGTCGCCGGTGCCGTCCCTCAACTCCATGCACTCGGCCAGCTCCGTCGTGTCGGACGCGCCGCCGCCGCCGCCGGCTGCCGCCGCCGCCGACATGGGCTACACGTCGGACATCAACGCCGCCGCCGCCGCCGCGGCCGAGGCGGCGGCGGCGGCGGCGGCGCGGAGTCTGGAGGGTTGCATCAGCGAGGACGAGTGTTCCTCGCCCTCGCCGTCGACGTCACCGCCGCTGCTGATCCGCACGCCCTCCGCCTCCGCCACAGCGGCGGCGGCGGCAGCGTTCGCCGCCAACGCCAGCGCGGCGGCGGCCGCCGCCGCCGCCGCCGCCCAGGCCGGCAACAAGTACGGCATCGCCTCGAGCGTCCTCCACCACGCCCGGCCCGCCACCGCGGGCCCCGCCTGGAGCCACGGCTTCCACGGCAGCGGCGCCGCCGCCGCCGCAGCACATGCCGTACATCCGCACCACCACGCCGCGCGCCTCACCGGTGCCGTACTCCACTCCTCCCGCCCCGTCTCCCCCGGCATCGTCCCGTCCGCCCCCCCGACCCCTTCGGGCATCCCCCACGGCTGGCAGCACAAGCCCTGGGACTGGCTCCCCGACGCCACGCCGCTGACGCGCAGCGTGTCGCCGTACAGCCGTCAGGCCCTTTTGGAGGTCATCGCCGACATCCACTACACCAAGGGGCTGCACGACCAGGTGGCGGCGGCCGCGGCCTTCCCCGCCACCTCCATGCAGCAGTACATCGGCGCCTACTTTGAGGCGCGGCACGGGCCCCGCGGCTCGTCGCCGCCCACCGCTGAGCTGGCGCTGGCGCAGCTGCTGGTGTCGTTGGAGGTACGGCAACCAACTAACCAACCGCTAACGAGCTCGAAACGGGATGCGCGATGCCGGGGTCATGAAGTCCGCATCGCAAGTCGTTATCGAAGGACCACGGGGTGGTACCGTAATAAATAATTCTATGGTGTTGGGACCACGGCCGGGCGGCAGCGGGAATGCAGTACGGCGGGGAGGTAGTACGGTGGAATGTAGTACGGGCGGCCGGGGTGTAGTACGGCCGGGGTTAGACGGTGCGGGGTTTCCGTCCAGGGTTTCGGCCCCTGGTCGCGATGGCACCTCCCGGGGGTGTCACGTCCGACCACGTGCCTGAGACCCTGTTTGCTGTTGCCACTCCCATCCCGCGCTTCTTCCCCCTTGCACCCTCCGCCACCCCGTGTGCCCGGGTTTGTGTTTCTGGGCTTGGATCTTCTTTTCTTTTTAACCGCTGCCTGAACCCCCCCTACCTGCCCCGCCGCCGCCGCCGCACCGGGTGTTGGTGCTGTTGGTGATTGATGCTGCTGCCCCGCCGCTCAGGCCCACTCGGCGCTGTACGAAGTGATGCTGTTCGCCCGGGTCGCGGGACTGCAGGTGGGGGTGGGGGTGGGGGGGTGGGGTGTGGGGGGTTGCGGGGGTGGGGGTGTGGGGTTGGGGGGTGGGGGGTTGCGGGGGTGGGGGTGTGTGGGGTGTGGGGTGTGGGGTGGGTTTTGGTGTGTGTGGGTGTGTTCGTAGACAGGCAGAGCAGGAGTGCCTGGCATGCAAGGGGCCATTGCTGATCCCGGGTGTGCGTGTGTGTCTGTGTGTGTGGGGGGGGGAGGGGGGAGTAATGAGTTTGGCGCTCACTGGCGGTGGCCTGTGGCCTGTGGACGCGCCCTGTGGCTGTGGCGGCCTTTCCTGCCGCCCTGCCGTACGGCCGTACGGCTGGCTGGCTGCGGGCACGAATCTGACGAAGATGGTTACCGTACCTGATTGCCACTCCTCCGCCAACGATCTCTCTCCCGCACTGCTCCCCCGCCGACAATACACCCTGTTGGTACGGCATCACCGCGTCATCGTCACAGGCGTGGGCGGGCAAGGGCGTCAGCCGCAACGCCGCCTCACGGCCTGGTACGGCACAGTCGTACAGCTTGTCCGGCGGCGGCCTGGGCAGGCCGCGCACGCCCCGCGTCGACGCGTCCATGTCGCCGTACGCCTCCGGCGGCGGCGCCGCCGGCGGAATGAGCCCCTCCCGACCGGGCACCGCCGCCGGGGCCCGCGGCGGCAACAGCCACAGCCGTACAATGTCCGCCAGGACGAGTGTCCCCGTCCCCGGTGTGCTGCTGGGCCTTGTGCCGTCCAGCCGGCCGGGTACGGCAGCCTCGCCCTCGTTGTCCGTTGGCGGCGCCAGTGGCGCCGTCAGCCTCGACGTCTCCGACCTCCAGCTGTCGCCCGGCGGCGCTGGTGAAACCGTCGTACGGCTCCGTACAGGTCTGTCCCCCACGATCACCTCCAACGCCCCTGCGGCTTACACCGCCTTTGCGGCGTACGGCAATAACCACGTGCTGCTGCAGAGCCGCCGCTCCGGCAGCGCGGGCAACCTGGCCTCCGTGCCATCGCTTCCACAGCACGCACAGCCTTCCCAGCAGCTGCAGCTACAGCAATTCCCGTCGCAGCAGCTACAGCTACAGCTACAGCCGCAGCAGAGCGTGCTGGCCCCCCGGCCACAGCTGCGTGTACGGCCCGAGGTGTTGGTTTCGGAGCAGTTGTCGCAGATGCTGGGCAGGCTGGGCGACGTGTCGGGCATGGAGGCTCTGTCGCAGTTCATCAGCACGGGGCGGCTGCTGGGGAGGTTGCGGCCCTCGGACCTGGGGCAGGTCCTGGCGGAGGAGGCGGTGAGTCCAGTCTCGAGCTGAGCCTTGGGCTGGGGCGGAAAGCACAGGGGGACTCACCCATGGGCTGGCATCGTCGGGCAGGCAGGCAGGCATTCTTTTGTTGTGGACTGGCTTTGTTGAGGGTTGGCTACGGGTAAGAACGGGACAACGTCCACTCGTGAGGGACACGTCGGTCACTGTTTCCGGCCGGCCTGGGTCGGGATTGACGCGCGGGTCACGGTAGGAATCCCCGGGTTCCCGCGGCTCGGTCGGTTTGGTGCGAGGTTACCAGGGCGCTGTGTGAAAGATGGGCAGGCAGCAACAGGGCTGTAGCAGCTGGGCAGCAGCAACAGCAGCTGCAACAGGGCTGTAGCAGCAGCAGGGCAGTAGCAGGTAGGGTAGGGTAGGGTAGGGCAGAGAAGATGTTGTTCAGGATAGGTAGAGAGATTACCCTATGCTCCCAGCGCCAAACAGCCTTTCCCCTATCCAATTTTGATGGCTTTGGTACGGCAACCAGGGGGATCCAACGCAACCCACGGGTCACTGCCCAACCCACGACCCCTTCAGACCCGCCACGGTGCTCCCCCGACGGTCCGTCCTTCTGCTCCCTACCCCTGCCGTTCCGTACGGCCGCCTCCCACCACCACCGGCCCCCCCCCCTGCAGCACCCCGAGCTGCACTTCACGGTCCAGAAGGTCTGCGCAACGCTCGGCCTGCAAGATCCGCCGGAGCTGCTTGTACGGCCATCGCTGCCGTACGGCGCCGACGTCATGCTCCTGCAGGTACGGGGCGTGAGGAGACCGGGGGCGCGCTGTCCCGGCGGGGCAGCGGGAGACAGCCGACAGCCAGAAGTTGAGAGGGGACATGACGTTGGAAGGGGAGGGGGTTTGTCGGTGCGGTTGGGATGGCGCACCCGGCCTCATGCGCCATGCACCCCTCAACTTGGGGTCGATGGAGGGCTACAGTCGCCGTAGAGCGAATGCGGACGCGCCGGACAGTCGCTGTCGTTGCCGTATTCTTTTCTTGGGCATGCCGCTAATCACCACATCAGCCGCTGTGGTGCACACACGCAGTCCAGTCCAGTCGGGTCGGGTCGGGTCGGGTTGGGTTGGGTTGGGTTGGGTTGGGTCGGGTCGGGTCGGGTCGGGCTCTTCTCCAACGCCAAGTTACTTACGCCACCCCCACCTCCCTCTCCACTCCTCGACCCCCACCGAGCGATCTGGTGTCCTAGGGCCCCCTGACCCGCGACGTCACGGAGTGCTCATCCTGTCCCCCTGACCCCAGCGACGTTGCCGCTGATGGCGCCCCTATCCCCCCCAGGTCCCCAACTTGGCCACCGGTGTCATCGGTGTGTTGGCCCTGGGCGACGTCGACCGGCAGCCGGTGGCGCACCCAGCGGCCGCACCCAGCGCCGCCGCGGGCGGCTGGCGGCGCCGCGCGGTGCTGCTGCTGTCGCCGGCGGTGGTGGCGGCCGCCGGCCCCGCGGCGCAGGGGGACGCGGCGGCGGCGCTGCAGGCGGACGAGCTGATGGCGATGTTGGGGGCGGCGCTGGCGCCCGCCGCCATGCCAGGTGGGCGCAAGTAGCATATGAGTTTTTGGAGTGGATTGGATGGGACTGAATTGGATTGACTTGGATTGGATTGATGCGACTGCCGCGCGTGACGGCCACGAAAAGTCCCTAACGCTTGGTGGTACTGTAAGTTAACACCGAACAGGGTAACGGATAAACGGAGGCGTCACACTTTTGTAACCGGCGTGGGGGCCGCTAATCTCGTGTTCTCATTCCCTGCAGGTGGTGCCGGTTGGCGGTTGGACGTGCAGTCGGGCCCAAGTGCCATGTCAGCCGCCAGCAGCGCGCCCGGGACAGGCGGGTCGGGAGGGGCAAGTAGTAATGGTGTTGGTGGTGGTGGTGGCGGTGGGTCGGTGACTTCTGGCCCCGCCGCCGGTCCTCCCGGCTCCGGGACCACCACCGCCGCCGCTGCCGGCGCCAGTCCGCCCACACTGCTGAGCGCCGCGGAGGTGGTCACCGCCGTCAACGTGGCGGCGCTACGACCCCGTGCCGTACCTTCCGTACTCCCAAGCCAGCTGCAGGTGCGCAGGCGGAGGGGCAGTTGGCGGTGGCTGCTCCGCGGCATGTCTTGTCCCTGGTTTGAACCTGGTGTGACGATATGCTGCCCGGAATGCGTTGCTGGGGTAGACCGTCGCTGACACACATTCGCTGGCATGATGAGAACTGACCCGCGCGCTGGTTTGTGTGTGTTATGCAGTCACCATGTGCACATCTGTGTGTATAAAAGAAAACGGAGCCGGGAGAACTCTGTGTGTGTGTATGTATGTTTGTGTGCTGCCCCCCGCCTCGTGCCGCAGTTCAAGTGGGAGCGGCTGCTGGCGCACCTGCGGGCGGTGGCGGCGGCGGCCACCGTCAGCGCGGACCGCGGTGCGCTGCTGGCGACCCAGAACATGGCGGCGGCGGTGCGGGCGGTGTTTCGAGCGGCGGCGGGGCTGAGCCTGGCGGAGGGGGCACAGCTGGGCAGCGGCGAGGAACTGGTCCTGCAGGTGGGTAGGGGGGAAGGGGAGCTCGTCTTGAGCTTGTCCGGCATGGAGGAAGGAAGGAAGGAAGGGGGGCCTGGGGACAGGGGCGCTGCGACCGCCGCAAAGGGTTCACCGTGAGCTGAGGGCCCCTGGCTGGACTGTGGCAGGGGCCGGTGGAAGAGACTCGACGCGTGGACGGCGCCTTGGCTGCCTCCGTGCCTTTTCATATGGGGGTTGGGGACCGGGTCGTTGCCCTGCAAGTAGGAGGGGGGCTGTAAGGCGACCTGAGATCTGTGAGAGTGCGGGGCAGGGTGAGGGTCCCTGACTGGGGTTGGGCAGGGTACGTGTTCTGTACGGGACGTGCTCATGTCTGGGCTGCTCTCCCCATGCTGCCTCACGCCGACCTGAAGTTTGGCGAAACAACAATGCCTGGCTTGGTTTTTACCTCGCGGTTTTTACCTCGAGTCTTGCGTTTCTCAGCTGGCCGGTACCCTAGAATCGCAAGTTGGGTCGGTGTTACATGTGTACGGCAATCGTTTGGATTGCCACCCCTTCCCCATTCACGCAGGCGCAGACCCTGCCGTGTACGTACGAGGAGATGCTGGGTCTGGCCACCATGCCGCTGCACGACGCGGTTGCGGACGGCGGCGATGCGCGCCGGGGGTACGCGCTGGCACGTGTGGCTCTGCTGACGCGGTGGGCGGAGGCCCCCGAGTACAGGTGAGCCGCAGGAGCGTGCGAAGTGTGCAATGTTGGGGCAACCGGGCAGGTGGTAAGGCCTGACCGACCTGATGTTCCCCGTGGCGCCATGAGCGCACAGCTCCGGACACGCCGTTGAAAGGTGCTTACGCGCCCTTTGCATCCCCATGCTTGCAGGCAAACCCTGCGGTCTGCTGTGATGTGAGATAATGCAACCAGGAAGCATGAAGAGTCGTCGCGAGGGTTGAGGAGGCAGTACTGATGGGGTGTGCGCGTGCATCGAGAGTGAAGGCTGCTTTGGTGGCAAACAATGAGTTGTGCCAAGTTTGACAACACTGAGAGGGCATCTCCCATTCATTCCGTCGTTACATTGCTGTCATAAGAAGACCCCCCGACGATAGTTCCGGTACAAGTCACAACGTGGCCCTCAATAGAGGCGACACGTCAGCATAACTAGCTATTCATTTATAACAAACTCCTGCCTATGAATCCAAATAAGCCAAAGGCGCCAGGTCCTCGCTCAGCGTGGTGACCGGGGCATCAGCTTCACCGCTGTGCCTCGCTGGTCATGACCAGATAAGTCCCGTATAGGGAGCCTCCAGTCAGCAACACAGTCTGCACCTTCACGGTAAACTCCCGGAAGAAGTAGTTGTACCTGCGCAGGGAAAGCAAGATACTAAAAATGAGAGCCCGTCGCGAGTGAAAGCGGTGTGCAAAAAGCTGGCGGCAGTGAATGACGTAATTTGCATACCAACAGCAGAAAGGAACCAAGCAGCTGCTCGCCCAAGCATCGCATCACGCCGCAGGCCTACTTACTTGGGGTTGGTGATGTCACTCCACTTGTAACCCTCAGCTGCAGCCCTCTGCGAATGTGTGTCGTGTGCGCAGTGAGCGACTAGCAGATCCTGACAAAAGAGGGCAACCAGAGTTTCCGGGACCTCACCAGGACGCGCGACGGGAACATTTTTCTGGAAAGTCCTGATGAACGCTGAAATTGGGCTGGAAACTGTAACAGCGCCACGTCGGATGTAGGGCAAAGGCAAAGGTTATGAATTCAGCGTCGTACAATGTCGTTCAGAATGACCGTTTGCCTGGCATCCATTACGAAACATATGTGCACAAAATGATGTGTTATTATTAAGTCTTAGTTCGACATACTGTAAAATTTACTGTGGAGGCCACCTGTTGCACTTTGTTCAACGGTTTACGCGTGTGCAGCTGGGCCTCCCAGGATGCGCGGACCAATAGGCTCATAATTGTATGATACTCGTTTTACCAGCCGTGAAGTTTGGTGGGCACGGACGCCCCGGCGAATGTCGTCTATCCGTGCCTCTGGGCGCGTAAGACCTCGCTGCGCAGCTGCTCAAGGTTTCAGATCAGGGGCGTTCCGCCCTGGTCCGAAGTCTCTCACGCCCGGGTCGCAGTCCGTACTGGTACACACAGCTGCGATTTCCGCGCGGGTTGGACCGACCTCGCACCAGCCGACGTCTTCGGCGCTCATCAGCGGCCCTAAGCATCCACCGCGAGGGTGTGCGATCATGTGGCCTCTGAACTCCACCGCAAAGAAGCAGCGCCACCAACTGGGGCTCTCTTCCCTAGCGGCGCCGGGAGACAAGTCGACGTCCGGAGGGGCGCCCGCGCGAAGAGGTACTTCCGCTTCGCATTGCAACGCAACGCCGCCGTACGGGGCGGGTTACACGAGGGATGGGGTTTGAATCGGACCTGGGGCCAGAACGCACAGCTGCGGACGAGGGCTGACGGAAAGGCGGCGGTGGCGCGCGGGTGGATCCTTCTGTGGGGAGCACGTGGGGGCCTGGCTGACAGACAGCAGGCAGTTCGAATTTGAATTTACATCTCCGCAGGGTGCCTTGAGGAACTCAAACGCACATTCACTACGTCGTATGCCAGGCGGCCTGGAGTAGCAAGGAGTGGGATGGCATGAGGCCCCGTGCAGCCGTGCAGCTGCGCAGCTGCCCTTACGTTGGGGCCTGGGCCCCTGGGCCAGGCGGGAATCCCTTCGCCATCTCGCCCCACCACCCCTTCGCCCCTTCGCGACACACACGTTCGCCATCTCGCTTGCCCGTCCCGCCCGTCCCGCCGCATGAATGTTGAAATTCGACCCGACCCAGATGACAGCATCGTCATCACCGCCTCTGGGGTGGCGCCCCTCCTTCCCGTCGGCAGCGGGGGCACCGGCGGCCAGGCCCTGGGCACAGCCCACCCGCACCTACACCACCTGGCGCACGCCCACGGCACCGGAGCCGGCGGGACCGCGGGGCTAGGGCTGGGGCCGGGCGGCGCGGGCATGGGCGCGGCCTCTTCCGCCGCCAGCGCCGCGCTCAACGTCCCCGTGGGACTGCCGTACCAGCGGCTCAATGTGAGCTGCGGGAGCGGCAACCTGGCGCCGAGCGCGGTGAGGCACCGGCTGTGGTGGGGGATCGGAGTGTGTGTGGGAGAGTCTGGGGGGTTCAGGGGCATTTCGGGTGCGAGATATGGCAGAATGTAGTCTCCTGCCTGCCGGAGCGATGGGCGGCAGGGCCGGTGAGGAGGTCCACCGGCGGGCAGTGCTGTTGCAAGAGGCTTGGGGCCGGGAAGGCGGCACCGCCCCCTTCACACACACCCTCACACCGCCCCCCACACCGCCCCTCACACACCGCTCCTCACACCGCCCCTTCCCCGACACCGCACCATATGTGTGCTTCGGCTGGCCGCCGCGCAGTCTCTTGGCGGGGTCCCGGGCGCCACCACCTCGGTCGACGAGACCGTGTCTCGGGCCGTGGCGCTGTCGCCCGTCCGCCGCGGCCAGCTGTGCGACGAGGGGCTGCCCGATGTGGACATGTGCGGTCTGGACAACGCGGAGGACGAGGGGCGGCCCGCCACCTCCCAGGCGGCGCCCGTGCCCGTCATCGATGAGGCGCTCAGCAGGCGAGGATGGAGGGGCGGGGGGCCCCCCCGGGGGCTGGCGGCCACAGATGGAGCAGCCGTTGAGGGATGGACGGATGGAGGGGCCCCGGGGGCCAGGGGCTGCAATGATAATGAGGAGCGACGAGATGGGGCACACACCCCTGATGCACCCTGCCTTGAGTCTCTGAGCTGACCTGTACTGGCCTGGCCTGCCTCTCCTCTTCGTGCCCGTGCCCGTGGTCGTGGTCGCGGCCCTCCTCGTGTGTGTCCATGTGCTTGGACTGGGCGCGCAGGGGCCGGTGGCTCCTGGGGCTGCTCATCATACAATCCACATCTTCCTTCGTGCTGGATGCGTACCAGGTGCGCCAGGGCGTTTCTGTTTGACCTTGGGCGACTCAGGAGAGGAGGGGGGAGAGGATTACGGAAGGCCAGTACGGCACATCCGCTGACTGGCGGAGCCGTGACCCGGTATAAAGCGAAAACAGCCTAGTCACCCTACCCGCGGGAGGG
The DNA here is from genome assembly GCA_003117195.1 of Eudorina sp. 2006-703-Eu-15. NCBI lineage: Eukaryota > Viridiplantae > Chlorophyta > Chlorophyceae > Chlamydomonadales > Volvocaceae > Eudorina > Eudorina sp. 2006-703-Eu-15. The sequence goes on from BDSI01000128.1 coordinate 67,877, forward strand.
GCTCCCTTACCAACCTTCTGGAGGACCCTAACCCCGGCCATCGTTTCGCGCTATCCAGTATCCACTCGGGTCGGCTCTCGCTCCCTTCCCCCTCCCTCCCTCCCTCCCTCCCCCCCAGGACCTGCTCCGAGACCACCTGGTGGTGACCCTCTTTCTGACCATGCTGGTGGGGGCGGGCGGCAACGCGGGCAACCAGTCGGCCATCAAGGTCATCCGCGGACTGGTGGGTGGCCGGCTGGCTGGCTGGGTGGCTGGCTGGCTGGGGCGCGCGGCCGTCGTCGCGACCCTGAGGAAGGCCTGGTCACCGACCACTGGTGATTCGCACAGCGTCGCGCCGCGGTGGCGGCGGGTGTGGGTCGCAGCGTGGCATGCTGGCGCGGCGCCCGATACACACCCTCCCTCTCGTTCCCGCCTCCACGACATGCTCAATCCCCCCCGCGCCAGGATCCCCAGAAGGGTGCGGCGTCCATATCCACTACCGCACTACGTGCCGTAGATCATCCACGGGACAGTCCACCATCCCCGGAGACCACACCCGCGCTCGCTCCCGCCGATCCCAGCACCCGCATCCGATCCCAGCACCCGCATCCGATCCCAGCACCCGCATCCGATCCCAGCACCCGCCATGCCTCCCTGACCTCCGGGCCCTCCGCGGCCCCGTCCTCCATCCATTCGGGACATTTGCGCTCTCGCTCCCCTCGCTTGACCTCCCCCTCCCCACCGCCGCCCCCAACCCAAACCGCGACCCAACCCTCGGCCCACCTGCACGCCGCTCTCCACCCCCCCCCAGTCTGAATGCGTCTACCAATGCCCTGTAACCCCCCGGCCTGCCCTGCCCTGCCCTGTAACCCCCCGGCCTGCCTGCCCTGCCCTGCCCTGCCCTGCCCTGTAACCCCCCGGCCTGCCTGCCCTGCCCTGCCCTGCCCTGCCCTGTACCCCCCCCCCCGGCCTGCCCTGCCCTGCCCTGCCCTGCCCTGCAGGCCACGGGCGCCATCCGGCCCAGCTGGCCCAGCGCCCGCGCCACCATGCGCGATCAGGCGCTTGTGGGGCTGCTGCTGGGCACCGGCCTGTCCGCCGGCGGCTTTGTGCGGGTGTATGCCACCCACGGCGACGTGGCCAACGCGGCCGCCATCTCCATCTCGCTGTTCCTCATCGTCATGACCAGCGTGGTGCTGGGCACGGGGCTGCCCTTCGCGCTGGCCCGCGCGGGGGTGGACCCCGCCAACGCGGGGACCAGCATCCAGGTGCGGTGGCGGGGGTTGGCAGGCTGTGCGCACACATGTATATATATATATATATTGGTACTTGGTTTGGGTCGGGCGGGTCTCTTATCTAAAGCACATGTATATTCTCATCTCGCTGCTCAGTTCTCTTACACATGTATTTTAACAATAATAATGATCCTCTGCTACGAGACCCAGCTCGGGGGTTGAGGTTGGGGTCATGGGTGGAGGGATTGTCAAGGGGTTGGCGGAGAGTTGGGTTGGGTTTTCGGAAGCTTTATCCGTCACTCGATCCATCAACCCGACCCAGCCCCCGTCTTGCGCTTGTCCTGCACGGCGATCCTCACTGCTCTTGTCCTGGTCCCCTCCTCCCACTTGAGTAGGTGTGCGTAGACCAATAGACCCGCCCGACCCAAACCAAGCACCAATATACCCTATACCATATTAGCCTTCAAATTGGAAAACATGAAAACAGCAACAAGGTGTGCCCATGTCCTATACCCTCCTCCCCCTCCCCTTCAGGTGCTGATGGACATCCTGGGTGTGGCGATCACCTGTGTCACCTGCCACTTTGTGTTGGTGCAGCTGGCGCTCGGGGTCGGCGCCGCGGCGACAACAGCTGCGGCAGCCGGCGCGGTGCTGGGGAGCTGAGGAGGAGGCCACCTGGGGGCTGCGGGGCGCCTGCCGCTGAGCGCGGTGGGGAGGTCGGGCGCAAGTCGGTTGCACCACACCGCAACGCAACGTAACGCATGAGGGAGGGTGAGCGAGGGTGGAGAGGGGGAGGCTGCCACGTCTCGGTGTGGCCGCAGTGAGCGTGGCGGCGGTGAGCACATGGGGTGAGGGCCCTAGATAGGTTTTTCCTATGCAGGGATGTGTTCCGGAGGAGCCATTTTACATTTAACCCAACCGGCCTAGGTATGAAGATGCGGACGCAGTACCGTGCAGTGAGCAGCAGCGGGGGAGTTACCAGGGGGCCGGGGGCGGGGCATCCAGGAAGTGGCTGTCGGCTCCCCTTTTTTTGGGAGAAACGAACAATTAAGAAGCATTCTCTTGTCCGAGATGGCTGTACCCGTATGCGAGCATGGGGTGCGCGCCTGTCGACTGTACGGCAAGGTTCCGTACGTACGAGGCTCGATGTGCGCAGTGACTGTGCGAGCAACATGACATTCTTTTTCGTCAGCGACGGAACGGATAGACAGACACGGAGATGGAGCGGTACGGATAGGCGAGGGTCAGTGGAATCGAGCGCGGGAGGAGGGGCTTGGGCGTGTGTCGGCACTATGCAATTACGGTACCCGTCACCGACTTGCGTTCCGGAAAGGCGTGGAAGCTTCCAGCGCGCTGCAATCCCACATGCCCGCATGGGGGGTGAACAGGTTGCGGCGGGGGCGGGGGCGGGCAGGCGACCTGCGCCCTAAGGTCCCCGGCGGGGCCCTATACCGAGACGTGGTGGGCGCTTCGGGGCCCAGGACCGCGCGTTGGCGTGTTTTGGTACGGCCAACCCTCCCGGCCGGGTTTTGAAGCCCACTAGAATCAGAATAAAGTGATGGTCGGTTGACGTCCGATGGATGGTGTCTCGGACGACGCGCTGCCCCCTGGAGCGGTGAGGCCGCTGCGCAGCGCCGCGTCCGCTCCCAGTGTAGTGCCCTAAGTGTACGGAGAGCCGCATCCACACACACGAGTACGGTGTCGATGTTAGGCAGGTAGTACGGCGTTTGAAGACGCACGTATTTGACGATGTATTCCAAGTGTACTTGGGGATGTGTGCTTCGAATGAGTGTCTCCGCCAGCCAGGCGGTCGGTCGGGCAAGAGAGGCCCCGGGGAACGTCTCCGCGGGTCGTCTTGGTGGGGTGCCTCGACGGAGAGCCATTCTTGACCCCATGCTTCCTTCAGGATGCACGACGGCCACAGCTGGACTGCCGTACACCTGCTGTACACCTCGCTCTTGTGCGTGCGCCAAGTTCCCATTCGGAGAGTGGTTTTTGTCTGAGACCCTCGCGGCTCCCGGTCGGGGTGTGTGTGTATGTGTGTTCCTTGGTGGGCATGCAGGCGTGCGGGCCGTGCAGGGCCTGATGAGCGACGGCGGGCGGAGCGCGACAGTCCAGAGCGTCGGACAGATGATGGGGGGTTTCCAAACTGGCAGAGAGGCAATGCGGGTCTAGAGCAGGCGGCGGGGTGGGGGCGGGTTGAGCTCGCGTGGGGCTGCAGGAGGGACGTGTGTTAAAATAAACCGAGAGACACGACGCAGGAGGGACGTGTGTGTGTGTGTGTGTGTGTGGTGCGTATCTGATATCTGATCAGGGCCTGCAGTACAGGAGTCCTGCTGCAGATCCCCGCAATCGTCGTCGCTGGTCGACCCGGCGAGGGCGCCTTAACAATCGGTGCCGCAGAGGCGGTGCACCGAACTCGCGACAGCAAGCGCTAGGTCAGGTCAGGTCAGGTCTGGCTGTGAGGTGCGGGCCCAGGGTGCGGAGGAAGTCCGCGGGTGAGTCCGTCGGTTCCCGGTGGGCATCTGCACCGCCTCTGCCTGGCCTGGCCTGGCTTGGCCTCCACGCCAAGAGTGATGTCCCCTCCGGCGCTCGCCCCTAGCTTAGCAGCGCCCGCGTGCAGCGCGGGGTCTCTGGCGTTGCTCTCAGATGGCGATTCCTGGTCGGCCAGTTCCTGAGGGTTTCTACCCGCAGCGGGCGGACATGTCCTGGGAAAAGGTCGGAAACCCAAAGCCCAGACGCATAGGCAAAAAGCGGAACAGCTCTGCACGTTACGCAGATCGTGACGTCGCTGCTGCTAATGAGTGCGATCTGCATGCCAGGGCTGACAACTGACGGGCGCTGACATCCTGAACGCGTTGTGCACTTGCTTTCAGACGAACAAGTTTGCTGCTGTTTTACTGTCCCGAATACTGCACGCAGCTCATCACGGCGGCGCCCCTCTTTTTCAGCGTTGCTTAGTCAAGCCAGAAACAATGTACGTTGCTTGCCTGACAGCCACGCAGCTCCGTTACTGGTTTTCACAGTGCAACAAGTGATTAAATGCACTGTTTGGTGACCGCAGGGCCGGCGTCAGGAGCACCCGTGTCAGCCCCTCGTCACAGGTTGCTGGGGTCTGCAAAACCAACTGCATGAGCAAGGCCAGCGCATTAATCGATACTTTCAACAGCGTATTATGCCGCCTGTACAAACCTCATGGGTCCAGTGCATCTCAACACGAGTTCACGTCTTAACCCATGGCCGTTGTACAGTAATACAGCCGTAACATTTTGCAAGTTTCACAGAGTCCCCTTACATGCTTTTCACACGTACTGCACAAACTACTAGCCGCTGGTTGCACTGTCTCGCTGTGACTCCATTGCCGCTTTGTCAACCTGGAAAACCTACCGTAGTGAGAAGCTTTTTTTGCTGCAATAAACTAGCACAGCAGTGTTCTCTTGTACATATCTGCCAACCGAACCTTTTAGGTCAGTCAATATGCACTCGAGGAGTCAAGCATTCTTGGTGCGTCGCGGGTCAACACGCGCGGAAGTGCAAGCATTAAAGCATCAAGAAGAATCAGAAGAGGCCAATGAACATCCGGGTAGGTGGAGTTCTCTTACTAATGCTGTCGTCGCCAGTGTTACTACCTTGACGCCCGTTGTCGCGCCGACCGAAGCCGGCAACCGACTCACACCTCCCTTTCCTCATGACTGCATTTCATACATATTACAGATACGGAAGCCCTTTTGGAGCCTCATGTTTCCCAGCCTGCGCGGAGTTACGGGAGTCCCCGGGGCATGGGCTCACCGGCAGACGCCGCGGCCGCACTCCGCGCGTCCTTTGCGCGGAACCGCTCAATGACAATGACTCGCACCAAGCGGCGGTGGTGGCGCAGCGATGCGGTGGCCCTGAAGGAGATCCTCAGCAACTGGGTCAACGTGCTCCTAATTGCGGTGCCGTTGGGCCTTGCCGCCGGTTTCCTGAAGTGGAGCGCCGAGTACGTGTTCATACTGGTGAGGGCAGTGTCGCGTCATCGCGCTGACCGCACCAACCGCAGAACGCAGTCCGATGTCGGTATGTTCGCGGGGAGTCTCGTGCCGTACAGCGGCGCCCTACAATATATAAGGACTGTCGTACTGTGCTCCGGCATCGGTCTGACCATTGCGCTGCCTGGTTTAAATGTGTGGAGACGTCGGGCATGCGCGGCATGGCATGGCATGGCGCCGTATGACGATGTAGAACGAGTCGTGGTCGTGGTCGCGGAAACAGCAGCAGCTGCATCCGAAACCACGCGCGCTGTCGTCCGTCCGCGCGGCTGCACGGGCTGCAGTCCGGCGGGTCCAGCCATCTGCGGCCGCGCCGCGCGCACTCGTCGGAAGGAACAGACGAACAGTGCATGGCAGGCAGGCAGGCGGGCAGGGTGCATGGACCGGTGTGCGGATGGGTGACGCGGGGGCCAAAGGGGGCCGGCACGTTGCACCGTCACCCACGAAACGATTCCCGCGCCCACACGCTGATCTGTTACTTGCTGCTTTATATGGTAACCAGTCCACCTCCCCGGCCGGGGATCCTGGCCTCTTGTCAACCCCCCCTCGCCCGACACCTCCTGACCCCGTGTGTCGCACCTCCTACCCCACCACCTGGGCACCGCGTGTGTCGTACCCACTCCCGTGTGTCGCACCCACTCCCGTGTGTCGCACCCACTCCCGTGTGTCGCACCCACTCCCGTGTGTCGCACCCACTCCCGTGTGTCGTACCCACTCCCGTGTGTCGCACCCACTCCCGTGTGTCGTACCCACTCCCGTGTGTCGCTTCACGACTGCGCGGCGCCGACCAGGGCCTCTGTCGCCTGTCCCCAATAATCCCGCCCAGTCCTTGGCGCCGCCGACCTGACCGCATCATGGCCATCAGATCATGGCGATGTTCCGATGGACGCCCTTCGTGCCCTATGGAACGATGCGCACTTCCCCCTCCGCCCTCCGCCCTGCCCGCTACCCCCTCCCCGCCTACAGAATTTCCTCGCGCTCATCCCGATGGCTCTCATCCTGGGCGACGTCACGGAGGACCTGGCCCTGAGATACGGGGCCGTGGTCGGCGGACTCATCAACGTAGGGAGTGCTGTCTGGGGTGGGGAAGAGGAGGGGAGGGGGAAGAACTACGTTGTGGAAAAAATGACCGGGGGGAGGCACGGAGCAGTCGCCTGTGGGCCGGGATGCGGGCGTGGGCAACGGAGTGGACTGGGGAGGCTGGTTTCAGAGACCAAGCGGGCAGGGCGAGCCCAGGAGGCAGTGGCGGGCGTCGTGCTGGGTCGGGAGGGCAGGGCGCGGCGCGGCGCTTGGGCAGCGTGGATGTGGCCATCGGCAGCCGGCGTCTAGTAACACCGAAGCCTCCATGGGTGCCGCCTTGCCTGCTCCTCCGGGGTGTCTGCTCTTCCTCGGTCTTGATGCCCCCTGGGCTCTGCACTTACCCTAAAACCCTGAAGCCCTGGAGACCCCAAACCCTGGGCTCGTCTTAAACCTCCCTGGGTCCCCACGCTGTCCGGCGCCACCGGCCATGCCGGGTCTGTTGCGCTTTCCCGTCCCGCATTCGTGCTCGATTCCTTAAACCCTAAAAGCTCCTCACTTAGAACCCTAAAAGCTGCTCACTTAGAACCACATCCCTGCTCGCTGCTCTCCCCCACCCCGCGTAGGCCACCTTCGGCAACATCGTGGAGGTGATCCTCTCCATTGCGGCGCTGCTCAACGGACTGTACGACGTGGTGGCGGCGTCGCTGCTGGGGTCCATCCTCTCCAACCTGCTGCTCGTTACGGGTGGGCGGCGGGAGGGGGTTGAGGGGGTCGGGGTAGGGGGCTAAGCGGGGATCGGGGGAGGGGGCTGGAGGGGGGGTCGGGGAAGGTGGGTGGCGGGGCTTGAGGGGTCGGGAAGGTTCGTGGGTGAGATTAGGAGGTGTGTGTGTGGGGGGGGGAAGATTGGGTGGCTGGTGGGCTGAGGTGGTGGTAGTGGGGGGGTAGGTTGGTGTCTACAGCATGGGGGCTGGCAACGGGGCTGCGAACAGGGCGGGGCCGGTGGACTGCGACGTCACACCGAAGCAGGCGGCACACTGGAGGAGCACACTGGAAGAAATAGGGGGATGTCGTTGAGGCGGACGGGGCGAACTTGTGTGTGTGTATGAGTACGAGCACTCAGCTCCCTTCCGTACCTCCCCTCCCCACCATCCCCCCTCAGGCTGTAGCTTCTTCTTCGGAGGGCTCTTCAACAAGACGCAGAAGTTCAATGCGACTGGCAATCAGGCGTCGGGGTGAGGGGTTGAGGGGGGGCCAGAGGGGGATGGGTGGGGTGAGGGGGATGGGTGGGTTGCACGGGGCCCAGCGGGAGGGGGGGTTCCGGCTCTAGGCGGGGTTCCTGGCCCGGATATGCCCGGTCAAGCCACAACCCTAGGACGCGGCAATGTCTGACGTGGCACAGCCCAGACCCGCCCCTACCCGAACCCTGCCGCCCAGGCATCCCCTCCTGCCCTCCCTCCCCTGTGGTGTGTGGTGCGTCCAACCTGGGGCCCCCCTTCCCTTTTCTCCTCGTCTACCAATTCGCGATAACCCCTAATCTCCTCCCCCATCCACTCCCTCCCCCCCTCTCTCCCTCCTCTCCCGCTCCTCCCCTCCCCTCCGCCCTCTTCAGCTCCCTCCTGTTCCTGGCAGCCTTGGGCTTCCTGATCCCCACGGGCGCCTCGCTTCTGTTCGGCCACAGCGCCGACCCCCCCAGCACCCTGGCGGCGGCGGGGGGGAAGGACGGCAACGGCACTCACGAGCTGGTGCTGTGGATCAGCCGGGGCACGGCGGTGGTGCTGCTGCTGTGGTGAGGGGTTGGGGGGTGTTGGGGGTTGAAGTGAACAATGCGGGTGTGTTGAGGGCATAGGAGGTTGGTAGGCACACCGTTTTCACCCCGGGGGGGGATACAGGGGTGAGCGGCGGCGATGGAGCTGTTATGTACGATGATTGATGGGTGGGGAGGAGGGAGAGGTGTGAGGGGGTTTAGGAAACAGGTAGACATTTCAAACTGAGGTGTGAGGGGGGACTTCGAGGTTCCCGCCGTCCGCCCGCGCAGCCGCACAATGTCGTTGTGCTTGACTGGAAGCAATCCGGTGTAGTTAGTTCCCTTGAATTTGCTGAGCAGCTGCTGAGTTGATCTGACGGAAACACAGCATTGGGTCTTTTACGTGGAGGCATGCGAAGAGAAGACCACGCGCGGCCCGACACACCTGCGACATACGGTTCCTGATGGTGAGACGGAACACCCCTCTGGTTCGCCTCCCCCCCCCTGTCGCAGTTACGCGTGCTACCTGGGCTTCCAGCTCTACACGCACACGGACTTGTTTGAGGTGAGCAGGGAGCGGGGGAGGGGAGGGGGGGCTCAGGGCGGATGGGTGGTGCCCGGCGGGATCGCAGGTCAGCCCGGCGGGAGGAGACCCGGACACAGCAATCGTGCCCTGTCCACCCGCCGCCCTCTGGCCCCACCTGCCCTGTCCACCCGCCGCCCTCTGGCCCCACCTGCCCTGTCCACCCGCCGCCCTCCGGCCCCACCTGCCCTGTCCACCCGCCGCCCTCTGGCCCCACCTGCCCTGTCCACCCGCCGCCCTCCGGCCCCACCTGCCCTGTCCACCCGCCGCCCTCCGGCCCCACCTGCCCTGTCCACCCGCCGCCCTCTGGCCCCACCTGCCCTGTCCACCCGCCGCCCTCCGGCCCCACCTGCCCTGTCCACCCGCCGCCCTCTGGCCCCACCTGCCCTGTCCACGGGCGCTTAGATCCCCTCCTGGCACAGTCCATCCTCCCTGCCGGATCCTTGCTCTGGCAGTCAACGCAGTTTCTCTCTGTGAACTAGTTGTTCACACAACCTTACCTCCTGTCTCTCACCTCCCTTTCTCTCTCACTTCCTCTGACCTCTCTCCCCCTCCCTTGATATCGTTTCCCGCGCCCCTTCACCTCTTCCCCCCTCTCTATTCCCCCCTCTCTCTCAGCTCTCACCCCCCCTTCCCCCCTCTCCTGCCCTTCCCCCCTCTCTCTCGCTGCCCTCAGGAGGGCGCCGACGAGTCCCCCTCGGGTCCCCCCGACAGTCAGGAGCCCATGATGAGTCTGGTGCTGTCCATGTCGCTGCTGGGGATCATCACGGTGACAGTGGCCTGCGCGTCCGAGTGAGGAGGGGGGAGGCGGGGCGGGGAGGAGGAGGCGGGCAGGGACGGAGGGGCGGGCCGGGATTGGAGGGGCGGGGGGTGGGCGAGGAGCTGGGGAAAGCCAGCTGCGCGGCTCTTGGTTATGCCGGGGACAACAGGGAGAGGAAGCCGCAGGAAGCCCACGAGGGGGTGGGAGGGGGAAGCAAGGGCGAGGGGAGGACGCGAGGGAGGCGGAGAGCAGCCAAGCGGAGACAGGAGGGACCCTCAGGGGGGGGAGTCGGGGTGCGCCGGAGGGACCCCGGGCGGGACCGCAGGCCTCGAGAAGGTTCTGAGTCCGGGGACGTTTGGCGTGGTGGTGGTGGCGGCGGCGGGTGTTAAGCGGGTGGTGGGGGGGGGCCCAGTTGCGGGGCGGTGGCCGGGCTGCGCTCGCGGCCGGGGAGCACGGCGGTCGGTCGGTCGCACATCCCCCCCCGGCATGAGGGCCGCATGTCCCCTCTAAAGGGGTGCAAGCGGTCGTTGGTTCCGGAGCCACTCTGACCCGGTCCCATTCCGTTGCTCCTTTGCTGCCAACGCGAGTATCAGCTCATCGTCCGGCTTACCCTAGACCTCCCCTCGCTCCTCCTCCTCCTCCTGTCCTCCCACCCGCTCCCCCGCTTCGCCACCCTGTCCTCGCCGTCACCCTCCGCCTCATCGTCCTCCCTCAACCACCCACCTCCCCCTCCGCCGTACGACCATGTGTCGTGCCAATGTCGTACCAATGTCCCGTACCCGTCTCCGCCTCCCCCTGCCGCTGGCTCAGGTTCCTGACGGACTCCCTCACGGACTTCAGCGTCAAGTAAGTGACGGGGGCCAAAGATCCGAGCACCTCCGAGCACCGTGTGCTCCAGACTCTCTAGAAGCGTCCCGACGTGTCTTTGTTCTGACGACACCAATGCGCTCCTCGCCGTCGCTTGAATTTGTTCGAAGTCTCGTTTGAAGTCCCGCTGGCGCTCGGAGGCCGCGGAGGCCGCCCTGTCACTCAACCCCGGCAGCCGCCGGGTGTCTTTCCATTTTCTGGGAAAACAATAAACATAAAATTTTTTAATTTGTATTGTTTAACGGAATTTCCTCGGGGAATTAAAAGGTTCTTTGCATTTTTAAGGGGGGGGAGAGGGAAAGGGGGCCGCAGCGCAGCCAATCTTCTTCAGCAGTAAACTGACCCGCATACGGGCATCCCCGGGGTGCTGCCCCAGCGAACGAGCACACACGCACATCACGCCTTGAGATGTCTCGGGCGGCCTTCCTCTCGGAAGCCGCACACTCCACATGCACACTCCACACTCCACGTGCACGCTCGCACTCTCCGCAGGTCGGGCCTGGGCAAGGCGTTCCTCGGCACCATCGTCCTGCCCATCGCGGGTAACGCCTGCGAGCACATGACGGCCGTCATAGTGGCCACCAAGAACAAGATGGACCTGTGGGTGCCCCCTGACGGGAGGGAGGGACTCACCGGGGGGGGAGGGAGGGAGGGAGGGAGGAGGGAGGGAGGGAGGGAGGGAGGGAGGGAGGGAGGGAGGGAGGGAGGGAGGGAGGGAGGGAGGGAGGGAGGGAGGGAGGGAGGGAGGGAGGGAGGGAGGGAGGGAGGGAGGGAGGGAGGGAGGGAGGGAGGGAAAGGAAGACCAAACCCTAGAGCACAACGATTCCAAACCCGGGCACACCCAGGGCTAAGCAGGTTACTGACGTGGCGAGGGGCAGGAGAGGGTTACCATGTAAGTAGGACGAGAACTGAGCAGCGCCCGTGTAGGTGACAGCTCCGGAGGGGAAGGGGAAGTCCGCGGCTAGGGTCCGGGGGTGGTGGTTGCTGAGCCGCGTGCCCTCTCGTTGCACTCTTCGGGGTCTCCTCTGCGGAAGACGCAGCCCCACCTGGCGTGATGGCCCCCTCCCTATCTCTGCCGCGCTGGCGGTTGTTGCCTTGCCTTGCCTCCGTGCTGACCTCCGTCCCGGTTGCCGTGCATGTCGTACAGGTCCATGGGCGTCGCGGTCGGCTCGTCCATTCAGATCGCGCTCTTCGCCATTCCCTTTGCGGTGGTGGTGGGCTGGGTCACGGGTAAGTGCCGGACCCTGACTGGGCGCGCCGTCGACACGCCGCCGCCGCCGCAGCAGCAGCAGGGGTGGGGGTGGGGGCCCTACACCTAGGAGGTTCTCTGTACGCCGGTGAGGGCCGTTGGGGCTTCAGTGCTCACTGTGCGGCGCGAGTCTCCCGTACCCATATGAGGGCAGCTGCGGGATGGGTTTACCGGAAGCGAAGCGCTGCCGGGCGCGCCGCAGCCGTCGCCATCCAGCCACCTATCCGCCCGTCCGTCCATGCATCCAATAGATTCCCGGCCTGTAGGCAGGGCTGACTGTCCTGCTACACCTTCCTCCACCTTCCCACACTCGGGGAAACCCCATCATGCAGCTAGCGAACCCTGCCACTGGCCCCGCGCTTCTGTTCCCAGCCGTGTCCGGTACTGCCGCAGACGTCCCGGACCGCCCTGGTCCCCCCGGAGGGGGGCCTCGCACTCGGGGCGCCCTCTGGCTTCCATGACGCTGCAGGGACCTGCCCCCGTCGCTGTCGTCTCCAACGACGGCGACGCACCCCTTCCTGCCCTCCGGCCCCATCCCTCCCTCCTGGACCTTTGCTCTCTGGCATTCCGCGCAGCCGCAGTGTATGCCTACCCACGTCCTGTTTCTCCCCCTGCCCTCCCCCTCCTCCCTCTCCCCCAGGCCACCCCTTCACTCTGGACTTCGACCCCTTCTCCTCCATGGCTCTCATGCTGTCTGTCGCGCAGGTGGGGGCCGCGGGATCGGGGCGAGGGGCCCGGGGCAAGCCTGTGACGGGCGGGTGTAGGGGAAAAGGGGAGGAACAGGTTCTCCGGGGGCTGAAGCTGATTGGGGACGCGAACGACGGGAGTGGGGGGCAGCAGGGGCGGGGCAGCCGGGGCATTTTGAAGCGTTCTGGAGGTGGGAGACCTAACGCTGAAACCGTAAGGTGTCGTATAGTTTTGTACGATGGCAACTGGTTGATGGGATGGCGCCATACCGGTCCGCCACCGAAACCCGCCCCCGCCCCCACCGCCCCCGCCCCCACCGCCCCCGCCCCCCCCGCAGTCCAACTTTGTCACCGCGGGCGCCACCTCCCACTGGCTGCTGGGGGTTCAGCTGATCGCCCTGTACATGCTGCTGGCCATCGCCTACTACTTCAAGTAGGCGGGCAACGGTAGGGGGTGGAAGAAGGTGGCATCTTGGCAAGGGTGCAGATTACGGGCTGGCTGGCAGGCTGGACAACCGAGGCAGGCACACGCACACGCACGTGTACACACAGCCCTGAGGACCGGTTTGGGGGGTTCCTCTCCGTGCTGCTAGCCACACCCAGCCAATACTTCGGGCCGGCGCGCTCCCTCGCTGGTTTGTGCTGGTGGCATCCCGCGCTGCGCGGTGGACACGTTGGGGCTGCTTGCGGCGGCTGCCGGTCAGGATGGGGCGTTGGGGGGCCGGCAGTAGTCTTCTAACTGAGCGCGGTGTGCTGGTTGGCGTGGTGGGGCCCTGGTAATTTTTACGATACTGGATGTGGGGTCTTGTGTATACACTCGAATGCGTGAGATCCGTTAAGAGACGGAGGAGGGGTGTCTCCGATTCATTTTCGGGGGGGCAACGGGCATATGCCGCGGGCGCCAGACATTGGATCGCTGTCTGGGTTTCGGGTGGGGGCCGCGGCGAATTCCGAAGGGAGATGGGGTGCTCACAGGCGCGGGCGTTGCCGTACTTGTACGTATGTCGTACATGTTGTACGGCATATGCGGCGACGCCCTTGACCTCTCGGGATCGCCCAGCCCACCACGCACGATGTGACGAGACAAGAGTGTACGACGGAACGAAACCATCGCATCGCATCCGACTGCTTGTCATGTTGTGGCTGTTGGGACGCCTGACCTTCCTGCCGTTGCACCCACCATCATCTCGGGGCGGCAGTAAAGAAGACCTTTGGGTGTCGAGCGCCTCGTTGCAGGCCCCAGTGCTACTGCACGGCACGGCCGCCTGCAAGTATCCTTTTCATCATAGCACCGGCCTCTTGCACAATATCTAGCAACCACAAAGGACGTCGGACGTGATTTTTTGGACTAGTGACAATCCACCATGCCTGCAGGTGACACAGTGAGTCGTCCACAACCATATTGTACAGATTACATGATACCGTACAGAAGGGGGGCCCTTTGTCTCTTACTTGTTTGATCGACCGACCGTTCAAATGCCGGCCGTCGGCCCCCGGAATGAGGGCCGTTCCCGCAGGCCGCGTGTTGGGGCGGCTTTGCTCGGAAGCCTCGGTTGTTGACGGTTATGACGGTTGACGGCTGAGCTCCCCTCTGGAGCCAACCCATGTGACACGGGGCATGGAAGCCCGCGCACGCTCCGGGCAGTCTGGCGGTATGCGCGCCGTTTTGGATCCGGGTTTTGGATTCGATTTCCGGCGGCATGCGCGCCGTTGGGTTGTTCGACGGCCCGACCTGGCCTGGCCTGGCCTGGCCTGGCCTGGCCTGACCTGACCCGGCCTGGCCTGACTTCTCGTGCCGTGTGGCCCTGGAGCAGTGCTGCCGGGCCTGACATGGATCTGGCATCCGTGTGCGCAGCGTTATCCCGTCATTGGACGAGCATGTTGACTCAGTCGTACAATTCGATCAAGCATTGAGCACTGGCGCATTTTACACCATGATACACCAACACTGGCTTGGACGGCTACATCGCGTGCGTGATCATACGACCGTTAACTGCGACAGACGGGGGGCAGCGACGGTTGTGGCGGCTGCTGGGGCCGGCACAGCCATCCGGACGCCGCGAGAGCGCGCGGCATGTGCGGGGCGGGCCGGGGCGAGGCGTGTGATGGTGGGCGTGGTCGGCTGAGCAATCTGCCTGTCTCATACGATTCCCCTCGCCCGGGACAGCTCTGCTTTCCGACGTAAATCACATTTGTGCTTGTGTTGATGTTGTGTTTTTAAATACTACACGTTTGCGCGACAGGACGCCGTGCCTCGCGCGTCACGTTGCGCGGTGTCTTTTGAGTGTGAATGAACGTTACAGCGGACCCCAAAAAAGGCGATCAACTTACAATACTACCTGACCTGCGGGTGCGTTGTACAGCTCCTCACCGTGCCTTGGACATCCTTCTGCGCGGTGTCTTGTGTGTGGAGGGATGCGCGAGGGAGGTGATGAAATGAGCGGGGGAGGAGGGCAGCGCCTGGGCTTGTACCCTGCTGGGCTTGTACCCTGCTCCCTGCTGGGCTTGTACCCTGCTCCCTGCTGGGCTTGTACCCTGCTGGGCTTGTACCCTGCTGGGTTGTACGCTGTCAACGTTCCCGAAGTCCCCACTTGCTGCGACTTGGTGTGCCAACGCGCCGCGCCGTTCTCTCTGATTTCCAGAGGCCGGCTGCTTTTGGGATGGTTGCCCACGGGTATGGATCGAGTGGCCGTTGGACGTGGTCAGAAAGGGTCGCATTTGTTATGTTTGCGAAAAGGGAGTGAGGTGGGGATGAGAAAGCGGGCGCCAGTGTTATTCTTGCTTAGCGGTCTAGCGCCTGGAGTCCTGGTGCCTCGCCGAATGGTGAAGGCGACCGTTCAACCGATCAGAGTGCAACGAACTAGTTGCCGGTGTCGGCACTTCCCGAATGTGTTCGACACGTTGAGATCACGCATGGGCTGCGGATGTGGAAGTTAGGGTTTGCTGTGGGCTTGTGCGTTCTCGGTGGGCACCTGTTCGGCTACCCCGGGAGACCACCAGGTGTGGCACGGTCCCAATACAATTTATTGACGATACCATTTTGAGAGATTCGTCCGCAACGTCCCATGTGCAGCTTGCCTTACATTGTGGACACGAACACGTACCCGGATGTACGACTGTCGTATGTTCAGGGCAAAGTGGAAAACGATGTCCTGATTCCAGGGGAAACATATTTACAGATATTCTTGGTCCCTTTCAATTACTGATACTTTGTGTCAACGTCCTCTGTTCACTACAAAGTTCATTTTCTGACAACTCGCGCAATTTTTGTTTCTCGGGTGATATTCTACATATAGCATAGATCAAAGAGTCATGTCTGACGGAGGAGGATTTTTCCAGGCCAGTGGTTGCGAGCTGTGCGGCAACTTGAGCTTCAGCTCGGAATGGTTCAAAGCCTTTGGCGTCATCCTATGCAACCATTGCAAACGCGACGAAGCCTTAATATCCAAGGCAAGGCGGGGAGAACTGATGGGGAAGACAGCTCGCCGGTTCAATCCAAATTTTCTCTGGCTGCAGGGCCACGCAATGAGTCAGTATTGTTTATCTGCAAAAGATCTGCAAGGTCTAGGATGCATTTCAAAGGTAGGATACCGGGCGTGGGGCAGTCCTAGGACAGATAACAGTCGTTAAGGTCCTTAAACGGGTCACGAGAGTTTGGCGCAACTGTAACGTACAAGGGCATGTTCAGCCTAGTTGCCAATCATCGGGTGGCAAATATGACGGTGAGGTGCAGACTTACTGTTTGTTCACGGCTGCCCTCAGCAGCGGTCACTGACAGTATCAAGTCAGACGTTTTTTGACTTGATTGCACCCTTTGGCAATTCCACAGGCTAACCCACAGCAAAAGAACTGGAGTGCTATGAAGCTGTACCTGAGAAAACAGGTGCGGGAGAAGCCAACCTTGGCAACTAGGTGGTATGTGACCCGGATTGCGCTAATCACAAATGTGGGGTCTATTCGCATGCCCCCTGAAAAATAGGAAATGCTTACTCGCACTGCAGGAAGTAGGATGACATTCGGTTTACACCTGTGCGCGCCGGACATCCCTGGCCGGGATATGTCCCCCTGTTGCCCCTCTGCTGTCGGTGTCCGCAGGTGGAGGAGCGTGCACGTCGGAAGTACGGTGACCTGGATACCGTACGGCAATTGCGTCATGATCGTGCGCAGGTGGGCGAGCGGGCCTTGGGACAAGAGGGGGCATCGCTTGGGCAAGGGAGGATTGGATGAGTTATCTGGAGTAGTTGAGATTATGATCATGCAAAGTGAGACAGTGGTGACTGGTAAGAGCCTGATATTTTCGGAATGGGAATTTCCTATTGGAATTTTCTCTAGAGCCAACGACACCGACCTGGTGCTCCTGACGGCGCGCTTCCATGTTGCATATGCGTTGCTGGTGAATTTGCACACACAGGCCAAAGTGCAAGGCTGGCTGGCCAAGCGGGCGCGTGCAGAAGCCGATGAGGACGACGACGAGGAGGCGGACGGCGAGGAGGGCGTTGATGGTGGGAACGGAGAGGGTGTCGCCGGGATGAGCGGCTCAGACACCACCCGGGTGAAGCTGAGCGCTGCGGCGGCCCGTGTCCGCGCGCGGCTGGCGTCCGAGTACGAGTCGTGTGCGTCAGGACACCAGCCCGGTGCAGGTACGTGGCAGGTGTGGGCAAGGATGTCGTGATTGGCTTCTTGCACGGCGTGGACCATCCGCTGTTCCGCTGCACGGAGGCACTGCCCTCTGCGCTTTGAACGATTCGCAGTAAGGCGTATAACATGGACTAAAGTGCACACCGTACGTGTGCTGCGGAATCGCTGTTTGAGCTGCATTTCGCTATGAAGAGGCGATGCTGTGTGCGGTTGTTGCAGGCGGGTCAGTGGCCAAGGATGGTGGCGGAGCTGGTGCGGGTGGCGAGGACGCCGTGGACGTTGGCGACGTGGAGGAGTTCTGACCCTGGTTGCGGACAGCATGAGCCGCGATCCAACACAACACAAGCGGGGTTCTTCTCTAAACACAAGCGCTGGTGTGCCGATCTTTTCACCTACCCGGGGGACTGGAGGACAACCCCTCGGCCTTCTCGTCCGACTCCTCCTGGTTTGAGGCTGCAGCGACCCGAAGCCGTCCGAACACAGCCACACGTCGCTCGGAGTTGCATGACTGAAGGAAACATCGGACACGGATGTTCCAAGGAACCTCACACGACCACGCCGACTCTTTGTATGGCAGGGCAATTGGTAAGACCACACACTTCCACCGTCACAAAGGACGCAGTCGGCGTGAGCCAAGGGTACGCTGGGGCGTCCCTCCTGGACTGTCCCAAAGGAACTGCCACGCCGGCAGGCGGCTCAACAGCAGCGGCGGCGGGGTCCGCGTCGGCAACAGGTGCGCGTACGGCACCAGCTTGGAACAGATGTTGGTCGCGCATGTGTTGGGAACTGCAGCTCCTCCTGATACTTGCATGTGCGAGGCGCGTGTCACACACCTGACGTACCAGCCCTCGCATCAGCCTTGCATTGTGTATCCTCTGGTCCGCATGGGCAGGGGACTGTGGTTTCATCCGATACTTCTTACTTGCGTGTGCGAGGTGCCGCATACCTGACTCAGCACCGCGCAGTTTGTATCGTCTCATCCGCGTGTGCGATCGGGTGTGGGCGTTACCCACCGCAGCCGGCTGCTCCAGTGTGCTGGCCGATGAAACGCAGTGGGCATTCGCGGCCGCGTCGCAGATCTCGTCTGCGGAGCGTATTGCATCCGGCAGGCCCGCCAATACGGTCTCCGACCTGCAGCCTGCAGCGCATGGAAGGCGCGAGACCGAGCAGCACACCACCTGCCGAGGACACGGACCGACGACTGAGAAGCGAAATCTGTCGAGCTCCTGAGCAACACGGGGGTGAGCCCGGGTGGGCACTGAATGTGGTGGAAGTCTGTTGCAGACCGTGACGGAGGTCAACGTCTATACACTGCGCTGTATTGCCGCTGCCTACCTGGTCAAAGCACATTTCGCCGCCCGCTTCCGTTTTTGCAGTTGTCATCGCGGCTGCCAACTCGGTGGGTGGAACGTGCCATCGATGAAAGGGCTGGCTGGTTATGTGACATTCCGGATGAGCTGCTCCTTCCCGAATGCAAGTGAGCGACCTTCGCGATGCCCTACCTGGTCGCTGCACCCGACGATCCCCAGGGCCTGCCATGGCTTCCAGGGGGCAAGGAACAAGATGATCGTCTTCGGGGGCTCAGCAGGGGGATGCTCGCCCATCGGGAGACATTTCAGCGCAGACTCTCTCTGGCGCGGCATGGGCGCGAAGCGGGCGCCGTCGGACAGCCGTGTTCCGAGAAATCGCATGGCACATTTGACGACATCTTGGTTGGTGCTGCGGCGGCTGGTGTTGGACGGGACCGGGCGTGGTTGGTTGCGGCAGGCTGTCAAGGGTTCCGTGCACGGCCGGGGACGGACTTCATCGCTTTTCTGTTCGTGGTCAGTGGAAGCTTGGTGAAATGGAAGGCAAGCGGGAGAGACGGCGATGTCAGAGTGCCGGGCTGGGAAGATGATACCCGCTCGCGACGGAGTGTGATGGGCACGGATCAAGCAAGGTTCACCTGCAATTCTGTGTAGGCTTGTGGCCAAGGCCTCCCAACCAGGCACGCTGCGGTATTCAGGAGTAATGGTCCAGGCCTGACGCTTAAGATCAGTCAACATGCTATGGTGCGACGTCCACCTTGCAGCAACATGTCCCGGTGTCACATAGCTCCCAACACGACGTGCCTGTGTGGGCGACCTCCCCTGTGCTTGGCTATATCCACTTCTGGGGATTCGGCCCTCTGCTGTGCCTATCCCTGGGTAGTGGTGCCCCGCTGCGCGCCTCTGCTTGCTTCGGCGTCTGGCTGGATGGGGTCATGGCCCGGTGTGTTTTTATGTGCGGCGCTGAGGTGTGGTGTAACGACCATTCATTTAGGACGTCGGCAGCTTCGGCACAAAACGTGCCCAACACAGATTGAGTGTCAGGCCGGGGTCACAGCCCCTGATGGCCCCGGCAGGCGGCACAAGTTCGATGTCTCTGGAGGTCGGCGATGCGGCCTCCGGGCCCTGCGTGCGACAGCTTTCGGTGGTATTGCAGGCGGCCGATTCAAAACACCACGATTTTGAGCATGCCATTGCAGCGCAGTACAACTATGTTGTATGTCGATGAGCAGGGGAAAACCAGCGCGCTGGTTTCGCTGTGAGCGGGGCCGCGTGGATGGAGCCGTTCACAGTCCCAACGATATGTACCGCGCGAGCTCCGTCGCACCTCATGTGCCCACTTTCCAGGCTTGAACGTAATGTCTTGCCCGCCCGAGGGGACGACAACGTTCTCCCTAGCGAAGCCGAGGAGCAAGGGGCTTACTGGAAGTCCAAGAGCCCACACTCAATGGTATGTCGTAAAATGCTCCTACCCAGCGCGTCTGCCACGTGCGCGATACCGATGTAATATCGCAACCTCCGTACAAGAAACGTAACCTTTGTACAAGAAAAATCACCAACCCTTAATCAAATTTGTTGTCACACGCCGCAACGCACATTAAGATCGATCCTGCATAGAGGTTTCCATTTTGGCTGAGCCAGGCCACTCTGCCACCTAGCCTGCGACAGGTCACTCTTCTGAATGTGGCGTACGACTACTGCAGGTAAGGTGACACGCGTCAATTCGTCCCGCTTTTCCAAACCAAACACGCATGTATACACACTCCACCCTGTGTGCACTGCTCTGTCCCTCGCATGTCACGCACACCTGTTCTGCCTGCCTGAGAACACACGTTCCTCGAGGCAGAGCCAACGACTTCGGTAATATGTCGCAAGACGAGACATGGTCTGCACACCCCCCGTTCGTCTCTTATTCGCCAGCTGTACACCGGAAAAGGCAGCTCGTAACACTCCATCCCCGTGCCACACCATGCATGCACATTACTTGAAGTAATCTATTTTGGACGGCTGATGACCGTTCCGCCCGGGTCGAGATCCTGTAGGTCCCAGTAACAGCTGCTAGGACTGGGGATTGAAGGAGCCGGGAACGACAGGCAGCGCACTCCAACTCGATGGATCACGGCGCACTCAAAACCTACAACCACACGCACTGATATGGTCCGCCCTGATCTATAATCGTGAACCTACAAGCGCTAACACGGTTATTTCTTCAACAAATTCCTGCACGCGCTCTTGCGAGCTGTATGCCGATATCAAGCAGAACGTACCCCTGCTCAGGCATCCTTCAAACTGTACATACTGCAGTACAGGCAGCTGCTACAGGCGTACGGCAGCAACGGAAGCAACCCACTGCAAGCTGCTACAGGCGTACGGCAGCAACGCCGGTGCACACGGCCATAACCACACTGCGAGAGTTTTACGGGCGATGCCACACCGGCGAGAGCCGGGCGAGCCGCATGGCGAAAGCGAGCGTCCCCAAACCAGCGCAGTCCGGCGGCATCCAACGGCGGCTTCCAGGTTCCTGGATGTGTGTCCTGAGTGCGCCTCTCAATCTCCTTCGTGAGGGAGGCCCCTGCCCGCGAACATGCATACCGCCCTGATCCCCGCACCCCCAAGTCGCCGTGTTAGTGTTGCGAGCAGACACGGGCGGAAATCCATAATAGGGCTGAAGTCTCAAAAAGCCACTATCCAACTGTCGACGCTGCGAAATCCTACCCGAGCCGCCGGGTAGATAGGTGCCTCCAGGGCCGCAGCTAGAACGCTACCGAGTGGAAATGATGGACACCCGTCAATGCAGTCCACACGTGGACCAGGAACTGAACGGAACTGAACTCAGATCTGCGAGATGGGGTTGGCATGTAGCCATCACCGTTGCCGAGGTAACTGCCCTCGGCGCGAGTCCGTCACCCACCGCAGGACCAGCTCACCGAGGCGCGACCACCATACCTTCAGCGCCCACAGCCGGAGCGCCGCTATCAATCCTACGCCGCCGCCGTACCTTCTCGACCAGCCTGGCAGTCCACGACCGTACGGCAGCGCTCCCCTGCTTGCCCCACGTGACCGAGGCCCGCCGCGCAATTGTGCCGTACTCCACGGCCAGCCTCTTGGATTCCTCCAAGAGGTCGACTCCGAAGCGCCTGCGGCCGACCACCACCGCCGCCGCCCCCGCGGAGCCCAGAACCACACCCGTCACCGTCAGCCGCAAAACGGCTCCGAAGAAGCCGCCGCGCCGCCCCTTCTTCCTTGACTGCGCCTGCGGCGCCTGCTGCGGCCGCGAATCCTGCGCCTCCGGCGCCAATGCCGCGACCTGCGCTTTCTCAACGCATACCGGCGATGGTGGCTTTGCGACCGCAGGTGCAGCAGGTGCAGGTCCGGGCGCGGGAACCGTCGGTGCGGCGGCCGACGCCGCATTGCCCGGCCGCGTCACCTTCCACGCCTCGGCCTCAGCGCTGGACTGCGCCGCTGCTCGCTGTTCCAGTCCGCCTTGTCGGCACTCCCCTGACGCCTCCCCAAGTGCTGCTCGGAAGTCGCCCTGGCCGCCAGGCTCCGCGCCCGGCAAGCCCGGCGACTGTCCGAGAGCTGCACAGGTGTCAGCGTCCGGCGCGGTGTACGAGAAGCCGTGCAGCACGGGCTGCTGTAGTACATTCACGGTGGCCACTGAGCCCGCGATTGCCGGGGCGACCGCCGCCGCTGCCGCCACCTGCGCTACGACGGAGGCGTCCGTCCCGACGGGCACCCCGAACGCGGCGGAGGGGCCAATGACGGGGTAGGTCGCGTAGCCCAAGGGCATGCCGTTGCCGTACTGCAGCGGGTGCGGCTGGTGCGCCTGCAGCGGCGATCGGGCTGGTGGGGGATAATGGAGCGGCAGTGGCTGCTGCGGCGGCGGCTGCAGCGGCTGATAGGATGCCAGGTAGGACAGGTTGTCGGTCAGCGGCGACAGGGGCTTGCTGGGGAGGCCGTCGCTGCCACCCGCCGAGGACTTGGACAGTTCGGGGACCTGCGTGAGTGGTGGTGCATGGTCGTACGGATGTACGAATGTACGGACGACGTGAGGAATCCAGCGACGGGTGTGAGTGCATTCCGCACCAGGAGAGTCATGTAGATGGCAGTACGCGAGAGCATGTCTGCCCTCCTAAGAGTGATGGATGGTTTTGGATCGCAGCCGCGGAGGGTTCCGAGTACGGTAAATAACGGACCCGACGTGCATCGCGAAGCGTTCGTTCGTATTCGTGGTATCATCCAAAAGCACGAGGAACAATTATGATGCTAACGATACGTTCCTAAAGAGAAAATCGGGTAATTCTGGCAGCTGCTCGGTGTACCCTACCTGCAGGGACGTGAGGTCGCTGCTGAACTGCATCCTGAGCTGCAGCTCCCCCCGGCACTTGTACTTATTGCTGCTGTCCACCTTCTCAATCGGGTACCTGGATGGGAAGGGGGTGAAGGAGCCGGGGAGGTTGGGAAGGGGGTAAAGGAGCTGGGGAGGTTGGGAAGGGGGTAAAGGAGCTGGGGAGGTTGGGAAGGGGGTAAAGGAGCCGGGGAGGTTGGGAAGGGGGTGAAGGAGCCGGGGAGGTTGGGAAGGGGGTGAAGGAGGGGAGGTTGGAAGGGGTGAAGGAGCCGGGAGGTTGGGAAGGGGTGAAGCCGGGGAGGTTGGGAAGGGGTTGGGAAGGGGTGAAGGAGCCGGGGAGGTTGGGAAGGGGGTAAAGGAGCTGGGGAGGTTGGGAAGGGGGTAAAGGAGCTGGGGAGGTTGGGAAGGGGGTGAAGGAGCCGGGGAGGTTGGGAAGGGGGTAAAGGAGCTGGGGAGGTTGGGAAGGGGTAAAGGAGCCGGGAGGTTGGGAAGGGGTGAAGGAGCGGGGAGGTTGGGAAGGGGGTGAAGGAGCCGGGGAGGTTGGGAAGGGGGTGAAGGAGCCGGGAGGTTGGGAAGGGGGTGAAGGAGCGGGGAGGTTGGGAAGGGGGTGAAGGAGCTGGGAGGTTGGAAGGGGTGAAGGAGTTGGGAAGGGGGTAAAGGAGCTGGGGAGGTTGGGAAGGGGGTGAAGGAGCTGGGGAGGTTGGGAAGGGGGTAAAGGAGCCGGGGAGGTTGGGAAGGGGGTGAAGGAGCCGGGGAGGTTGAGGAAGGGGGTAAAGGAGCTGGGGAGGTTGGGAAGGGGGTAAAGGAGCTGGGGAGGTTGGGAAGGGGGTAAAGGAGCTGGGGAGGTTGGGAAGGGGGTGAAGGAGCCGGGGAGGTTGGGAAGGGGGTGAAGGAGCCGGGGAGGTTGAGGAAGGGGGTGAAGGAGCCGGGGAGGTTGGGAAGGGGGTGAAGGAGCCGGGGAGGTTGGGAAGGGGGTGAAGGAGCCGGGGAGGTTGGGAAGGGGGTGAAGGAGCCGGGGAGGTTGGGAAGGGGGTGAAGGAGCCGGGGAGGTTGAGGAACGCCGGCGCCGTCAGGCGCCTGCAGGTCGGCAGGTGACCTACCGTATTACGGTGCTACCGTGGCTGATCACCGGCAACCGCAGAACCCAAGGGTTTGCATTTCCAGAAAGCAGGTCAAGCCCCAATCAACAGTTCGCGGGGACCGCTGATGACGAGTGTCAGCTGAGCAGGCAGCCCGGGGTTTCCTCCTACACATCCGCATCACAACCCACCCTCCCCATTCCACACACGTTCTCAGTCTGGTTGGGCAGGGCGCCTCCTGGTCTAATCAGAGGCTCTCACGAGAGAGCTCCACCATATACCAACGAACTATTGAATCAACGGGCGTCTCCTGTATATGCTGCCCGCCACTCGACTGAGAAAGCGCCGGAACCGGCCAACGGCATTTGGGGGGCCGGGAAGCGGGACGTCGACTGTGCCCTCACGACACTCACCAGGTTGGCTTGCTCCGGTCAACGTCGGCCATGAGGGCGGCCAGGCTCCCGGTGCCCAGCACCGCCGCCTGGCCGCATGCCAGCCGGAGCGGCACGGTCGCCGCCCCCAGGTACTTGTCGGGCCGCAGCGTGTTCTTCTCCCACACCTGCACGCCACGCACATTCAGCAGCCGCAGACGATGCAGACGATGCGCCGCGCGGTGAGATGTGGGCGCGAACGTTCGCGGCACTGCCGGGCGGTGTCGTCCGCATCGAAAGCAGTCCGCAGTCATTTGTGCTGTTGGAAACAGGAGGTGCCGTAGTCAGCACCCCGTCTGCCCGCCCTCCCGGCTCCCGCCCGCCAGATCCTGCGTGTTGTAAGTGCTACTACTGCAGGATCTGGCGGGAGGGCGGGCAGAAAGTGCTACTACTGCTCAGTCGGTGCCAACGACCCACTGCTCAACAACCCACTGCGCTGCATGTTGCGAGCGCCCTGCTGGCCGGCCGCCCCCCTCGCTCTCCCCTCTCGAGAAACCGTAGCCTACCCAGCTGCCCCACCCACCTCCAGCACCAGCGCGGCGTCCTCCGACAGCAGCCTGGCAGTGACCGCCAGACTGAACTCGTACCGCCTGCGACGGAATGTGTGCCACAGTGGCCCAGTCACACTTGGTCACAGCCGCGAAAAACAATGTGACAAAATAAGGCAAGTGTGGAGCCGCGCATCCCTGGCCCTTCAATCCTCCGCAAAACCCTTTCAAGCCTCCGAAAACCCTCTAAACCCTCCATGTCAACCCGTCGGCGCGGACGGAACGGGCCAACAGCGTGTTCAAGCGAGCAAAGCTGCGCCCATCCCCATGTGGGGGGAGGGGGTTACAACGCCATGGCAACTCGCTAGAGGATGCAGCGACGAAGTGCAGGACCATTACGCCAGCTCGTGCTCATAAGGCCCCTGGACTCCCAAGATATATTACTATGATTCCCCTGCATTCCCAGGGCAGGCCGTCTCACCAGATGAAGAAGCTGTTCTCCTTGACGGGCGACACCGTGGGCGAGGTGACTGACTTTCCATCCAGCCTGGGGTGGCAGATGACAGATGGCAGATGGCAGATGACGAGCTGTGGCAGCGCATGTGGATGAGTTGAGCGGCCCAGCCGTGCTGTGCATGGGGTGCACCTTCACCGGCGGCACATCCAGCGGGCCGCATACCCCAACCTGACCTCCGCCCTTTCAGTTCTGAAGCACCTGACACACTCCCACGTGCTGATTCGGCCCGTCTACCGACCCTCCCTCCCTTCGACGAGACCACCACCATCCCCAGGACCACCGGTCCCAACGCGCCCGGCCCGATGTTGCGATGCATGTCCCTTACTTGATCACGAGGTACGGCTTGGGCTTGCCGTTCCCGAAGTTTCGGCCCGCCAGCAACTGGCCGTGCAGCACGCCGTCGCGGTAGGGCTGTGACGACGACGTGGATGGAGCGGTCACGGAGCCCGACGCCAGCGGTGACTGCGCCCAGGGCTGCGGCGTCGGCGGGACGCTGACCGCCAGCGGCGACCCGCACGGCGACGTCGACGACCCCGGGGCATCGAAGCCCTTCAAGAACGGACGCTGCGATGTGCCGTGCGTCGAGCGAGGCAACGAACGGCGCGGGCGAATGTGGAGGCGCGCCGCCGCCGTCAGGCCGGAACGATATGCACGGAGTGCTTGTGAGTTGTGACAGGCGACGGCAACGGAAAGCACGCACGGGCCAGTCGGACGCGCCGCGGTCTACGCTGGTGCCAACTGCTGGGCGTGTGAAGGTGGGGTGCCAACTGTGGGTGCGGGGGCACACGATTCTGCGGCATGGGAATCCGCTGCGCCCCTACACACAGGGATTCGCTGTCCCCGCCCGAGCTCCTTCGCACAAACGTCCGCGTGCGTGGGTGAGAGACTCGCGGGAGGGCTGTCCGTTCCCTTCCCCTGATGAGACCAGGGGACTCACCCGCCCATCCCCATTCCCCAATCGATGGGCACGCCGCGGCCGTTGGACGGACAGATGTGCCACACCCTCACGTAGTAGCCCTCAACCAGCCCTCCACTAGCTGCTGCTGACACCCCGCACGCACCCACCTCGCCCAACGTCCTCACCGGAAGCGCCTTCTCCAGCTGCTGTTGCGCCTTGGCCTTCACCTCCGCGGTCCGCATCTTCTCGCAGAGGTCGTCGAAGCGCTGCACCAGCTGCGAGCCCACGTTGCGGGTCGGGTCGTTGGCCGCCAGGTTGCCCACGTCCCGGTAGCCCTGGTGGTGGAAGGAGGAAGGAAGGAAGGAAGGCGGGCGGGTGGGTGGGAGGAGCGGGGGCGGACGCCCGAGGAGCGTTCGACGTCCGGGTTGACCAGCGAAGGTGGCCCCGTGCACACCGTGGCATTCACGACGAGCACACGCAAAATCCCTCAGGACGTTCCCTTGCGACGAGCCGGCGGGGGCTCTGTCCACCAAGCACTAAACCCACGCGCGCACGAGCGTCCAACCGTGCAAGCAGCAACATCGCCCTCAAAACGTCGCCACGTCACTGCCGGTGAGGTGGGTGTTAACATGAAAAGAGAGGTAAAAAGAGAGGTGAAAACGGGGGCTGAGGTAAGGTGGGGTGGGACGTTTGCCGGAGCGCGCGCGCGCCGCACCTTGTACTGCGAGAAGCGCTGCATGGCCGCGCAGGCGTCCTCCTTGAGCTTGCGGAAATCCCGCAGGACGTCCGGGGATGCGCCGCCGCCCGTCGCGGCGACGGCGCTCTGCTGCTGTTGCTGTGAGAGGTGCGCCTCGCAGGAGTTGTACACGAATTGAACCTGGGTGGGCGAGGGCACGGCGGTTGCAGATGGAGATGAGCGACCCTACACCCATGACCCTACACCCATGACCGGGCTGGACACAGTAAGCCCCTCAACCCACGTGGCCACAGAAGGGTCAGCTCGGTGCGGTCGGCGGGCCCCTTCCCCCGCTTTCATCCACGCGACACGCAACGGCGCGCCCCAACGGACGGCCCGACCGCATCACACCCCTAGGGGGTTTCCAGCTTCCAGGTCCATCGGGTGAGGCTTCAGGTGTTCCGCGGTTTCCCTCTCACGTCGGCCAAAGTCACGTGGCTCCAGAACCACGTCGGCCAACGTCACGTGGCTCCAGAACCACGTCGGCCAAAGTCACGTGGCTCCAGAACCACGTCGGCCAAAGTCACGTGGCTCCAGAACCACGTCGGCCAAAGTCACGTGGCTCCAGAACCACGGCTCCCACACCGCACCGCCCCCATGCCCACGCACCTGCGCGAACTGCTTCTGGAGCACGTTGACGTTTTCGTCCACCAAAGTCCGCGCGAAGCCCAGCACGTCCGTTGAGACCTGCGTGAAGACCTCGATGCGGTAGCACAGAGCGCTGATCTTGACGCCTGCAGCAGGGGCAGGAGGAGCAGGGGCAGGAGCAGCAGCAGCAGGGGCAGGAGCAGGGCGCGGTGTCGTCGAGATCACCCACGTCGGTCACCTGCTGCCAGCGCGCGCAGCGCCGAGTCGCGCAGGCCATGCCGGCCTCGCGTTTGCAGGCTGTTCATCAGGTCATGACGGGGCACACCACAGCATCAGCGGCAGTCCGTAGTTGAGCTGGCGCCTCACCCTCGGGCTCGATCCCGCCGCCCCTGTAACCCCCCCTGCTGCCCTACCCGTGTTCTCCGCCGCCTTGGTGAGCTGCCTGAGCAGCTGGGGGAAGTTGTTGGGGTTGCGCAGCTGGTCCTGGTGGGTGACCCCGGTGCGGCGGCTGACCAGCGTCATGGTGGCGTCCTGAGGGCCGGGGGATGGGACATGGGAGGCAGGACCGGGGAACCGGGACCGGGGGAGCAGACAGGCAGGGCAACGGAGATCAGTTGGACCTGGCCACCCAGCGACCGTGCAGGAAGCGTTAACCGTGCAACTACCAAGACACTCCGTCTAAGCAGCCTGAGGTCTGGGCCTGGGGCGTGCTTGCAGCACGCGGTGTGTCCCCAACACCCTGACCCTATATGCCGAGAAATGTCTCTTTTCTTTTCGGGTTGGGTCGGGTCCGCTCGTTGCCGGCTGTTGCACCGGCGGCAGCGCGGCAGCGCCGCCGCGCGCGGTCTCTAGATTTCCGCTGCTATGCAGGTACCTCGCCACGTAAGTATGCTTTTTCCTGGGTGTGCCTGAGCCTGTTTTTTGGGGTTAATTTCTTTCTTCAATGTAACCCTGACCCGTCAACCTCTCCCAGCCCTAGTTAGGTTGGCTTTGTAACCCGCGGCCCCCATCGTCAGCAGCGGGTCATCGGGTGCTGCACGCACGGCGCACCTGCAGCGCAGTCAGGTCATCCAGCTCACGGGAGACCTCCACCGCGCAGCTGGCTGATGCTGCCGCCACGGTAGCTGAGACCGCTGAGGCGGCGTCCTGGGGTCCGTTAACCGTCACTCCCGCTTGGCTCGGGCCGCTTGTGCTGCTGGCGTTGTCGTGCAGTGCCGTACGGATGGCCTTGCGGATGGAATCCCGGCGGCTCTCTTTAAAGCTGGTCACCCGCAGGACCGCCTCCGCCTCGCCGCCGGTGATGTAACCCACCACGATCATGTCGCCGTACAAGTCCCTGGGGGATTCGTACACCCGCACGGACAACCGAGCGCTGGTGAGGACGCCGTTGATGGAGCGCGACGTCGGAAAGGTAAAAGTCATGCATCCCGCCTAAAGGCTTCAATTAATGTCACGTACCTGAACTTGCCGCATTTCACCGCCCGCTCCGCCTCCTTGGTAAGGGGCAAATTGCAGAGCGTGGCACTGTTAACCACGATGCGTGACTTTGTGAAGAGGAGCGAGTAGTACCTGCGCGCCACATTCCGGCAAGAACAATCGTCGTTGGTGGATGCCACGATGGACAAACGCCCGCCATCGAACCCGTGCGACGTGATACAACGCCAGGACAAGTTGCGACACCTACCCAAATATATCTTTGGAATTAACTTTTGCCGAGTCCAGAGCGCTGCTGCTTGCCTCGACACTCCAGAAAGAGCTTATCGCACCCGAAAGTCGTGCACGAAAAGCCTTGCTCTCTTGATAATCATTGATAGTCTCGATAACCTTTGCAAGGCGATATTACAGGTTGCACATACAGATTAAATCACTAGGCAGACGTAGCAACACTTTCCGAAAGAAGACCGGTCGTGGCACGCCCTCCGAGAACTCGCCTTGAAGTGGCTCTCAATGGATGTTGCTCTCTGATCTTCAACATTGAAGCTTGTCGGTACCTATGGGTCACTGATGCGGCGCTGAATCGCAAACTTGAACATCCTTGGAAAATCCTCTCGAATCCCGGCCTCAGACCGCACCGCACGTTTTACGCACCTTGAATGGAGAAATGCTCTTCATCTCTCCAGACACGGAGTCTATTGAACATAAAAGTTGGTACTCGTCTTTCCATGGCCGCAGGCAGGCTGCCATGGTGCTTTTCTCAACCGCCCTGTTCTCAACCAAGTGACTCAGTGTCGATTTGAAATACTGCTCACGGACATACATAAGTAGTACGTAGTAACTATCAAAAGACTATGGTTACGTGCTGTGAGCTGTGCTGGAGCGCTGTGCAGAAGGTCCTGCCCGTTGAAAAGGCCCGACTGCGAGGGCGCAGTAGTACGGCCGAACGCAATCTGCGAAAGACAAAAATAATCCGCTCACGTGGCAAAGGTGATTAAACTTAACCTTCGTCGCATGTGTATTGTCTATCTGAACCTTGGCCGGAACCTTTTTGAACAAGCAACACTGCAGAAATGGCAGCTGTGGCAGCCTACACACAGAATGTTGATTCTTCATCCCTTGTATGTGGTCGAAGGAGCCTACCACCGTTGGTTGCAGCACCTTTATGCACATGCGTTGCCAGTGTCAAGGCGTCGGCCTGTGCAGATTATTACCATCTTAGCCACATGAACGGCGCAAACGATCCCTGCGCTGCTTGCCGGAGCCTCGAGATGACTACCCATTCCGCCAATCTTCCGCGCATGTGCAGCTCTTTTCCTAGAGCCGAGCCCTCGCGCCACCATCCTTTGCACGCCTTAGCCAGCTTGCCCATCATTTGCACCACGCCATGCATACCCGGGACATAAGGAACGATTTACCGCGCGCTGTCTGTCATGCAATCGGTGGCAGGCGGTTGCAGACATTCCAAGCTGCCTTTTGTAAAGGCCAGCGGATGGCCTGCGCATTTCCTTTCCTGTAAGGCGTAGTGTGCAATACGCGTACATGTGACACAATGACTGAGACGTAAATTGTCGTGGGGGAACGCATGTCAGTATTGGCCATACGGCCAGTACAACATGTAACATTTACAGAGACGACGTCATCGGCGT
The DNA here is from genome assembly GCA_003117195.1 of Eudorina sp. 2006-703-Eu-15. Taxonomy (NCBI): domain Eukaryota; kingdom Viridiplantae; phylum Chlorophyta; class Chlorophyceae; order Chlamydomonadales; family Volvocaceae; genus Eudorina; species Eudorina sp. 2006-703-Eu-15. The sequence goes on from BDSI01000128.1 coordinate 98,138, forward strand.
TTATGCGGACATCGGAAACCCCGTTGTGCATTGAAGCGGTGCGAACGTCCGCGTATGCACTATAACGAACTCCAAAAGTACGTAGACGGCCTCAACCGACCTCAAGTACGACGAGTAGGGGTTGCACAGAGGTTTTTGTTTCCCACCCTGTCCCACTGGCCTGTGGCCTCCACTGAATTCCTTATCCCCTTCGGGTGACGCATGTGAAGGTATACGCACTCACCATTCCCTGTACTACTAAGTGCAAGCAGAAAATTGCTTGCCGTGGTGTTGACAGTTGTGTTAGACGACCCAGAGGTTGCCACCCAGCCCTTTCACGCAAAGAGCCTGCAAGGCGTGCACTACTCGCACCTGGGAGAGTGCTTGGTCTGTGGCACCGAATGTGGCTGGTTTGGGGCTGCGAGGAAACCTGTGACATCTGCGAGCACGGTAAGGTACCCGGCGTGGGCTGTAAATTGCCCTACTCGTCGCATGCCTTCAGGAACGAACATCATGCCCGCCGCATCTCCGCGTGACAACGCTTAACACGTAACACACCTAACTGTATATAGTTTTGACGTAAATAATATTGCGCATCCGCGGTCGTGGCGCAATGGATAGCGCATCAGACTTCGGATCTGAGGGTTGTGGGTTCGAGTCCCATCGATCGCGTTTTCTGTACACGGACTTTCTCTTCAGCGGACCTTTTGAGTTGCCTTGGTCTTGACCGGCGGCAGAGAGTGCAGCAACAAGGAACGCGCAGAGTTTGGGCTCAACGAACGGCGAATCGGTCATGGTCGCACGGTGACGGAGAGTACTGCAGGTGGAGGGACGACGTGCCAGTCCCGCTTGAGGTCACTGTATGGCGGGCAACGGCGGTGGATATCAACGGCCTGCATGAAGGAACGGATACTGCGAATGGAATGCTATATCTCTGTCTGATCGGTGGCGATTGCTGAACCCTCTGTCTCTACGTATGTGCGGGTGAATGGATGAGGTGGGATCCTTAGTAGGCAGGATCAACCGCCTTGGACCCTCGGCTCGTATGGCGTAGGTTCGGTGTGATGATGGTTGAAGGTGTCCTATAGCATCATATAAAACCGCGACATAAACCCTCAGACAGGGCCCGGAAGCCTATCCACACTGTAACGGTACTACACTACTATATCTCTGTCTGTGCCACTGACGAACGAAAGCCGTGGCCGTGGCACACATGTACGCGCAGTACATGCGCAGACCATGTAATGACTAGCCGCCAAGTACACTTAAAGCTGGTTGCTTTACGGATGGGAACATGTGAGATGTGACTGGTGGGGAGCGATGGTGCGCTCAACGAAGGGTGTGTGCCCGCGCCGGGTGGGGCACGCCCCGGCACCGCCCTCACGCCCCCCGACCACCCCCGCGCCGCGCCCTTCCCCCCTGCAAGGAACACATATCATTTTTCGATTCCGCTCACAACAGGAGATCAGCAACACAAGTAAACAAAGAGTCCCCCGCACGGTATCTTGAAATCGCGCAGGCCTGCACTGGAGGCCGTAGGAGGCCTGGCGAAGCGAGCCGCAGCAAATACACAGCCCACTCTTTCTTCCCAACGCCGTACACCGACATTGCCGGTGAGTGCCTGCCCAATACATTTATATTAAGGGCCAAATCTGTCGCCGGCACACCCGGCACCTGCAGCTAGCGCTAAGCCTAGTCCTCGTCTTGCTAAGACTTGTCCACGGCACTTCATAGCACGCTCTCCCGCGGGACCTCCCGGAACGACGGCCGATCGCTTGCCTCGCCCCATGCCGTAAGCGCGGGGCTCTTGTAACGGTTGCAAAAAAGAGGTCAAAGAGAGATCACAAGTGTGGGCGCAAGCAGCCAGGGAGCCAGCGCATAAACCTCAAAGCGAGCCCACCGACGCGCTTTGCCCACGCACACCGAGAAGAGTTGGCATCACCAGGCTAGCCAGAGGTAGCCAGAGGTAGCCAGAGGTAGCCAGAGGTAGCCAGAGGTAGCCAGAGGTAGCCAGAGGTAGCCAGAGGTGCACTGGGCACACATTACAGCGGAGCCAGGTCAAACGACAACGGCTTCAGATAGATCCGTGCCCCTCAACAGCCCCCGCTTCTCCTACCTCTTTCCTCCCTACCTCTCTCCTCCCTGCCCAACCCTCCCTGCCCGACCCTCCCTGCCCAAGCACCCGCTTTCACATTCCCACAAACAACCCAAATATATCTTGCTTCGGGGTCGGCCCGCGCAGGTCTTCCCACGAAACACCTACGACCCAACACCCGTCCGGCTGGGTCCAAGTCCGCCCCGCCGCACTGTTCATTCCTGCTACCGTACAGTTTGCAGCGCATCCAACTCCTTCGCCCGCGCCACCAGCGCCTGCAAGCAGCGCTCCAGCGTCGTCTTCAGTCCTAGACGGAACCGGACCGCCTCCGCCATGTCTCGAGAGTGCGCCGCAGTCGCCGCCGCGGCTGGATCCCCACCACCAGCCGCACAGCCTCGCGAGGGGTGCAGCGCCCAAGCCGGGCTGCCGGGCCCACGCCCAGCTGCCGCAGCCTGGCCCGGAGGCCCCGGCGACGGCTCCGGCGTTGCGGGGGGTGCCAGCGTCGCCGCCGCCGAGGCCGCCGCGACGTCCAGGGAGGCGCTTGCGAGCAGCTGGCGATCCTGGGGTTGCGGTGGTGTGTGAGGTTGCTGCAGGTCAGCCGTGATGGGCAGCGCGCACGACAGCTAACGTACCCAGCCCCACCCCGCCCCACCGCGCCCCACCCAGCCCCACCCCAGCCCCATCCCGCCCCAACCTGCTTATCCCAGCCCCATCCAATCCCACCACGCCCACCGAGCCCCACCCAACCCCACCACGCCTATCCCAGCCCCACCCCGCCCATCCCAGCCCCACCCAAACCCAGCACGCCCACCCAGCCCACCCAGCCCCACCACGCCTATCCCAGCCCCACCACGCCCATCCCAGCCCATCCCAGCCCCACTCAGCCCCACCCCGTCCATCCCAGCCCCACCGAACCCCACTCAGCCCCACCCCGCCCATCCCAGCCCCACCCAACCGCACTCAGCCCCACTCCGCCCATCCCAGCCCCACCCAACCCCACCCAGCCCCCCCCGCCCATCCCAGCCCCATCCCAGCCCCCCCCAGCCCCACCCAGCCCCACCCAGCCCCACCCAGCCCCACTCCGCCCATCCCAGCCCCACCCAGCCCCACCCAGCCCCACTCCGCCCATCCCAGCCCCACCCAGTCCCACCCAGCCCCAACCCAGCCCATTCCAGCCCCCCCCCAGCCCCAACCCAGCCACCCAACCCAGCCACCCAACCCAGCCCCCCCAGCCCCATCCCAGCCCCAACCCAGCCCCATCCCAGCCCCCACCTGCTGGATGGTGGTGGGGAAGGTGGTGTACAAGGCGGTCGCGAGCGCAGCCAACACACGCATGAGGGAGATCTCCTAATGGGGGGAAGGTGGGGCGGGGGCGGGGCGAAGGAGGTCCAATTGGGGAGTCCGCCGCGCAGTGCCGGAAGGCAGGCAGGCAGTGGGGAGGCGTGGGCCGTGTGGGTCAAGAGGTACTCTGCTGAGTCGCATGTGTCAGACAGGTAGGGTACTCGGCAGGGGCCGCCATGCCCGGGCGACAGCCAGCGCGGATTCGATGCCGTGCGAGTACGACAACTGTGTGTGTTCAGCAAAGGAACCCGCCCGACGACGGCGATCGGCATGTGCACCGCCGCCGCGCACCTGTTGTCGGGCTAGCAAGTTGCCCCAGCCGCCGATCTGGTCGGCGGTCAGCGGCGACAGGATCTTGAACCAGGCCTCGTCCTGAATGAAGCACAACACCAGGGCACATCCACATCCACATCCACAGTTCCACAATTCCACATCCACACACGCACACGCACACAAGCGAGGGTCTTGTCCCGCGCGGGTCTGCACACTCATTATGATGTGGGGAAGGTGTGCCGCATGAACACTAGGACACGCGGTAGGGAGGTCAGCATGAGTAACGGATGCCGTACTGTGGGCCCCAGCGTCCCGCCCCACCCACCGGTCGGGACCACCGCCAACGTCATGAATGCGGGAAGGCCCACGCAGCCATCCCTGTGCGGGGACGAAGGTAAGGCGCAGCGCGTATTGCGCCGCAGCGGACCCCCCAGCGGTGACCCCCCTCCGTGCTCCGTCACCGCCGTCAGAATCTGTGTCAGTGTACGGCACCTGCAGTGTCGCGATCCGCAGCGCCGCCAGCAGCTTGGGGTCCACCGGCTGCCGCACGGCAGCACTGCTGCCCGCCGCCGCCGTGGTTTCGGAGGCGGCGCCGTCGGCGCCGTCCGCGGTGGCGGCGGCGCCCGCGATGGGCGCTGGGTCCGACGTCGCCGCGGACAGGTACACCCGGAGCACGCCGCCGCCGTCGCCGCCGCCGCCGCCGCCGCGGGCGTTCCCAGCGTCGCTCCCTTCGCCCTGGCTGCCGTCACCCTCCCCTGGAGCAGCTCCCGACGGCCTCCGCAAGCCCAGCTTGGTCTCCAGCAGCTCTAGTTGCCAGGGGGCCAGGGCGCCGCCGCCGCCGCCGCCATACGCCACCAGGCCCTCCACCAGGCTCTGTGGGGCAGGGCCGTCATGCGAGCAAACAAGGCAGGAAGACGGTGAACCAACGCGCATGGGGCTCCGATAAGATCCGACTGAATCCGAGGGTTGGATCCGAGGATTTGATCCGGGATTTGGATCCGGGGGTTGGATCCGCCCCGCCTTACGGAGCTAAGGTGTCAGGCTGGACGCATACCGTGTCTTGCCAAACTCTCAGACCTGACGGCGCAATGTTTCGGCGCAATGATACCGTACCATTGCGATGACGGGCTCCACATCCGATGGCTGATGCGGCGCGCCCAGCGGCACCTTGCTCGCTTGCATCAGCGGGTGCTGCTTTAAAGCGTTCGACTGCGGACCACCTCCGCTGACGGTCCCATCCACACGCCCAGAACTCCAGGTGTCCACATGTCAAGTCCAACCGCCCAGGAACCAGGACAGGCCCCTCCCCCAGGCCCTCCTCACCTCGACTGTGCTGAGGTCCATGTCAAAGTAGAAGGCGTCGTTCGGGTTGGGTTGCAGCGTGAACCCGTACGACAGGAGCAGGTTGTGGTTGTCGTGCGTGCCGTACGTCAGCGTCAGCTCCTCTCCGGCCCGGATCTGCAGCGCGGCGTCCGGGGGCGACGACCCCCGGGACATGACGTGAGCTGCAGGCAGCCGGGCAGCCCACCAGGCAGGTACCCGACTGCAACCCAACAGCCCAACAGCCCAACAGTAAGCCCCGGGGGACAAGGACGCGCCCCACACCGCTTCCTGCCTCAAGATACAAGTTTGTATTATTAAAGTTGTCGCATACTGGCAGCACAGCGAGATGTTTGGCCCGCCCGCACATCGCCTCCGTATCAGCCGTAACAGCACACACATACACGTGCGAGCTCCCATTCAGCTGCCCGCAGCTCAGGTTTTTCTGCTACACACAGCTGCGAGAGCGGTCGAGCTTAACTCCCCGCTTCTCGCGGCTCAGTTTTCATACCGCGCATGCGACACGACTGCTTGCGCTTGGCTCGCAGGGGTTGCCGATGAACCGGATGAGGAGCATCCGCAATGCCGCGAGGAGCGGTTTGCCGACTGTGCCCCCGTGCGGTACCCTGTTTGGGAGTACCGTAGCTTTAAGCATCTCCCTGCCCATTCTGTTATTCACCCTGCACAGCCCCCCACCGCCGCGAACCACCGCCTGCCACCGGCCCCTCCTCGCGGGCGTGTCCGGCAGCTTCCTCCCCACCCCACCCGCCGCATCCACCTCGCGCTTGGAGTACATCTCCACATCGCCGGCGGGCGTGGTCCGGATCTCGCAGTTGGACGCTGAGTACGGCGCCACGTGGTTGGCCATGTCCACCAGCGGCACGCACGTGTGTGTACGAAATCTGAGTACGACAGAACACGATACGGGCGGTCTGCATGTGGGCGCCGTACCGCGTTGTGTGGCGGAGTGCGACTCCAGCTTTTGAGCTAGTGTACTGGCTACAGCCTTCCCTCAACCCAGGCGCGGCCGTACGTGTCGCCACAGCTTTTAGCAACCATCCCCGGCAAGGCCCTGCTTTCCGTACAGCCACAGTAAGCGCCTCGGCGGAGGATTCCCCTACGGTTTCTGCCCTCATGACAGCCACACAACAACAACGGTGTGAGCTGCTCCGCCGCTTGCAGAGACTGCCACCGCAGCCCACTACGCCCATCGCAACCACCCCGGCCGCACCTCCTCAGCCCGAAGCATCTCGACATGGCCACCGCCACAGCCCAGGAGAACAGCTCCGCATCCACACTCCGGCCGCCGAATGCAGCCGACTGCGCGGGCTGCAGCCGGCCCAGGACCTCCGAGCTGACCTTCCGCAACCAGTACTTCTGGTTCCGTACGTCCTGTACGAGCAAGTCGTACTGCAGCTCGTCCACGGCGTCATCGTGCATCAGCATCGCGACGCGGGGCGTGGGCACGCCGGGTGCGAGACCCGGCAGGTGGACGATGTACGGCAGCAGCGGCGAGGCCGACCCCCGGGCAAGGTGGTACAGCACCGTGAGTGCGTGCTTGAACTGCCAGGCGGCGGCGCCGGTGTCGCTGCCCTTGGGCATCATGTCGTACAATGCCGTCAGCGCCGCTGCGTCTGCGGCAGGTACGGCAAACAAGCTGTCCGCTTCACGGTCCGAAGGGCCCGTCGCCGCGGAATCCGAGGGCGTGGCGGGATCCGTTGCGGCCGCGGCGGCCGCCTCCTCGATGTTGTCGTACCGCAGTTGCAGCATCCTGGGTACGGCAATCAGGAGCGCCCCCGCTGGGTGGTGGCACGTGGCACGCAGCTGCCGGTCGACCGCGCCTGAAGGGCCGGTTTTGGGGTGAGGGTGTGTGTAAAAGAAAACTGCGCCGCGAGAAGCAAAGTGTGTGTTGGGGGTGGAGGGGGAGGGGGAGGGGGAGGTTCCCCAGGACAGGCGCCGTGCCGTGTTGGGCTGCAGTACGGTATTCCAGCGGGATGCATGTCCCGTGCAGCACAACGCATACACCACCGCCCTGGCGACAGGGAAGTCGTTCGAGGTCACCGTTTTTGAACTCTCCGCGTTTGGCGGTGTCCCTGGACGAGGCCCCCCTGGAGAAGGCCCGATGCACCACACGAGCCCCCGGCGGCTTCCGCGCTCACCCGAAGGGAACAACACGGTGCGCAGTTCCACGCCGTGTACGGTGCCGCCATGGCTCCGAAGCCAGTCCTCCAGAAGGGGCGGCCAGGAGGTCGCGTCCCCGCCCTGGCTGGGCTCGCCCCCGCTCGAGCGGCTGCCTCCGCTGTCGGGGGCTGCTGAGGACGTGACGATTGCAGCCCGGTGGCGACGTGGGCAGCACCCCAAGGGAGCTGCGTATATCTGGAAGGTACCCAGGTGGTGTGTGCGATTGGCGCATCCGGCGCCAACCAGCAGTCGGCCGCGGCGCGCCACTGCGCTTCCGTTGGCGCGGCCGTACGTGTCGCGGACGAAACCGGCGACATGAGTACCCGGCCGCGCGCAACGCCATAAATGCGTCATAATGATTTTACAGTGACTTGTATGGGCGCACGTCCAGCAGGAAGGACTTCCGACAGCGCTCAGCCGCCCGAAAGGTACTCGGACGTAAGCAAGGCAAATCAGCAATTGCCTGACTTCAGGAATTATTCGGTTATTTACAATGTCCTACATCGACGTTTTTAAATCTCGTGGCAGCCCCATCGTCACCGGAGCCCTCTGTATTCAGCCCATCATATAGCTACACATGCGGTCTGGGGTCAGGACTCTGGAGCCTGGAAGTTCGAACTCTGGATCGATCGAGCGGTGTCAGCGTCGACAGCGTGTGACACATGCTCCGTTAGATTCTTGTTAGTCGGTTGATCGTTGGCACCGAACCAATTCTCCAATAGCCGATAAGCCAAAATGCCGATTAACATTTCAGGGCACGCCATTTCGATGAATTAAATTTGGCCTGTATGTCGGTCTGGCTTTTGAGCCATGGACGTCTTGTCTCGCACTTGCACTTCGGACAAAGCACCACAAACTGTACGGGCATCAGACAAATTGGGCAGCGCATTTGGGAGCGTCTGCCATGGCCTTGGTTTGTAACGGGATGTCGGCGTCAATCCGAATTCGCCAAGCGACAAGCACTCCTTACATCAGCGGAGCAGTCATACTGCCTGACACCTACCTCGCAGCGCTGACCACTCACGGTGCAGTGCACTCACTGGGGAGATCTGGAGATCCACACAGATTGGACGGGTGTGTAATGTTGTAATCCCACGCAAGATGCAGAACCCAGAGGATGTGTTCCTCTCTTCTTGGCTGACCCCTGTGCGATTCGTTTCCGCCGAGCCGAGCAGCCGACCCTACCCCTCACGAGCAGACCCCCGCCTCCGGTCCAACCGACACAACCCATGCTGGCAAGCGCCATCTGTATCCGGCCAGGTCCGCAATCCCACGCCCCGGGTTTCCCTCTTCATACCCTAAAGCCCTGCCTTCCTCGGTCTCTCCTGCCTACCCGCATGGCATCTCACCCTACGAACCCCACCTTCCGGCTCCAAATTCTGGAGTCCAACGTCATGCCCACTTCCTTCCACAGATGTGCACGGAAGATGCATACTGCGCCCGGGCCTCAAGGCCGCAGACTGCGCAGCACGACGGTTCTTGGTGCTCCAATGAACCAACCCGATTGGGTACCCACGTGAAAACAACACCCTAAACCAAGCAATTTCAGTGGATGGCATCTCGCAAGAACAACCCAACACCAACGTCTGGGAATGAAGGAGGTAAAAAATTCTCACGAACTGCCGGCTACGAATCTGTCCTGATCCCCTAAACCGCAGTGACATGACCGCACAAACGGCCAAGTGCTCTGCGCCATGGACACCTGCGTCAAAGGCTCCTCTGTGAAATCCGCTGGAACACTCATCCACTTCACCACCACTCAAACTGTTGTTTGAAGTCATTGTCTTATCGCTCCCGCAAACCCGCACTCTGCAAATCCTGAGACACGCGGTCGATTGCGACAGTGACGTTCCACTCAAACACTCTCCTGCCGTACACAGCTGTGCCAATAATGCGGTCAGCACGACAACACCCCACCTCGTCCCCTCATGCCTCGTCGCAGGAGACCGTGCTCCGTTGAGGTCATTTCGTAGCTCGTCATTCTGTCGTACATATAAGGTGATGCCGTTCATGCCGTTCTACCTTCATTCTGTTCGCCATATCGTACATCTTGCCAGGGCCATCGACCGCCGGTGCATGGTCTGATGAAGGTGCAGCTACCGCTGTAGCATTGCAATGCAGGGGTGGCCCCGTTCCCGCAGGTGCGGTCTGCCACGCTACGGTACAGTACAGTACGGTACGGTGCAGCCAGAAAAACCCGAGGACAAAGCTTGCCAACCGTAGGGAAAGTAAACCGTTCCTTCTGACACCTTCCGACACCTTCCACCAACAACCCTTGCGGCTTGCACCACCAACAACCCTTGCGGCTTGCACCACCAGGGGCAGCAACCACGACAACAACAACAACAATCTGGAGACCTTGCTTTGGCGGGCCGACAAGATGAGCAAATCAAAAAAAATATATGCCTGTTTGCATGTCGTACAAAGAAGCCCCCACCCACCCTGACCGCTGGTGGACGTCGTCACATCGCTGGAGATCCTGGTACAGTTGATTGTGCACCGGAGTTTTGCTCTGGCAGCAGCGCAGTTTGAATTTGTCCACCAATTTCCTTTACCCCACTCACCCACCCACCCGCGCAGGCAAGATGGGGGTCTACACGTAGACCGGCAAACAGAAAGACAGGGTATGGTCATATATCCGCCCAACGGACAAAAAACTTCCCCCGCCCCCGCCTCCTGGCCGTGGCCCGGTCTAAACACACACCCCCTGGCACCTGACCTACGCCCCTCCCGCCACCGCCACCCCGCAGGCTCACGACGGCTGCAACGGCCTATCTCCGTCCACGTCGCTGCAGCCCCCCGCGCTCCGCATCGTCTCTGCCAGCAGCCCCGGCGCCACCCCCGCATTGCACAGGTTCGCCAGCAGGCGGGTGTGCCGCATCGCGTACTGGTCCATGGGTCCGCACACGTCGCCCCAGGCGGCCACCATGGCGCGGAGGCAGTCCCAATCGTCCACCAGCGGCTTGCCCGGCGCGGGCCGACCCAAGGGTCCGTGCACCATCTCCCGCGCCAGCAGCGTGACCAGCATGCCGTCCGCGCCGTTGGCGCGGGCCACCGACGCGTCCACTGCCAGGGCCGCGAGCCGCGCGGTGCTGAGGGCGGCGGCCGCCATCACGTGCTGCGCGAGCGCGGGGTGCTGGGTGAGCAGCCCTGACGCCGCCGCCAGGGCCGCCGAGTCGATCGACTGCCGCCGGGACAGCTCCCGGTCCAAAGCCAGCTGGCGGGGGGAAGAAGTGGAGGGGGGGAGAAGTGGAAACAGCCCAGACATACCCAGCCCGGGGGAAGGCGCGTTCGAGGGAGGGGGGTACAGGACATCGGTACACACATTCAAAAATGCGCTGAGTGTCAGTGCAAAGGCGCGTTTGGTGGGGTTGTCGTTTCTAGATTTCATTACTCTTTTCTGTTTGAACCCCCACAACTCTGTTTGGAACCCCCACAACAAATACTACCCGGTTGGCGAATTTTCGCGGTTTCGCTGTCTTTATTGACACAACTGGGTGCCCACCACCCGGGAGAGCGTCACCCAAACTGTACCCGTCAACCGTCAACCGTCCACCGGGGATCCGCTTCGACCGGCAAACCGACCCACGGGGGCCGCTGGGCGCACTCCCCTCGGCCCCTACCCAGTGCTCGTCCTTCACTGCCCATACTGGCCCTCACCTCCCACCCGCCCCGCCACCCGCCCCACCACCCACCCACCTGCGCCTCCTGCCGCTCCTCCGGACTGCCGCCATGCGCCTGCCGGTGCCGCAGAGGCGCCAGGTCCGCCTCGCGCTGCGGCAGCGAGTGCAGCCGACCGGCCACCACGCCCTCCTGCTCCTGCCCCTGCTCCTGTCCCTGTTGTTGCTGCCCCTGCTCCCGTCCCTGCTGCCCCTGCCCCTGTCCCTGCTGCTGCTGCTCACCCTGCTCGCCCTCCGCCAGAGCTCTTCGCCGCCGGTCCCCTGGCGCACCGCCAACGATGCCCGCCAGCTCCGCGCGCAGGGCCCCGGACCCGGACACCACTGCGGCCCCGACTCGCTGCAGGAGCGCTCCCAGCGCTGCCAACACCCCGCCGCTGCGGCTCCTGCTGCTGCTGCTGCAGCTGCTGCTGCCACCGCCGCCGCCGTCCGATGCCGCAGCCCCTCCCGACGCGGGATCTACCGCGGCGCCAGAGCCCGCTCGGACAGCGGACGTTGACATCGCCGCGAGTGGTGAAGGATAAGATGAGGAAGAAGATGAAGACAATGATGATGCAGTTGACGTGGGTGAGGAGCTGGGCCTGGGTCCGGGCCCAGCACGGCAGGTGGCACCCTCGGGTACGACGGCACCCTCCGGCTCGGCCCCCCGGTTCCGCATGCCCTGGTAGTCCCCCGCGACCTCGCGGGTGATGGCCAGGCTGCCGTACTGCATGACGTGGCTGCCCATGGCGTACGTGTAGTTGTGGGAGGTACGGTTGCGAATGATGTCGTACTGGGTCTGCAAGGGGAGGGGAGGGGCGCGCGGGCGGGGCGGGCAAGCGAGTGACGGCCAACGGATGAGACGCCACGCGTGCAGGCTGGGGTAGAGAGGCAGGAAGGTAGGGATGCAGTGGGGCAGTGGGGCCGTGAGGCAGGGAGGCAGTAAGGGCTGTGGTGGCTGTGGCGCTCAAGGTAGCTAGGTGCATCAGAACATTACGGACAGCCGTCAGAGGAGCGCGGCCCTCCATATAGACGAGCGCGTCAGGCTCCTTGACAGGGCTGAGGAGGGTCTGGCGGTGTAGCTGCGGATGTGCGCAGCGTGCGCCCGCCCGCCCGCCCGCCCACCCCACCATGAGGGTCTCGTGGGTCAGGTCGCAGTAGTCGGCGTTCTCCATCCAGGCCACCGAGTAGAGGTCCCCCAGGCAGGTGGAGAAGATGGGGCTGGGGCCGGGCGCCATGCCTGGGGGGCCGGAGGCGGGACGGCAGGGCGGCGCGTCACGGCCGCGGTGCAAAGAAGAAACCCTAGAGCAATCTTCCCCTCCCCGCAGCCCCCCGGCCCTGCCCTCGGCCTGAGCATGTATCCATTCCGCCCACGCTGCAGTGTGCCAATCATGCCATCTTGCCATGGTTTCTCCCCGTCCCGCTGCTCCTAGGGTACCCCCACAGCCCCAGGATTGCGCATGCACCTGCCCACCCACCCACAGCCTGCCGACTGCCCACCCGCACCGCCTGCCGAAATCTGCGACCTACGCGGCTCGTCATTCGCCCGCAGCATTGCCATGTATCTCGCCAGCAGTTTTATGGGCTGGAGGGGGCGGTATGAGAACTGGCGGTGGTGCACCTCTTTATTGCACGCACACAGCCAGTTCTCGCCAGCAGTTTTATGGGCTGGGGCTGGGGCAGAGGCAGTTGTGTGGCGGGCGGGTATCTCCGGTCTTAGCCACGCGCCGTGCATGTCACGCACTCCTCTGTTCTGCCTTTCTACGAGCACACCCGCCCGTTATGGCCCCAACCCCACAAACACACCCTTTGTGGCCCCTACCCCCAACCACCCCAGCCACGGCCCCAGACTGACCCATACACGATACACCCCTCACCCACCCAGATCCCCACCCGGGCAGTAGGTGCCCCAGGAGCTCTCGAAGGCGTTGCTGGCGGTGGTGGCGTAGGCGCCGATGCCGCGGGGCAGCAGCCCCTCGAACATGGACCCGCTCTCACAGGCCTGTGGCGTCGGGGAGGGGAGAGGGGAGGAGGTACAGGAATTAGGTGTGCGTGTTCATACTTTGCTGATGCCGGAGGGGGAAGGCGGCGCACCCGGGGTTGCATTCGACGATGATGATGGTGGTGGTGGTCAAGATGGCTGATAATGGTCAAAATGGTTGGTGGTGGTGGAGATGGTTAATGGCGATCAAGATGGTCGGTGGTGGTCAAGATGGTGGTGATGGGAAGCAGCAGCAGCCCGGTGTCCCGCATGCACTTACTGGCACGCTTCAGTGAGCGAGAGCCCAAGGGCAGGGCGACCGACCTCCATGAGCCCCATCGCCCTCTAGAAGGTCAGGATTTCGAGGCCCCGGCCAGTTCAGAATGTCCCCCCGCCAACCACCAACCGCCAACCGCCGACCCCGCAACACGCCGCACCATGCCGCACCTCGATGTACAGCACCGCCTCCTTGTAGCCCCCCTTGTCGTACTTGCGCTGTAGCGCCCCCACCAGCTGGTCAGCGTACAGGAAGCTGCCTGCGGGGAGAGGGACATGCACATATGTACACATGCACATGCACACCAACATCATTGATAGTATATACACACTACTCGTTTGCATGCGCGGCCAGTACCGCCCAACGGTGGGGAGCTCCGCCCAGCGACCAACCCCGCGCAATAACTGTAGACCGTACATACAAGTTTGGCACTGTAAGGGTCCATATTCCCAACACACATACACACACACACCGTTTCGGGCTTGTGTACTGGCTTTCCGCACCCACCCACCCGTCGGGCTGCGTGTGTGTCTGAACCGTTTGATATTCAACCCACCCGACGGCATGCCGAGCACTCCAGGGGAGCCGTGATCGCTGTAGAACACGAAGATCCGGTCCCGCGGCCCGCTGGCCAGCACTCGGCCGGTGCCGTTGTGGGGCGGCAGGGCCCGGGCGTTGCCCTCCAGCACCGCCAGGAAGGTGGCGGCGTTGACGTCCACGCCGCGGTAGTCAATCCGCACGCCGCCGTACACATCGGGCCCGCCTGGCGCGCAGCAGTCCACGAACCGGGCAGATAGGACACGAGGGCAGCGGAACAACAACTGAGGGGGGTGAGGAGGCTTTGTCCTCTTTCAGTAGCGTAGTATGGTTGGCCGAGTAGGGTTGGCGGGGTAGGGTTGGCTTAGTCGGGTTGGCCGAGTAGGGATGGAGACGAGGAGATCAAGAATGGAGGCAAGGGTTCCGGGGCAGGGACGACCAGTGCCCCCGTGTTGGCACTCGGTGGGACCCACCATCGCTGACTCCAAAAACGAGCCCGCACACGGCACTCTCCACAGGGAGGAACCCAGCCGCTGGTCCGCTGCCGGCTCCAGCTACGTGCTACTCGCTGGGCGTGCTCATGTTCGATCCTCGCCGGGTTCGACTGGATTCGTTCCTCAGGATTGAGATCCTTTCTATTCAGCCCCTCGTCGCCAGACGTCCCGGTGCGTCAGTCAACCCAGTCAGTCCCACCCACACCACCGCCGTGGCTCGCACCTGGAGAGTTGAAGACCTGGCCCGGTACTGGGTTGTACGGATCGTACGCGATGTCGTCGTACATCATGACCACGATGTGGGCGGGTCGGAGTCCCCCTCGAGTGAGCACCTGGTATGCGTGGCAGACGTCCGCCTGGTGTCGGTAGTTGCCCCATCTGGGGCGGAGGGAGGGTGGGAGGGTGGCGGGCACGGAATTGCACGGAATAGTAGCCAAGCCGCGTCCAACCATAAGGTCGGAGAGGGCAGTGGAGTGGAGATTGAGTGGCAGCTGCTTTCGGGCTGCTAGAGGATGGTTGCACATGGACGGGGGCTGTCGGCTGCGCAACATTTAATCCAGGCGAATTCAAAATCCCGTTCTTGGGTTGCGTCACAGCTGCGCCCCACAACTGGCCAAAGCGAACTGCCTGCATCATGGGTTGCGGCATCTGTCGAGAGGCATCCAAAGAGTGGCGCCAGGTCACTCCTTCAATTGTGGTTGCGCAGTTTCGGCACGTGGAATTTGCATTATTCAGTATACCCCGTGTGGCTCTCACCCTGCAGAACCTGCCACCAAGAGCGCCCAGTGGTTGCGGATGCTCAAATCGTCGCCGTCAGCAAAATCTCTCTGCTCGTAATTTGAGTTCGTCGTTGAAGACGAGCCCCCGAGAGTGGTCGAGGGAAACAAAAACTCGCGGCTAGATTGACGTTCCACGGACGCGCCCTGGTCGCCAAGTCCAGATCCAAAGCCCCGCAGCGAGGTTGCAGATGGCAGGCGAAGAGCACTGCCTGCATGTATGCTGAACCTTGTCACGTGCGGTCAAGGGCATATGCAGGTGCAACACCAGAACACGCGTGTCGAAGCCGACGCACTTGCGACATGTATGATTTGCTGTTACAGATAACTACATAATTATACGCTTAATGCCATAGTAAGGAGCTCACCAACGCCAACATTTCTGGTGTCACATAACGCAGGCCAACCGTCAGGTTCGTGAAGAAAGGACCATCGCCAACATACCTTGGCCCAGCGCGGCAGCAGTAACCACCAGAATGAGGGCGCCAATTCGCAGTCGGTACCACACGCAAGCCATCCTTGCCGCAAGGGCCCCCAAAAACCCTTCACGGAATAGGAAATCGAAATGCAATCAAAGATACACAATCAGCTATGTACAGTATGTGATTATAACGAAAGAGAGATGCAACGCGGACCTGCATGAAGTTTGCCAGAGTTGCCGTTCGGCTTACTCCTCCGTTGGACTCGTGACCTGCCGTACAGAGCATGTGAGTCCTTTCGTGGTGATCCTCATTCGACTCACTTTAACTCAGATCGGCAACAAGACTGCTTGCTGCTGTGCAGCACGGCACTAACCCTTACTAACCCTCACCAGCCCGCTCAGATGCTAATGCGCAGCCCCGCGCGCCCTGTGCCGCCGGCACCCTCAAGACCCATCCAAGGATCTTCTCCTGCACCACCTGTTCCCACAGATGCAAAGCGCCCAAAGCGCCCATGAATCTGATCCCGTCTGCACACACCCACGTGCTGCACTGCCTTGTCGTCTTGACTTACTGCGTCTTGACTCACTGCGATTTGCTGGTTGCAGTTTACCGGCGTTGGGTGGCTGAGCAGGGCATCAGCCCCTGAGCAGTCTAGCAGAGACTTCTCAACACTGCGGCACGCGCAAAGTACCGGAATGGGGTAGCTGTCATAGCGGTCGGAGAGCACAGACCCCGCGCGATTGAAACCGGGCACCCGTGAAACCCGGGAGTGTAAACCTCTGCACTCATTGTGCCCTGGACACTGCCAGGTAGGTTGTACCCCCCAACAGAGGCAATCAGTTGGGTGATCCCCAATTTGATATCGCTTGCACATAGCACCGTACGCCGCGTTATTATACAGTTGACCCCGTGGGTCATCGGTGACAGCGGTAGCCTCCTCACCACACACTGGAAAACGCCGCGTTGCTGTCGTATACCTGCTGCTAACAGGGTGTTGAGCTGTGGACTACCCGGCCGTGGGGTGGATCGGGTAGGATGGAAATACCGCCGCTAGCCAGCATTGCGGTTTGGATGCGGCGTGGGTATCATGCCTGCAGGGGCGACGGGTGGCCGCTGAGGGCAATGGGCGAAACCTCGACATGGCCGCACCCTGTGCCGATCTGGACTTCCGCCGTGCCGTGTGCACTCAGACGTGCTCAGCGCGGTAGCCGTTCTTCACTGGCGCCGACTTATGTTCAATCGACATAGTTAAAAGACATCTGCAAGGCCAGCTGCTGTCATGGAGGCTGCATCTGCAGCAGCGCCTACGGTATCACGAAACCTGAAATGGGTTCTGAGACCACGCGCGCTGGCGCGCCTAGGCACTCAGGTGTTTCACAACCCCCAAGCCCTGCACTCTTCCATTGCTGAGAAGTGAGATGTCGGAGGGTGCCGGATCAGCCATCACGACGCGAGTGCCCTCCCCCCGTCGGTTCTGCATTATAGAGGGTTCGTTCCAACGTCGTCGATGCGCACCCGGAAGATCTGGTTGCCGCGACGACAGCGTTAAAGATCGGCGGTTTGTGAAGACGCTGTATGCATCAACACACAATATGGGACTCACCATCGTGCTAACTGTGAACGTGACATTTGTTGGGCGCGTCTCGAAGGCCGCAACACCCCCGAACGCTCAGTCCCCAACCCTGGCACTGGCAGCTGCGACTAGCAGCATCACCGTTGCCGGCAGATACACGATTGCCTTCATGCAAGTCAGGATCCTGTAACCTGTGCGGTTGGCGACGACCTGCCCGGTGTGCTGCGCACAACTGTGGCACGCGCAGGCACTGGCCCTCACTGGCAGAGCCTGGCAGAGAGCATGCTGAGAGACCATATGTGGTATAAGTTTACAGAGTTATAAACATAGGCACCATTCGCTAGAAGTCCGAATCATGCATGGGGCTGCGCCGCGCACGCGCACAGCACCGTCCATGTCAGCAAATATTGTACTGTAATGCAAGTGCAACATTGCCGGCATTTTGAGGAATTGACAAAATAGATTACAGACATTTACCTGCCTTTACCTTCACTATCAAGCTTCCTTGCGGTTGTGCTTTCGGGGTAATACATTCAACAACCTCCGCAAAGGGGGGGGGCGGCTCACTAGCCATCTAGTGGGCCTTGACCCGTCAATGCGTTTTGGTTACCTCTTTTGTTGACGGAATTGGCAGTATGAGGAGGGGAACGCCACAACGGAAGAGACGGACAGTGCTTGAGAGCGGCTTGCTACACTGACGCCACCAAATGAGCTACTTTGTACCGACACGATTTGTATGGCGCTTCGGAGGACGACAGGTAAAGATCTTGGTCGGGGCAGAGCTTCATTTCGGTAACTTGACGAGAATTGGCGAGTCGATTATCGCGCCAACACTGGTTTCCTCGACACGCAGGTCCACCTATGCGGCTCTTTTACGCGCTGGGTCGAAACAGTTCCAATGGCTCCAGTGGACGGTACTCCTGGCGTGTTCGCCGTGGTAGTTCACCTGCCTCCTGGGTGAGGGCATGTCGGAAAGCCCTCACTTGCGGCCCTTCCTTGGCCCTGAAGGAGCTTAACTCAGGGGAACGCAATTTTGCGGATTGGTGCTTTGCAGGTACCACCAGTATAAGTTCATCGTAGACGGCAAGTGGCGGCACGACGAGACCGCCCCGTTTATGCCAGACCCCCTAGGAAACGTCAACAACTGGCTATTTGTCCGGAGAATAGATCCTGCACCAACACCTTTAGCTACGTAAGCAGGGCTGTTCGGCTGCAGTCGGGTTCCGCAATTCGTTTCGTCTTTACGGATATTGGCGGACTATGTGCGACCCGGGGAAGTCAGATTGGGATAATGGGCTGTGCTCAGGGAATATCGGTATCGGCATGATGATTTGCTTGCAGTGTATCCCCGTTGTGACCCTTCCCAAAGGCCATCGGCCCCTGTGTGCCGCGGACAGTGATCGCGTATCTTAGCCGCATGGCATCCCTTACCCATCCCTAATCTTGTACCAAAACTGCAACCTCACGCCACGCTCCTTTCCAACCATGTTGGCCGACTTCTCCCGCCCCATTCGGGGCCGTCCTTTTGCCTCTTGCTTCCGCAGCAACGTAACTTTCGACCAGCAGCTCGCAGCCCAGCAGGCGGCAGCTCTGCAGGCAGCCCAAGTAGCCGCAGCGCAGGCGGCTCAGCAGCTGCAGCAACTGCAGCACCCTGCCCTCCCTGGAGCCACCACCGTGGGGGTTCCACCGCAGCCGCAGCAGCAACACCAGCAGCAGCAATCGGTGGCCGTTCCGGCGTTGTCGGCTTCGGTCGCGCAACAGGCGACGAACTCGCATCCGGGCGGGCAACACCAAGGAGACGTAGATATGGGCGGCACCGAGGCGGTCGTGCCCCCCATTGTGATCCACAACCCGAAGGAGCCCGTGAGTCCAGTGCCGCGAGTGCGGGAGGCCCACCGAGCCGGGGATCTGGGTTGGCGTCCGGGCCGGGGATCTGGGTTGCAGGGTAGTGCGGGGTCGGGCTCTGGATGGGGCGGGCCCGCCAGGCAAACACCAGAGGGGGTAAAGGACTCAACAGGCGGATCCCCCCCCAAGTGGGGAAGTGGGGAACCATCGCGGCTTTTGCCGAAAGTTGGCCGCCTGACGCGTCCGGTCCGTTCTTTGGCGTGGGTATCAAACGTACGGACGGGGCGACGAGCATTCCCAATATTGCCGCCTCGTATGCTTCGGGCGGGTTGGGCACACGGGGTTGGGCAGCTGTGGGAGGCGGATCGTTGACGAGCGGGCGACCGCGATTTCCTGCGGGCCACGCGTGTACCTCCAGCCTACACAACCTGCCCTTTGCGACGAAGTACTGAAAGCCAGGGAGGGGCGGGGACAGCGGTGGGGCCGCAAGCGGGTCTGCGCTTGCATGGCGGGGAGAGTATCGCTAATCTCGCGGTGGCGGCGTGTGGAGTCCAGACGCTCACATCCGGAGTGCCCCGGTGTGTGTGGGGAGCACGGGTATGCTATGGCTGACACAGCAGTGGTCATGCTTCTCTGCTCAAGTCCGAATGAAACGAAAGCATGGAGTGGGGGCCGGGGCCAGGGCCCCACGCCGGTCCCCCCGGGTTCATTCTGGGCCTGGGTTTCTTCGTTTTCACCCCTGCTCTGCGCTGCATGCACTCCTGGGGGAGGTAGGCATGGGAACCCCGCGCGAGGCGGCAGGGCGACATCCCCTGAGCGGGCACCCGCTGCTGCCCTCTGCAGGAGTACACACGCAAGAAGATCTCGGACTTCCTCCACTCGCACACCGCCTACGAGCTCATACCCGAGAGCGGCAAGGTGGTGGTGCTGGACGTGGACCTGCCCGTCCGGCAGGCCTTCCACGCGCTGCACGAGCAGGGCACCGCGTCCGCGCCGCTGTGGGACGCGGTGGATCGCGCCATCCCTGGCGTCATCTCGGCCTCGGACTTCATCTCCATCCTGCGCCGCCTGCGGCACTCGGTGTCCTCGGGCGCCAACCCCATGTCGGAGGTGGAGATGGACGCGCACACCATCCGGGGGCTGCGCGAGGAGGCGGCCGCGGAGGGCCGGCAGCCCAAGGGCCTGGTGTACGTGTTGGCGGATGAGGACCTGGCCAAGGTGGTGGCGCGGTTGGCGGCCAACAAGTGCTCCATGGCGCCGGTGCTCAGCGGGGATCCGGGGGGTCCGGAGGTGAGGGAAGGGGGGGTTCGGGAGGTGCGGACGGGAGCGGGAGCTGGGGGGAGCGTGCCTAGGGGGGCCCTATGAGGGGTCACTGTGCGAAGCTGGGTGTCGCGTAGATCGGTGGGTAGGTATGGGATAGTTGGATTGATTGATGGGTAGGTCGGTAGGTGGAAGCTGTCAGGGGATGACAGGGGCGGGCCGCTGGGGGCAACGCTGTCGTTCGTCGTTGAGCAGTAGTGCGCCACAGTGCGTTTTAAGTGGTTCGCCGTCCTCATGCGTGCTCTGTCCAGCAACCCGGTTGACCATGTGAATCCCCCCGCCCTGTGGCTGACCTCCTCTCCGCATCCCGCTGCGCAGCCGCCCCACGTGTTGCACCTGGCCACGCTCAGCGGCGTGCTGGCCTGCCTGATGCGCCACTTCCGCGCCTCACTGGCCTCCCTGCCGCTGCTCAGTCAGCCGCTGGGCTCCCTGCCGCTTGGCACCTGGAGCCCGGACGCGGCGGTGGCGCACGTTGACTTCCTGCCGGACTCCAAGGAGCGCAGGCAGTGGAGGAAACTGCAGGTGGGGGCTGAGTCCGTCCCCCGGTGGCGGCGACGAAGGCCGGACGTGGACTCATACGGGCAGCGGAGTATAGGGCCGCAGGGCCGAGGGAACGACGCGGTGGGGAGGGGAGAGCTGGTGAACGGCAAGGGCGGCCGGATTGCGCAACCGCTGCCCCCCAAACGAGGTATTATTAAGGATGTTCCAGCGGACCCCGCGGGTCATCGGTGACAGCCAACGGCGACAGCCGAGGCTTCCTCACCATACACTGCTACACGAGGTAGCTAGCACAGGGAAAGCAGCGGAGGCGAATAACGCGTCTTGGTCAGGGCGTGCAAGGTATGCCGCAAGGCTTGTGCGCGGCGGAGGCCGGCCGGGGTAGGGGGATGTAAGGGCATTGGTGGACATGTTCCGTGCGGGAGAGAAGAGATCGTGGGCCACACGGGTTGGATCTGCCGGAGCTCATCTGACGGTTCGGGCCCTCTCTGTTGTTCCCCTGTTCTACTGCTGGCCGCAGCCGTTGCACACGGTGACCGTGTCCACCCCGTTGACCACCGCCCTGGCGTTGCTGCTGGAGGCGGGCGTGTCGGCGCTGCCCGTTGTGGACGAGAAGCGCTGCCTGGTGGACGTGTATGCGCGCAGTCAGATCACGGACCTGTGCAAGGGGGGAGCCTACAACCGACTGCAGTGGGAAGATGTCACTGTGAGTGTCGCCGGGCGGGGAGCCGCGGAAGCCCCCGGGGCGCTTGGCCTGGGGGGGCCCAACGGGACCCGCCGCCCTGCACGTCCAATCCTACCCGTTGCTCGTCGGGAGGGCGGAGAAGGACAGAGACAGACAGAGTGTGCATGGTTGTTGTTTTTGGTTCGTTGATGTTGGCTATCCCTCTTGACTGTTGAAGTGGCTCCAGATGTTGGCTATCCCTCTTGACTGTTAAAGTGGCTCCATCCTCTTGCCGGTGGCGCCACCGTTGACTCCTTCCCTCCACCCCCACAGGTCGGTCAGGGGCTCTCGCTGGCGCAGAACAGCCCGGTGCCCTGGGTGCAGGCCCAAGCGGGCGCCGCCGGGCCAGCCTCCTCCAACACCGCCTCCGGGGCAGCACCCGGTGGGCATCCAGCGCCGCCGCCAGGGATGGGTGGCCTCACCGCCGAGTTCGCGGCGGCGGCAGCCGCCGCCTCGGCCGGCGGCGTAGCCGCCGGCGCGGTGCCCGGCGGCGCCGCGGGCGTTGGCGGCGGGCTCGGCAGCAGCGGGTCTATCACAGCGCAGTCGGGGACTCGGGTGTGGGTGGTGACGAAGGACGACACGCTGCGGACGGTGGTGGAGCGGCTGGCGATACCGGGGGTGCGCCGACTGGTGGTGGTGCATCCGGAGACGCGTCGCGTGGAGGGGGTGATCTCGTTGTCGGACGTGGCGCAGTACCTTTTCTTGTAGCGGACCCGATCGGCCGCGGGGAGCGGTTGGAACGACTGGAACGAGCGAAGCCACAGGTAGTCCCGAGGCGCAGGGCAGGACCGAGGAGGCGGCCGTGACGGCGCCGTCTGTCGGTCGGGGTGGCGTGCTGCAACTGGACGCCCTGCAGGCAGTTCTCAACGCATGAGCGCCGCTGCGTGCTTGGGATTGGATTCGCGGCGTCAGGGCCGTCAGGGGCGGGACACGGTGATGGCGGGGAGCAGCAGCATGGCCGGCGGTGGCAGGCGCAGCGGCGCGCACAGCGAAGCGGTCTTCCTCGGTCTGCCAGCAGTGCGGGCGCAGCGCACATCTCAGGCGATGTAGTATGCGTAAGGTCCGGGGGCCGTGCGCCTGCGGGCCGCAGCAGATGGCCGAGGGACTGTCCCACCCGACAATGCCTCCCTGGCTGGCTACTTGGCGCCTCCTCCGTTCCCGCTTCCCGGAACCTGCAATGGTTTAGATACCAGTGCCACCCGCGCTGGATGCGCAGGGCGCTGCCAGGACGACCCCCCTGCCTGGGTTTCGAACTGCGCATCACGGTTGGTGGGGCATGCCTGTTGGAGGCGCGCTGGGGCGACCAGCGACGGCGCCAGTCTGGCGGCGGCGCGGAGGACGTGGAGCAGGGGGTCGCGCGCCACTGGGTTTGGCCTTGGCGTGGGCTTGGAGGGGCGCAGGCGGTGCACATTGGTGGGGAAGCAACCCCCGTGAAAAGGGAAACTGGTGGCCAGGAGCAGCGGCCGCTGGCGCCTGCTGCTCCGCGGAGCAATCGGACTTGGGCGCGACTGCAGGAAACGCGGCGCGGGGGGCCGCGGGGTCCGGGCGGCGCGCGGGGGAGGGGGTGGGGTATCGGCGGCGGGCTCTTGGTGGGGATGGACCGTTACGGAAGCATGGAACAACTTTCGTGTCTTTGTTGCCACGCAGCGATGCAACACAGGGCCCCTTTCCGCAGACCCGCGCCGTTGTCTTGGCCTCATCTCGTACAATCGGTGACGTACGGCGCAACGCCGTGTGATGTGTGTGCGGGCCGGCTGGATCGGTTTGGTGGTGATGGTGGTGATGGTGCGGTTTGACGTCCGTAAACTATTGGACATTTTGACTCACCGGCCTCCCTTTCATCGTTCTATCCTTGCCGGCTTGGAGCTCGTCGGGGGAATGGCCGGAGCGGATGGATGGTTGGCGGTACGAGGTTGGTTGTCGTCGTAACTACTGCACTTTCCTCCTAGGTGGCATTCGGGCATTCAGGACCCCGACATGTGCTCTCAATGCCATGCGGTCCATAGCGGGGCTGTCCCAGGTGCGCTGACGGTACACTCATACCCGGCAGTTCCCGCGTGTCGCATGGCATGAATTCCGTACCGCTGTGTTTTGTTGTATGTAGGCGCGTTAGTAGGAAGTATGTTTTTAGTCGAGGTGCTCAATATATCGAGGTAAGAGGAGGTGAGGGTAGGAGGAGCAGGGTGGGGTTCTCCAAGGTCTCGCCGCGCCGGGTGTGCTGTCTGTGGTGCCGCCGATGCAACGTGGGACGGTAGTGTAGGGGCTCAATGAAGCTCAGTGCGGACAGGAGGGGTCTTCCGTAGAGCGAGAACCTGTTTGTCATCGGTCGCTGCAGCTGGTGGCGACACTTAATGGCCTCGATGACCCCGACGGTCTCTTGGCAGAGTCCGGCGTCGGTGCTTGACGTTTGGCTGTGAGACGAAAAAGGGAGCGCACGACAGCCCCGTCCCCTCAACTCGGCGGTGCCCGTGCAGCCGCTTCGGGTCAGGTTCAAGGCATCATCGGCAAGGTGCCTCAGTCCGTGTGATTGCGGACGCGCGCCACTGACGGGGAATAGTAGCAGGGGGGGTCCTGAGCTAGGCCGGTGAGCGGTGGGTCCCACTGGGCCCGTTCGCCACTGACCAGCGCAAACGATTTTATACGCCGTGGTCCCCCTGTGCGGTGAAGTGCCCAACCCAGCTGCGGTACGCCGCAATTTGGAGCCAGCCGAGACGGCTGGCAAGCGGGGACGGCTTCGTGATGGTGTTGCAAGCACTCCGGCTATGGCCTTGCTCTTGTGGTGGTGGTATGGCGCTGAAGCTGTTCGTCCAGCAGGACAGACGGGGCCCGTTCGGCCGGGGTGCTCGCGGATGGGCCTGACAGCACTGACATACGTCCGCCTTCTGCGCGACAGCTGTGTCACGCCAGGCTGCACTGCAGTGTTGTCTGTCGTACTCCTTGTAGGGTGTTGACGGGTCTTCAGCTGAAGCTGAGGCTCGACTACATCGATTAAACTAAATCCCTCGGTGGCAGTGGCGGAACCCCGGGCATCCAAGTTGCCGGTGAAGGGTTCCGTCCGGACGGCTCCCGATCTGCTGCGTCTGGCGGAATGTGTGCGCTGGGCATGGGCGTCTCGGTCGTGCTCATCCGTGCCCTCCCCCCTGGGTAGGCCGCAACCTGCATGCGGGCGCAGTCGTGCTTCTTCCCTGAGTCGACGTTCACGGCCGCGTACATGACCTTTGCTGTCTCTCGAACTTTAGCGCGCGAGTTACAAACGTATGCACCCCGATTTCATACGCATGTGCCTGTAACGCTGTCTTGACGTGTTGCCATTACGTTTGAATACCGTAACAGCGTGCCATCTACCGCATGGTTTCGATTGGCCTCTACTACTGCCCTCACTTGTCAGTGTGCTGCTTGTTGACACTGCTGCATGGGTGAGAAAGGAGGGCTTCGGGCGGTGTACTCTGGTGCGCTGGACACCGATCACAGACAGTCCAGCTTGACTTGGAAGGATCCCGTCCATGTTGATGGTCACCGCGTTGCAGGTGGATACAAGCAAGCACACAGACAAGGCCGCGAACACACGGTGGATAAGCGCGCCAGACATACTCATCACGTTGATGGAAATCATGCACTCCTGACCGTGGCATGTCTGCATACCCTGCAACATACACGCTGAAGCGTGATCCTCCTCGGTTCGTCGTACGGGTAAGTGTCACACGCTATGCTTCGCGACGGAGGCGATGGCAGCGATGTCAACAGGATGTGCGGAGGACTCGAGGAAGGTTTCTCGCTCAGGGCTTTCGCGTTGAAGGGCGTCCCATTCCGGCAAACAGACAACTGACGTTGCAACATGCACCCCTATTCGTGACATCGTGAGCCGGCAAAACCTGCAGCCCAAGACAAGAGCCGTTACTGGACGAATGAATGTACGGGAGGACACATCGGCCTGAACGGAGCCTGAACGTCCGCGCCGATTCAGTCAAGAACCTGCCAACTGATACTGCGACCAGCCCGGCACGGCCCAAACGTCCAGTATCTTTGTATGCAACAGGACCTCGTCAGTGAGTCAACATTTATCCCATGCTGCTAGATCCGCCATGTTTCGTCTCTGGGGTTAGGGCACGTTAAGCCGTTAATTCCGTCATCATGGTATCGCATGCGAAAGCAGCGTCCGACACGTCCTACAACCGTCTTGTGGATTTGAACAGATAGAACGCCGAGTTGGCAGGATGGAGAGCTTCCACCGGCATTTTATACCAATGCCGCCCGCTAAAAGAGTGACGGCTTCTGGCCCATCCATGGGTTCCGGGTGTCCTTAATCACTGGCGGAACATCACGCAGATTTAAGGCTCTGCACAGTAATGGCAACGTAATGTCAGCAGTAGAAGGTGCCTATGAATGAAGGCAAACTCCTACGTACCTGATTTGTTTTAAGACAGCGTCTCTTTGGGTCTCTTGGAAGATACGGAGTACTCTAGGAGTTAGCTTGCCAAGGCCTAAGACACGCTGCGGTTGGCGACCTCCTCTGTCAAACAGCAGCCAACCCAGGCCAAGCAGCATCAAGCACATTTTACCTGAAAAAGATACAGTAACAACTCTTCGGGAATGCTCTCCAGGGTCTCGTAGTTGTTGATGTTGGAAGCAACGGTCTCTAGGGATGTTTCCAGCAACGTCGGAACCGGTGTCATGGCAGTCGCGATAATTGCATTGAATTATATAAACTTCAGAACTGGTTGTTGCGCAAAGTCGATAATACCTGCTGCATGCTTCGTGTGCTGTGTTAGCATTCACAGCAGCAGGTTAACCTCTCCAAGTCCGATTTCGAAAGTGGCAATTCCCTACAACAGATGCAAGTGAATCTCACAACATCTGGTCATCCTTGCGCGGCGACTAACGCCCTGTCAGTTCAAGCATTTGATCTTTTGCCGCACCACAGCCATTACCGTAGTCCCCAACATCACGTTGCATCTTCAGACCACTCTTTCCGCCGCCATTGCAATAAACAGACCATTCTTTCTGCCGTCTTGCAATACACGCATCGCAGTGAGGCATCAACATGACACCAACACACACATCACGTAAGCGCACGAAACACCGCTCGTGCACATACCGTACGCCCGCTGGAACCCTGGCTCACGCGCATCGCTGCACGCGTCCGCGCGGCTCACAAGACCCACACACAAACCTGACAAACAGGGTCCAAAACAAACACGAAAACTTTGTCAAACCGACCGTGCAACCCGCTCTGTCCAAACCGTCACCACATGCAACTACCACACATGCCTGGGCGCCATCCATGCTACCCGCCGCACGGGCCCCCCCCCGATCACTGGTCGATATTGAGCACGAGCGCGACACCCTGCAGCACCCAGTGGCTCGAGTGCTCCGACGATGCCAAGTCCGCATCAAACACCAGGCCCACACCCATGGCGTTGCGCCGCGCCTGCGTCACGTAGACCGGCGCGCGGAACGTGTTGGCCAGCTTCAGCTTGTTGGCCTCGATGGGGATGACCTGCAGGATGGGCAGCTCGGTGACCAGCACCTTGGGGTCCTGCTTGCGCAGCCGCGACTCCTCGATGTCCCAGGCCGCGCCCTCCAGGTACAGCCCCGTCATGTAGCAGCCGTAGCGCGGCCGCTCCGTGACCTGGTACGGGTCCGTGTACTTGGTGACCTTGGTGTACAGCGTCGACTTGTCCAGCGGCCAGCCCTTGTCGCGGCAGGCCGCCTGCACCAGCGCCGCGATGTAGGTCTCCGGGATGTGCAGCCCCGACAGCCAGATCACCTTGGGCTCGCCGTGCTCCGTCCAGTCCTTGTACTGCTTGTACCGCCGGCCGAACCACAGCATCCACGCGCCCAGCGCCTTCTCCGTCGCGGGGTTGAGGCGCGCCCACATGGACGGCAGCTTGCCGTTGAAGAGGCTGGATGCGAGCTCCTCCAGCCGCGAGGAGAAGCCGATCTCGCCAGACAGCGCGCGCTGCAGGTCGCGCAGCGAGGAGACCATGACCGCCAGCACGCCGTTCCAGCGCTCCAGCTCCTGCAGCAGCACCACCTGCGTGGGCGAGGGCGTGCCCATCTCCTTGCGCAGCTGCGGCAGGTCGAAGGGCTCCGGGATCTTGGCGGAGATGTCCCGCGCCACGCCGCCGATGAACTCCTCGCGGCCCACGCCGCCGCCGCCGCCGCCCGTGCGGGGCTGCAGGTCCACCAGGTCCGCCCAGATGGCCTTGGTGGCCGAGGTGTAGTAGGAGATGTCGGCGTTGGCATGCAGGCCAAATGCCTCAGGGCTCTGCAGGGCGGTGACGGGACGAACCGGCAGCACGGGTTAACCGGAAGTGTTACATCGCCCAAAAGGGAGAGTACAGCCAGGCCAAGCGGCGATCGTGGGCGAAGGAGTCACTAAACAGTAACACTTGGCCTCGAGTACACGCGGCCAGGCATGGGATATGCGACGATCCTCATAATGGGCCCCACGTGTCCGGATGGATCAGGGTCGATGCACCTGCACCTGCACGCTCCTGCTTTGCCAACCAAACAACGCACCTGCACCAGTGGCAGGGCCTCGATGGCCTTGAGGTACACGTCGCGGGGTCCGTTGGCCGGGATGGAGATGACGTAGTCCTTGCAGGTGTAGAAGTGGAAGGGCTGGAAGGTGTCGAACAGGAAATCGCCCAGGTACTCGTCCAGGTAGGTGATGAGGATGCGCCGGTCGTAGCTGTCCGACACCCGCCCGCCGTACATAGCCTGATGGGGGCGGCGGCGATTGGATTCGGGAACCGGGGCAGGGCAAGTCTCAAAGAGCGGACTTCAACGATGTAAGGAGAGGGCCGGAGCGTTGAGTAGGGAGTGGCAGTGTGGGTTCGGGAGCTTCGGGGCTCGAGCGCGTTTGGAATGATGATTCTAACCCAAACCGACAGGCAAACAGACAAACACCTTTTACGAGGTCAAACGGACAGGCTGTGACCCCAGACCGTCTCAACCTCCCCTACACGACCGACACCTACCTCGCCAATGAGATAGCGCAGCGTGCCCCACGGAATCAGGTCGTCCTGCGCGTCCCATGCCTTGGTCAGGTACGTCGAGATGAGCGCCATGGAGATGCGGAAGTCCGTCTCGTTGAAGTCGTACGGCACGTTCCAGCCCAGCTTGCCGTACTTGCGCCGCTCCTGCACGACCGCGTGGAAGAACGCCAGCACGTACACCAGCGGCCGGAAGGCCACGTGCGGGCAGTCCGCGAGCACGTCCTCCGTGATCTTGGAGTAGCTCTGCCGCATGTTGAGCTTGAGGCCGTTGGGCGGCTCCGTCACCACCTTGAGCGAGCGCTGCAGCACGCCCAGCGGGAAGCGGTCGGTGGGCTCCGTGGTGAGCCACAGCCGGAAGTCGTGGTGCGGCTTGACGATCTTCTCCAGGATCTTCTCGAGCGTCTTGAGCCAGGTGGGCAGCAGGTGGCAGTTCTGGAGCATGATCCAAAGGCCGCGCGTGGCGCCCGTCTCGATCAGCTCCTGCGCCTTGGGGCCCATGCCCTGCCCCAGGGCCATGTACTTGAGCTTGGCGCCGGGCCTACGCGCAAGGGGTGCAGGTGGCTCAGTGGCGTAGCGCGGTGAGGGGCTCGGCGTAACCAGGACACAATCAGGTGGGGCGGCCGGGGCTCGAAAATACGGTAGGGCAACTGATTTCACTGACTCCATGTGCGGTAAAAGAAGTATCGTTGCGCGAGTGATTGGGGTCTCAGGGTTCTTAAAAAGCCCATTACCATACAGCGCCACGCCGCACCTGAAACCCATCTCCTCGCCCAGCTTGAACACGTCGAAGGCGGGGTCAGCGCCGGGCGACAGCACGAACACGATGGGCGTGGTCTCGGAGCTCTGCTTGTAGATGGCGCGGTACTCGAGCACCGGCGGCTGCACGTACTTCTCGCTCATGACGCTGATCACGAAGCGCGTGATGCCCACCGTGACGCGGTCCATGCGCAGGCAGCGCAGCAGGCAGAGCTTCTCAAAGTCGGTGAGGAAGGAGTGGTAGCCCATGGGCAGCTCCGCCTCCTCGGGGGCCTCCAGGTCGTAGTAGGACCGCCAGGCCGCCTCGTCCGACTCGATGTCGTTGGCCAGACTGCATGTCGGGCAGGGCCGAGCACGCGGGGCAGACCGACAAAATCGCAACTGAGGGCGCGGATGCCGGTGCCGGCGAACCAATATGGTACCAAGGTGCTACCGAGTCGGTACCACCACCACCCAAGCATCCATCCCCTCGGGTTTCTTTCTCTTTTCAATTTATCCCTTCCGCCAAGTCGCACTCATAGCCTACGGCACTCGCACCCACCTGGCTAGCGCGTGCATCCTGCCATCGGAGCCCATCTTCTTCTGGCCCAGCTCCACAAGCCGCATCAGGTCCTGCCAGCCCGCGTCGGGGAACCAGTCGAAGGGCTTGCGCCGCGCGGCCTTCTCCAACGACAGGTTGCCCTTGAGGAAGAAGTCGAGCAGCTGCGGGTCCAGCGGGGTTTCCCCCTCCAGGATCTTGGCCGTCATCTGGAAGCTGAACATCAGCTTGTGCCGCTCGAAGAGGCCCAGGCAGGTGTAGGCGTACACGTCGTAGGTGAGCGTGTCGATGATGTTGCGCAGGCGGCCCTCGATGGACGCGTCGCGCCGCGAGTTGTGGAGCGAGCCGTTGAAGACGACCAGGAACGACGCCAGGCTGTACTCGTACATGTTGGTGATGGCGGACAGCGAGGCGATGACGAAGAAGAGGATGGCGCCGCGCTTGGCGGCGGGGCTGTAGCGCACGCGCGTCTCCTCGATCTCCGCCGCTGTCACCTGGGCAGGGGAGGGGGGGAGAGGGGTCATCCATCACACAGCAGGGCTGGTTGGTTTGCAGGAAGTGCAGGCAGGACCGTGCATGGAGAGGCTGCCCGGACGGGCCTCTTGGCTCAGGTCAGCAGGTCAGCAGGTCAGGCCGGCGCGCCCTGGGCTCACGAATGATCGGGGCAAGGCGGAGGAACCGAAACAAGAGACGGAGACCTAGACACGCTGGCGAGGACAATCTACCCACTATGGAGATCCACACCACATACACACACACGCGCGCGCGCGCGCCACGCAGCCCACCTTCGAGGCCTCGAGCTTCTCCGCGATCTCCACCGCCTTGAGCTTGGCGCTCTCCAGGGTGGCGATGAGCTCCGAGTTGTCCAGGATGTTGCCCTGCGCGTTGGACAGCTCGCGCAGCAGGGTGTCCTCCAGGGCCTGCAGGGTGGCCTTGTTCTCGCTCATCTGCTTGATCAGCGCCTCGCGGGCCTCCTCCAGGTCGGCGCGCTCGTGGCGCAGAGTCACGTTGAGCAGCTGCTCCGTCAGACCCTGTAGGAGGCGGCACCACCACCACGAGCGCAGGAGAGGCGGAATGGGGACTCAGACGGGCCGCGGTGCGGGGCGAGCAAAGTGTTATTATTAGGTGTGTGGACTGGATTCGCGAACCGGCGATTACGGAAGGAGCAGAAAGGAGGGGCCTATGCAGGAGAGCGTCTCCGGTTGTCTGTTTGTTTGACTGAGAGTAAAAAAAGCGCTGAAAGCCGCAGAGGGGCCGGCCGCCCGGCGAGAGCGTGGCAACAGGCTAAACCGCCGGCAGCGGTTGCCCACCTGCTGCGTGACGCCGTAGTTGATGATCATGGTCTTGCCGCTGATCTCGGGTCCGTAGTGCGGGTTGGACAGCTTGGAGGTCATGTAGAGCCGGAAGTTGTTGTCCCACTCCACCTCCTTGTCGCCCAACTTGATCACCGCCTTGCCGGTGCTGCCTGAGGGCCCACCACCGACCGCAAACGCCAACGACTCACGTCACACAACATCTGCATCGCCGTCACCCACACCCACACGCACACCCTCTACATCGGTGAGCAGCGTCGCCAAAGCATCCATGCAGGCAGGCAGGCAGGCAGGCGGGCAAGATATGCAAATGTCGAGCATGCAGGCAGGTCCGTCGCTGTCAGGGTCCTTCCGGCCGGCCGCCCTGCATCGCTGTCCCCTCCCGCCCAACCCTGGAGTAGGCCCCCCCCCGGCCTCACCCGGCACCAGGTTCTTCTCCAGCACCGGGTCAATGACCGGGTCGATGTACTCGTCCAGGTTCTCAAACAGGAAGGGGAAGCCGTACTGGATGGCCAGCTCCAGCTGCTTCAGGAAGTCGCTGTCGTTGAAGGTCTTGACCTTGCCCTCCAGCATCTTGCCCTCCCGGCTCTTGATCCAGTTGACGGCTTGCATCTGCACCATGTTGAAAGCGCGGGGATATACACGGGTGTGAGATGGCGGCCAGATGGAGGGCGCTGGCTGACATATTGGGCTTCATTCACATAAACGTGACACACGCAGAGGCGACAGGGAGGCGCATATCCCGTATCTAGGGACGTATGTAACTGTATGTTGCACGCCGCGGCCCCAGATACGGCTTCGTGCTTCACGCGATGTCACCATGTATCAGCAGCTGCGGTGGTTTCATCATGTCAAGCCAGGTAGGATCATTCCGTGCGTTTTTATTCGAGTCATTTTTGCTTAAAGAATGGGCCCAATATTTGTTTAAAGAATGGGCCCATCATCAGGTACCTGTGGGTCGATACACAGCGGCCACCGGTTGGCGCGCACGGTGAGGATGCCGTTCTGGATGGACAGCTCGTCGCTGGGCAGCCCCTCGCTGGCCCAGGCGGTCGTCTCCACGTCGCTGGTCAGCAGCGACTCCAGCCGGAAGGGCTGCGTCAGCGGCACGTTGCGCTCGCGCACGTCGTTCTGCCACATCTCGTACACCATGGCGTAGCGGTACGTGGCCGTGAAGGCGCCGGTGTAGGACAGGAAGGACGAGGTGAGCAGGCAGTCGCCGATGAGGCGGTCGCGCCGGGCCTCCAGGTCGGCGATGTCGCGGGTCCAGCGCTCGCGCTCGGAGCCCAGGCCGGCAATGAGCTTGGAGGCGGCCAGCAGGCGGCGCTCCATCAGGTCGGCCTTGGCCTGCGGTCACAGGAGAGCAGGTGTGGGGATGAGGCGCAGGCCAAGGGACAAGAGGGAAACCCCTCGGTTGGCCCGGGTGTGGCGTCGGCGCACCGAGCGTGGCCCACGCAAATCCCAAAGAGGACAGCCTGCACGGTTGCAACCCTTGCCGAACCCGTGCGCGGTAGCTGCTCGCTGGCCCGGTACTTCCTCCACAGAAGTTTTTGGTGACCCTCGCGCTACACCCTCGATGGAAAGGAAGCCAGCCGAGGCCGCTGGCCGCCGCACTGCCCCGCCACCGCCGCGCACCACGCACCGCCCGGACGGAACCCGCCCCCCGGCCCCACCTTGAGGTCCTGCTGCTCCGCGGTCTTCTCCTCGAACTGCTGCCGCAGGGAGCCCAGCTGCGAATTGAGCGACTGCAGCTCCGCCTTGGTGTTGGCCAGGTCCTTCTGGGCGATGCGCAGGTTCTTCTCGCTCTCCGCCACCTTCTTGCGCTTCGGCTCCACGGTGCGCGCCACGTTGTTGTAGTTGACCATGGCCAGCACCCACTTCAGCAGACCCGCGCCGGCGATACTGATGTTCTGTGCACACACACACACACAATTGAAGTTTAGAATGGCATGAGGTATGAACGACACATGGCAGCAGCATGCAGCAGCAGCAGCGCCACATGACATTCCCATGATGGCTGACACCGAGCGCGAAAGATTACAAGCACGGAGCCGGTTACCGCATCAACATGTGGTGGTGTACGCGAAGGAGCAGGCAGGAGGTTGCCGTGAGTATACTACCAGACACCTGTCTAAGCATGCCAGGAACACAGCCGGGCACACACCCACGACTCGCCTTGAGGGAGTCGTAGTTGAAGTTCTTGTCCTTCAGATACTCCTTGACCCTCTTGACCTGGCGGTCCGTCAGCGAGTCCTTGTCGAACTCCAGCAGGGTGCGCAGGAAGTTGCCGTCCGCCATCATGGCCTTGGCGCCCGCCCAGGACACCTCCTTCAGGTTGCGCAGGATCACCACGCACTCGCACACCTGCGCAGCAGCAGGCCCGGGCGATGAGGATGGTTGGAAACAGGTGACAGGTGACAGGGGCGGGGCGCAGAGAACCCCCTTCCGAATCCCCAGGATGCAACGGCAGGCTCTTGCACATGTCCCGCGCCGCCGGGGGCCTCTTCAGGGGCCCACGACCGCAAAGGCTGCAAAATCTGCTCGACCGGTTATGGGATTACAAGCCCGGTCATTGTCACCCCACGTCCACAAGGCACGTACCCTCGGCCCTCGGCCCTTCCATGGCAGTTGCAGCCGCTCCCCGCCCCCTGCCACACTCATTGCACCCCAGTCCCGGCCCCCTCGCGCGCACCTTCTGCACCATGTCGTGCGGCTTGGCGAAGGAGCGGATCTCAGTGATGTGGTCCTTGGACAGGTCCTGCAGCGCCGCCGCCGCCTCCTCCAGCGCCGGGATGGCCTCCTCCAGCGCCGCCTCCGCCTCCGCCTTCTCCACGCTGATCTGCTCCGCGTCGACCTTGAGCTGCGCCTCCTTCTCCCCGGCCGCCTTGGCCTTGGCCTCCACCTCCACGGTGTTGGTGCTGATGATCTGCGGCAGTGGCAGGTCAGCGGGGGGCAGGTCAGTAGGTGGCAGGTGATGTCCCCCCCATGGAGCCTTCACCCTCTTCCGGTTATCACCCCTGACCTCGTTCCCAACCCGGTGTCCCCAGCCAGCCCACCTCCAGCAGCTCGTTGCACTCCTTGGTGGCCTGCTCCACCACCACCTTGGCCTGACTGAGCTCCTTCTGCATGGCGTCCACCTCCACCGCCGCCTGGATCAGCTTCTCCAGACCGCCCGACAGGCGGCTGACGGTGTCCTGGATGGTGCGCCGGTTGGAGGCCAGCGCCCGCTTGTAGTTGTTGATGAAGTCCAGGTAGTTCTTGGGCGTCACGTAGTTGTAGCGACGGAGCTCCTCCTGCGGGTACGGCCGGGACCGCGGATCGGGTGGGGCCAGGCGGTTCGATAGGCGGCCGAGCTGTACGCGCAGAGGTTGAGACATCACAGATGTGATGAGGTTCTCTCCGCGTTCACATCTGGCTACTCCTCACAAAGGCGCTCTCCAAACCTGCCATCTTTCGCCATACCGCGCTGGCCCGTATCCCCATCCCCGGACTGCGTCGCGCGGCGGAGCAACATCCCCGCGCTGCCCCACCCGTCCACACACGCCCTCCACCACACACTCACCAGGAAGCGCGTGGAGAAGGTCCGCACGCTCTGGTGCACCGTGACCATGTGCTCCACGATCTGCGGCCGCAGCGCGTCCGGCAGCTGCTCCTCCGCCAGAAACACGCTGGCCACGGACGTGAGCGCCTGCTCCGGCCAGGGCTCGAACCAGTCGATGACCGTGTTGTTGACCATGCCCGGGAAGTTGCGGCACCGCGAGCGCAGCGTCTCGCCCACGGGGCTCATGGCCAGCACCACGTGCAGGTTGTTGCGGCACTTGTCCACGTAGTAGGCCCAGCAGGACTCCTTCGTGGCCAGCAGGCCCTTCTTCTCCACCTGCGGAGGCAAACGTGGTGCGCAGGGCACACGGGGAAAGGGGTGAGCGAGGTGGGCGGGATGCGCGCGGTGGGGGCCCATGGAGTTGGACACACGACACGGGAAACGGGTAAGACTAGAAAGCAGGGTGGGTACGAGCGGCGCGGCCCAGGTCTGCACAGAGGCTCTGTTGGAGCGCGATAGGATAGCGGCGCGATAGGATAGCTAAATGGTTGCTACGGCATGACGGCGGCACTGAAATGGGGTATGGGGTTGAAATGGCCTCTGGGATTGGGCGGTACCGTAGCCCCACGGCGATGCCATATGCGGTGTAAGGCCCTCGACGGCTTCCCTTCGAAGCTGTCAACGGTACGACGCAAGTACACATCGGCACCAGGTCACAACCAACAAGCAAGCAAAGCTGCCAGTTCCAGTTGACAGATGTATGTGTGGGAAATCGGCGCCGGCGCCGTTCCGCCCGGGTTTCAGCCGTCAATCCCACCTCAGCGCGCACGCCGCTGATGAGGCCGTCCTTCTCCGGCCCGTCGTACAGCGCGGGCACCATGCCGCTGGTGAGCATGTTGTTGATGAGCTCCAGGAAGCCCTCGTCCGCCACGTGGGCGTCGGTGAAGAGGAACATGACGCGCTTGTTGTCGGTGCCCAGCATGCTGTACAGGCGCTTGAGGTCCTCGCGGAACGCTGTCTCGTCGTAGCCGCGCGTGAGGGTGATCTCGAACACCTCGCAGCCGGCGGTGAAGGCCGCCAGGCGCGACAGGCTCTGCTTGCCGCTGCCGCCCACACCCACCAGCAGGCAGTTGCCCTGCGCGGCAATAAACAGGAGGCAACGTTTTGGGGGCGCGAAAGCGGTGCACAAACCCGCAGTTTTCCCCCTCGTGTCATCAATTTGCGATGTTTCCGTCCTTAGAGCTCCTCCCTTGGCAAGCCCGCATCACTCGTGTCTGGGTGCCTGGACCATACCCCACCAGGGGCCTCTACGCTGGCCTGCAAGCGACTTCCGACAAGCTTCCCACCCCGTTAACACAAGCTGCGAGCCTGCGACGCGAGACCCCGAACGTCTGACGGCGGCGCCCCCCAGAAGACCCACCTGCGGCAGGCGCAGAGTGCGGTGGATGCGTGTGAGGTGCTCCAGCGCGTCCTCGAAGAACACCAGGTTGAGCGGCTTGCGCTTGCGGTTGTAGATGGCCATGATCTCCTCGAACAGCGGCTTGATGGCCGCGTAGTCTCCCAGGTCCTCGTACATGCGGGGCGCCACCTCGCCCTCGCCCAGCAGCTCCGTCACGGCGTGCCTGGACGGGGGAGATGGCGGGACGGGGCAGATGGCGGGAGCGCGGATTCAAGGGGCAGGCGAGGATTCAAGGGGCAGATCAGGGGAGCGAAGATTCAAGGGACGGCTTTAGGTCGGTCACATGTTGCCCTGAACCCTGAACCAACCACCAACTGTCAACCGAAGGCCACACGTCAATGGCGTGCACCAGGCACCTGGACACCCCCTCGCTTCCCAGCCCTTCGCCATGGCCCCTGTCCATCCTTACTGGCCCTGACTTCCCGACGCCCATGGGGGCGAGGGGGTCCCGGGTCTCCGCTTCTCGTAACCAACCCTTGCAGTGTGACATAAAGGTCAACCCGGCAGCCTCTTGTGGGAAACCCCCTGTGGTGTGCGGTTTGTCGTAATTCCTCACTTGAAGTCGCCGAACAGCACGGGGGACTCCAGCGTGTAGGCCGCCAGGTTGGGGAACTTCTGCTGCACAAGCGCCTCCATGCGCTCCACCACCAGCCGCTTGTCCTCGCTGCTGATCAGGCGGTCGTGCAGCACGCGCAGTGACTCGTTGCGCCACAGGCGCAGGAACTGCTCCGGGGTCTTGAAGCAGTCGCCTGGGGGCGAGGGGTGGGAGGGCCAAGGGGTCAGGAAGGGACCCGCAAACCCAAGCACACACACACACACACAAGAAGCCTGGGGGCTTCTTGTTAAACACACACACACACACAGACACCGGGTTTAGCCATGCCCCTTTCCTGTAACGCACTCCTGCTCTGCCTGCCTACGAACACACGGACACCGCGTAGCGTGCTGCTGCGCCCTGCGCGTTCTCCCGCACGCTGCCTCGGCACCCGACCAACAGACACACACACACACACGCCACGCCACACCCACCCACAGACAGCAGCAGCCCCTCGTAGATCCGCGACAGGTCGCGCAGGTTGAAGATGTAGTGGAAGCGCGAGGGCGTGGGCGGCAGCTTGTCGATGATGAAGTTGTACAGCTCCAGCGTCACGTCCGTCAGGCGCTCGCCCAGCTGGTCGCGGATCTCGTCGGACGGCAGCTTGGCCAGGTGGCGCGTCAGGATGGCCTGGTAGATGGTCCGCAGGTTCTCGTTGCTGGGGAACTGGATCTCGAACACGTTGAACAGCGAGATGAACCGCGGGTCCACCGGGTTGCGCGCGCCCCCCGGCGGGCCCATCGCCGCCACCACCTGCACGTCCTTCATGTTCTTCCAGCTCAGCTCCTTGCCGCGGTCGTACAGCCCGCGCCGCTCGATGAAGAGCTTGAGCAGCGCGATGGGCTGCTGGGTGCCGTAGGTGTCCACGCGGGGCATGTTCAGGTCGTCGATGAACATGAGCAGCCGCTTGCCCATGGGCGGGCCGTACGTGTCCTTGGTGCGCTTCTCCGTGGAGTCCTCGATGGCGCGCTGCACGTCCAGCGAGGAGGTGCGCGAGGAGAAGTTGACGTTGAGCACGATGTTGATGTTGGCGTCCAGGTGAGCCAGGTAGTTGGCGATGGTGACGGACTTGGCGGTGCCGCTCTCACCCACGAACAGGCAGGGCTTGCCCGAGGACACCACCGTGTTGAGCAGCCAGGTGGACCTGCGCGCGGGGCAGCAGGCACGGAGGCAGGAGGGGCAGGCAGGAGGGCAGGCAGGCGGGGCAGGCAGGAGGGACAGGAGAGCCCATGATGGGGCGAGGTCGGGTCGGTCGGGCAACAGGGCAGATCGGGCCGGTCCAACACGGCACACTGAACGAGTCCATGCCCCGGGGCCCTGCGCACTTCACGATGACTATGATATAACACAAACACAGGTACAGACGCGAGCCGGCCGAGACCCATCTCCGCTCTCGGCCGGTTCGGCCCCGCGTTTCAAAAGGTACCGGTGATGCACACGCTGCCGCCGGCGCACCTGACCACATCCACGGTGGGCACCAGGATCTTGCTGAACGCGCCGTCCGCGGGCGGCTCGTAGGCCTGCAGGTAGGAGCGCCAGCTCTTCCACACGCCCTCGTTGGTGTCGAAACAGTACTCGTACAGCGAGCGGGCGGGCAGCTGCGTGGCCGCGACGCGCTCGCCGTCCACAAGGCCCATGGAGGCGATGTGCTTCACGAAGGCGTCGAAGCGGTCGCGGTCGGGGCACTCGGGCCGCTGCACCAGCGCCGCGCCTGCAGATGGCAGCAACGTCAACGTCAAGTGCGGGGGGCATCGTCCCTGCCGTCCTTCCTCAGCTGCAGGAGGTGTTCCCTCTCGCCCGGTTACGCAGCAAAACAACATCACAGCGCGTTGATATGAAGCGTCGATAAGAGTACATCAGAACCCCCGCTGTGCTGCCCCGTCTTCGTGTTTCGTGGGTCGGATTGTAGCGTAGCTTTGTCGGCCTGTTTGGGTTTCTCTTCTTTCCAGCCACGCCCCGGATTTGCTTCCTTTCAACGCAGCCCCCACAGCAGCCGCCTCAGCCAGCCTCACCCAGCGACCAGATGGTGCAGAAGAGGAAGATGGCCTCCAGGATCTGCGGGTCGCTCATGCGCGGGTGGTCGGTGATGGTGATGTTGAGCAGGTTGCACAGCTGGGTCACCATGTTGAGGGAGGTCACTGGCACCGCCTGCTTGGGCCGCCGGACCAGCTCCTCGCCGTCGATGCCCTGCGGACCCGACCCATCACGTGTGACCGCGTGCACCGCGTGCCGCGGGTAAGGTGTACCGTGAGAACGACGGGTTTTCGACCGGGGCACGATGCAGATGGCAGGCCGGAGCCATGGCTTCAACAGAATAGAATAATGAGCTGCGGGACGAAGTCGCAGCAAAAGAAACCAAGAGGAAATGCGCGGGCATAGCACTGCGACCTGGCGGTGCGGCTGGCCTTCGCTGCAACCCCTAGTCCCCCGCCTGCAACCCTGTCAAGCAGACCCAGCTCTCCGCCTACTCGGTGTTCTTGAGCCCCAGCCCCCTGCACACCGTACTCGATGCCTTGGGCTTCCAACGCGCTCACCTCCAGCACCCAGTCCACCGCTGGCACCGCGTACTTCTCAAACAGGCCGCGGAGGATGTCCACCTCGTTCTGCTTGACGCGCGAGTTGAGCCAGGTGTAGATGTAGGGCTTGTAGCCCAGGTTGCGGCTGTCCACGTAGACCATGCCGCAGCGGCTGATGGTGGCGGGCGACGCGAACTGCAGGTCAAACACCTCGAACAACAGCTTGCAGTGGTTCTGCAAGCGGATGCGCTCGCCGTTGGGCAGCGTGAGCAGCTTGTTGTCGTCCATGACCGAGTTCATGTTCTCCACCCACACCGCGTCCACATCGCCGTCGAACACTAGGTAGCGCGCCTCGTCGCGCTCCGGGGGCAGCGGCTTGTTCATCTCCCTGTGCCGCGGGGGAGGAGCGAGGAGGCCAGTCATGCAAGGGGAGAGGAGGGCCATTATGGTCAAGCACCCCGCCGTCCGAACTGGCACAACCACGGGCGCAACGCGCTCCTTTCTCCACGCAAAATACTGCTCGGCATCATACGAGAACTGCAGGGTGCAGGGTAAATCTGTCGACCTTGCCGTGCGTGCACAGGAAGTGCGGATGGGATATTAGAGGAGATGGGGATTTAATGATGACGCAGCAGAATGGGCGGAGCGGGGTTCACTTCACTGCGCCGCACCTGAAGATGTTGGACAGCAGGCCGTCCGTCCAGTCGCGCGTGTCCTTGTCCAGCACGCCGTACAGCTCCGACACGGAGATTGCCTTGGGGTTGATGGTGTACAGGTGCGTCTTCTTGCCCAGCTTGGTCTGGGCGCGCGCCAGGGTGTTGATAATGACGGTCTTGCCGCCGCCTGTCTGGCCCACCACCATGGTGGTGTGGCGGGTCATCATCACCTCGTACAGCTGTACGATCTTGTCCACCTGGGTGCAGAACAAAGAACGCAGAATACCGTTCGTGTCGCGAGATGAGCAGGACACAGAAAACCAGCGTCACAACCCTCATGCCACGATTCAAGCCTGGAGAATCCTCTCATGCACTCCCCGACCCACATCTTCGCCGGGGCCTGCCCTGGTATACACCGTTGATCCCTTTTGCGGTCCGCTGTAACGTTCATTCATTCATCTTCGCTGCCCACCAGCATCTCCCGGTACAAACCATGGGATCCAACGCAAACCGACGGGTGCCGTACCTGCTCGCTGGGCTCCGTCAGCACCTTGTAGCCCTGGTCCGCCAGGTCCGCCTCCACCACGTCGTTGAACTGGGGGTAGCGCACGCGCGGGCAGTCCATGCCTGCGGATAAGGGGCAAAGCGAGGTGGCAGCGCCATGACGGTGATGCGCACACGGTACGTGAGCGGGGCAGACGAGACACCCATTGGAATTATTGGACATACACGCCG
Organism: Eudorina sp. 2006-703-Eu-15; assembly: GCA_003117195.1. Classification (NCBI taxonomy): domain Eukaryota; kingdom Viridiplantae; phylum Chlorophyta; class Chlorophyceae; order Chlamydomonadales; family Volvocaceae; genus Eudorina; species Eudorina sp. 2006-703-Eu-15. The sequence continues at coordinate 138,540 of BDSI01000128.1, forward strand.
CTCAATACAGTCAAAGCAAGGCATAACACAGGGGCCTTGGGAATGAACACTGATATTTCTGGTAAGGACGTGCCATGAAGAACTGGAAGTGATACTATTTTCCGCCACATAGGGGAGCGGGCGCACCTGGGAAGAGGTCGTTGATGAGGCCCAGGAACAGCGGCACATCGTCGAAGATGAACTTGGGCAGGTTCATGTCGCGCAGCGCGCGCATCAGTACCAGCTGCTCCGACATGTCGGGCGCGCCGCGCTTGAGCGAGCCGGCCATGACCAGCACCGACTTGAGCGCGCGCAGCCCGAAGTCGTAATGGTGCTGCTTGGACAGCTGCTCGCGGGACAGCTTGTACAGCACCGTCATCTTCTTGGCAAGCACCTTGGCGCTGTCGAAGCCCTCCGAGAAGAGCATGATCTCGCAGATCTGCTCCAGGTCGGGCACCACCATGGTCACCGGACGGAACAGGGCCTGCGCCGCAGAGAACCAAATGTAGGAGGGAGCGGGGATCAGATGGGGGACTTTGGGAGGGGAGGACAGGGCGGGACGGGACTGCCAGGAGGCAGGAGGTACACTTGGGAGACGACGCCTGGCACGCCCACAAAGTGAAACATGCGTGCATAACGTACATAATCTTCTCAAGACAGGGCCCAGCAGCTGAGGCCCACTGAGAGGGTTCTAAGCGCAGGTAAATGTCTCGCACAAACGGTACCTTGAGGTTGTCGGGCAGCTCGGTGCGTCCCGCGTAGCCCGGGTTCATGGTGATGAAGATGCCGGTGCGCGGGTCGATGTTGATCTCCTTGCCCTCGAACTGGAACCGGGTGAGGTCGTTCTTGAGCGCCTCCTGGATCTGCTTGATCTGGCTGGACACCACGGACAGCACCTCCGCCTCGATGCGGTTGAACTCGTCGAAGCAGCCCCAGGCGCCGCACTGCACCAGGCCACTGAAGATGGAGCCCATGGCCTGCGGGGCGGAGGGAGTCCCGTACCGTAAGCGAGGAGGACGTGGCGGATCAGTAAGAATCTCGCTTTTGATAGGCGTTCCGGCCACCGTGACCCGATCCTTATTGAAGTGAAATGATGTGGTGGGCAATGTCTATGGCTGTTGCCTCAGCGGCTGTCATTGGTTGGGGAGTGACAAAGGGGCAGACGTCACGCACGCCCCACCTTGTAGTCCAGGCCCTCTCCGCAGTTGAACACCACGCACAGAAGCGCCATGGACTTGGCCAGATCCTTGGTCGTCTCCGTCTTGCCTGCGGAACGACAGAACAACCCAAAGCCGCCAACGGGAGTCAAAACACACAGGGCCTTGGCGGGCTTCTCATTAAATACAGGCCTTGCTTGCAACTTTCTTGCGGGCTAAGACCGTCGCTTCACCCGCCCGCCTTGGCGTAAAAACTATGAGCGCCGTGAGATACGAGGTAATGCGATTTGAGTCCTGCACGCAGCCCGTGACGGAAGGTTTGGCGACAGTTGTTTTAATTCACAAGGGGCCCCGCGCACCTGTGCCCGCGGGGCCCGCCGGCGCGCCACCCAGGCGGTAGGTGAGCGCCGTGGTGAGCGTCATGTAGCAGCGGTCCGTGAGAGCGGTGATGACCAGGCGGCCGTTGAGGCCCATGTACTCGTACCCGTACTTGAAGAGACCTGCACGGCAATGTCGTACGGGCCAGCAGTACGGTTGATCGGAAGGGCTACAGTGGGCCCGGACCCCAGGCCACGAAACCCCTTGGTCAGGAGAGTTCCCTTCGGCAAAAGGCCGGCATCCCTCCGGCAGCTGACCGCATACTGTGCCGTGTGTCCCTTGTCTTCCTCTACACTCTGTACGCACCCGTGCACTGGCGGATGAGGATGTCGTCCTGCTGGCGGTCCCAGTAGAAGCGCAGCTGGCTCTCCCAGGCGAACTCGCGCGCGTCCACGATCGAGTCGCGGACATAGGTGTCGATGATGTCGCGGGCGTGCACGTCGATGATGATGAGCGTGTTGACCTTCTTGCGGACCTCGTTGCTCAGGTCGCTGCGGACCTGCGGGCCGGGTGACGGCGGCGGCGGACGCGCCGTGGCGCGCGCGTGCCGGTTAGGTCCATCACATTGCTGGCTTCAACACCATCTGGCACGGATGACACTCCTCCGGATTCCGTCAACCACCTGGGATCCGTCAACAACCTGGTCTGATTGATGGTCATGTCCTGTAAGATGAATCCAGCAGACCTAACGGCCCGCTGATCTCTGGGTAGAACGGAAGCCCAGGAAGGCAGGCGCAGGGGCAGGGGCTTCCGCGTCCAAGCTTAGCGGTCGAAAGCGGCCCAAGCCCCGGGCGACGTGCCCACTCACCATGCCGGTCAGCTCCGTCAGCTGGCCCGTGAGCTTGGCCGCGAACTCCTTCATGGCGTGCTTGTTTCCGTCACGCACCCGACGGAACACGTCCTCCGTCTCCCAGGTCCACCAGATCTGACTGCCCACCAGCGTCACCATGCCCAGGTTCTCGCTGATCCACTTGGTGCGAGGCGACTTGGCGTAGTAGAAGATGCCCTCCTTGGTAATCTGCAGGGCGCCGAGGTCAGGGCGGCCAGGTGGGGTGGTCAAGCGCAGAGCAAGCGGGGCGATAAGCGCTTCTCCCTCCCATGTTACCCGGTCTTCCTCCCGCCGGTTCCTCTGGGTATGTACTGGTGTAACCTTCCTAGCCGTGGGCTTAATGCAAGGCAGTCCTGCACCGCGTCGCAATATCTGAACCCCGTCCCGACACAGGAGCGCAGCAGACACCTTCACGTCCGCCGCATCCCAAAACAGTCGCCTGTGCTTGCGATTCTGGCGCGACCCTTTTGCAATCCCTTTCTTTCAGTACTTCGATAAGCACATTCATCAGCGTTTGTAACGGGTCGTTTGGGTTGGGCTGGTCCCTCCTGAACCCTTATGCCGCCGCTGCCGCCCCCGCAGCAACAGGAGCAGCCGCACCATGTAGAGCGTCTTCCGCATCTCCGCCTCCACGGTGGTCATCCACAGCTCCACAGCGCCCTCAATAGGCACCACGTTGCGGAAATCAAAGCCCTCTTTCTCGCTGCTGACCATGCCCGTGATGGTCTTGTTGCCGCGACCGAACACCAGCGCCGCGCAGTTGTCGAACAGCTTGAGCATGTGCTCCTGTGGGGGCCAGCCGGGCGTTCCCAGGGTCGCGGCAAGTACCGACGGGGCACAGCAGTCAGGCACAACGCACCGCACGGCTGACCATGCTCCACGGCCTCAGTGACCCTGGCAGATCAACCACGCTCGATATCTCATCCCCCGTTAGCCCGACGACCCCGCTCATTTTCTGTCACGTCCAGGTTGGAACCCCCTACCCGCGAGCCTGCACCTGGTACCCCCGAGCCCTCTCCCGTGGTCCCCTAGTACCCCTGGTTCTGTCGGCGCGGCGCCCCCCGCCTTCCCGTCCAGGCGCGGTCGTCCCGTCTGCCGACCCAACCCCCGGGGCACGGCTGGCCCAACATGGGTCCGTCCATGGCACGGTCCCCTCTCGAGACCCCCTCGCGCACCTGCACGCTGGTGGGGTCGCTGGTGCCCAGAATGGACAGCAGCTCGTCGTCCGAGATGAAGAAGAAGCGGGGGAAGGCGCAGCGCTTGGTGTCCAGGTACTCCGACAGGCTCTTCTGGCAGATCTCCAGCTGCTCGGCCAGGCTCTTGAGCAGGTCCAGCCGGCCGTCTGCCGTGCAGGCGTCCAGCACCACCGTGTTCTTGGCCGTGTCGTTCATGGTCTTCTGCCACTGCCGGTCGATGTGGTCGAAACGCTTGGCCTCCGCGGGCAGCTGATGCCGGATGTCGTCCGAGCCCACGAAGATCGACTCCAGGTACATCCACTTGCGCTGCACGTGCATCCACACCTCGATGCACTCGCCGATGAGGGAGAGCTTCTGCTCCCAGGCGCGGACCTCCGTGAGGAAGGGCCGCACGAAGGGCGACGCCATCATGGACTGCAGGTTGAGGCCCATGTCCTCCAGCAGCACCAGGATGTCCTCCGTGGAGCGCAGCACCCAGCCGCGGTCCTCCGGCCCCTTCATGTACTTGCCCAGCTCGAAGCGCTGCTCGCGCCACACGTCCGCCAGCTTCTTGATCTCCGACTCGATCTGCGCGGCGAGGGGGCGACGACGGGGGCGACAGCGGCCGGTCGGCGGAGGAAAGCGCGCGGAAGCGATCGACAGGTCAGGTCCCTGCTGGTATCCCTGCCTAACGTCTGACGATAAAGCGCTACCTAGCGTCTGTCAATATCAAGGTCCCAAGTCCCTGGTAATTTTTTCGAGAACCCCAGGCTCATGGCAGGTGTCAATACTGCGAAATGCGCATTGCGGTGCCTGAGCCCAGCGTCCGCAGTGCGAGATAGCCCATAGAGATACGGGACGATGGGAGGAGCAAGAAGGTAGGTGCGGGTGCGGCCTCACCGTGAGCTCCTTGATGGCCGCGTTGGTGATCTTGCCGATCTCCTCCGCGTACTTGTGCAGCTGCATCGCAAACATGTTGCCCAGGGTGAAGGTCTTGGGGTCCATGTCGAACTCCTGGCCCGTCACCTCCATCAACCGGCTCCAGTGGCGCTTCCTGCGGGGCGATGCACAGGACACACGTCAGCACATTCAGGGAAACCGCAAGAAGGCAACTGGAAGGGCACGCATCACGCGCGACAGCGGCCTGGGATACATGGACAGCGCTTAACGATTGCGGGCCCACAACGCCTTGGTCAGAGCGAGATGCAAATTTCGCGTCCACGAGCTCAAGTACATGTGCGGCCCTTTGCCACCGACATGGGCCCTAGGAGCAGTGCAGGGACCCTTGGGGACAAGGCTTGACCCCACTTTTAATCGCCCGCTGCCTTGCTTCCTACCTCAGCGCCTCGCTCTTGAGTTCCTTCATGAGCGGCAGCGAGTTGTAGAAGCCCTGGATCTCTTTTTCCACGAGCTCGTACACCGGCAGCAGCTTGAGGCTCTTGAGCTTGCGCAGCTTGGTCAGCACCGCCTCCGTGCCCGCCATCATCTTTCCCACATCCAGCTCGCTCCACAGCTGGCTCGAGTACTGCCGCACCGCGTCCGCGTGCTCGGCATACACGCCGTACACCTGGCCCAGCTTGCGGATCTCAGCCTCCAGCTGCGCCAGCTCCGGGTAGGCGGTGATGGGCATGTTGAACAGCTTCTCTGCCAGCACCAGCTGCTCGCGCTGCCGCAGCGCGTCCTGCAGGCTGGCCTCGTACTTGTGCAGCTCGTCCAGCCCCACCACCAGTTCAACGGTGGGCAGCCCCGGGCCGCTGGTGCGGAAGCGCTCCCACAGCTCCGCCGTGTAGGACGAAAAGTCCACCACCTGCTGGCGAGTGGTCTCGGAGAACTTCTTCTTGGTGTCCTCCAGCGACCAGTCCACCTCCTCGGCCTCGTTGAGGAGGGACAGCCACAGCGCGCGGACCTGCAGCACCAGGACGAAACAAGCGGTGGAAGCGGTGGTGTCCAGTGACTTGAGCCACCAATGCAACATGTGCTTGGCGATTCAGGCCTGGGTGCAAACAGGCGCGCCGATTCGGCACATATCTAGTGCCTGACATGGACTCTGTCAACCACCCGCATCCACCCACCTCGCACGCCGACGCCAGTTCCGCCTCGCACTGCGCCGTCTCATCCTTTGCGGAGGAGTACAGCAGCCGGGTGCGGTAGCGCTCCTCCAGGTCCGTGTACCGCAGCTCCATTAGCATGCTCTCACCCCTGCGCACGTCGCACAAACCACGCGACGCACGCGGGCCGGGGGACACGCCGGGGGACGTACAGAGGGACACACGCACACCTTGAGTGTTTGTTGCCATCCACGGGAGACACGCCGTGGGACACGCCGACACCCACACACACAAACGCCCCTTACGCCCCTCTCCCCCGTATCCGGTAGAGAGTGCTTCGGCGGTCTTTCCGTTAGGGCCGGGTTCGCAGCCCGTGGCCAGCATCAGGCCCGGTCAGATATGTAACAATTGACACACACAGGTTTGGATCGGGCGGGTTACTTGCTGAACACACGCACACCTACTACAGCAACAGCGCTCTTCCGACACCGCAGCCTTTTATTACTGCATGGGTCGGGTATTGGATATATAATACACGCATATGGGCAATTTTGTGGGAACTTCTCTGCCCCTTGCATGCCACGCAAAACTGTTCTGCCCGCCTACGAGCACACCTACAGCAATCGCTCACAAGAGCAAGAGTTGACGTCCCTCCCGTGGGCGGTTCACACCATACACGCCACGCCGCGCAGAGCATCCGATGGCGTCCGTCCCGGACTTACGCACATCCGCGTGCCAGTCACAGCCGAACGTGGGGTCCCACACACAATCGGTGTTGATCGGTAAACGGCCCGTGCACGAGTAGACCCGGGCCTGGCACACTACAGCCGCCTGCTCTATCGCGAGCCTGCTCTAACCCCACCTGATTGTGTTGACGGTGTTGAGCACCTGCTTGAGCTCCTCCAGCGTCGAGGGCGGGCGGTGCAGCGCCGTCTGGTACTTTGCGATCTTGTCACGTAAGGCCGCCTCCGTGACGGCGTCCAGCTCGCGCATGGTCTGAGCGATGGCGCGAACCCAGCTGAGCGCCTCGTCGCACACGGAGGAGGCCAGCGCGTGGCAGGACACCCGGATGAAGTCCTGGTCGAAGTCCTTGGCCTGCGTGGAGATCTCCACAGCCATCTGCAGGCGACATGGGGAAGGGCCGCGAGCGACCAGGGGGCCGACCGGGGTGAACGTGCGTCAGGGGGTTCAAGAGAAATGAAACACCCAACCCAGGGGGCCGGGGGGCTGAGGGCAGGACCGAACTCATGCTCGTCATGCTCAGGCAACGCACGGGATGCCAGGCTCCGTTCAGCTCGTGAGGGCGGTTGAAGAACGCCCGATGCGGGATGAGAGGGAAGGAGAGCACAGGGAAGGGATGACGGAAGGTGCAGATCTGGCGCCGCGGGGGTGTGAGCGCAACGCATGCGCTCGGCGCGCCTTTACCTTGGCGTACTTGGACAGCTTGTCCTCAAACTGCGCCGCCGAGGGGTCGCGCGCCTTGAACTTGTCCAGCACACTGCTCTTGTCCGTCTTCCACAGCGACTGGTGCCGCCGCCAGCTCTCCGCGTACTTTTTGACGCCGGTGATTGCCTTCTGGATGGACTGGTTCAGCTGCAACATGGTCTTGATCACCTGCACGCAAGCACCCGAGGACGGGAGCCGACGCGCGGAGCAACGAGGTTTGGACCACGGTCGAGGAGCGCATCTCAGCCATACGGTACATCCTAACAACGCAAGCAAGCCTGGATGACGATTGCGGTCATCCAGCGCCGCTGCAACAACTTGGAGCTCGTATTCCTGGCCGGCATCCTGGGTCTACCGGGGCACACGTGCTTCCCGCGTCCCCCCGCCCGGCCCACGGGCGGAGCCACGATCGCTTTCGCCGGCCACTGCAACCAACCACATCACGCAATCAGAGCCTCCAAACCCACCGGTCCCCGCCTTCGCGCCCACGCACCTGCGGGTTCGCCGCCACATCCCAGTAGAAGGTGAACACGATGGGCTCGTCGTCGTCGCTGGCGCCCCGCTGCTCCGGCGTCTCGATGCAGGTGCCATCCATCCAGCGCACGAAGCTCTTGGTGGACTCCACCAGGCTGCGCACCAGGCGGCCCAGCGCCTTGTTCACCTCCATCATGGGCGGCTGCACCACCACGTCCACGGTCTGGAGCGACACCGTCACCTTGAACAGCGGCGGCCGGCGCGCGCCCTCAAAGTGCTTGCTGCGCTCGTCGACCATGGTCTGCGGGCAGACGGCAGGGCGCGGCGGCACGCAATACCCGTCGTATGGCAAGTCCCCGCGCGATAGCAAGTCCTGAGAGGATGACTCGGCCGGCGGCGCATCGACGGACCACTTCACTTGTTTCGACACGCACCGAAAATTATATGTGCACTGGATAGCACGTGACATTGCAATGACGCGGGAGCGATTACCTGCAGCGTTGTCATGGCGTTGAGCACCATGGTGTTGAGCGCGTTGAAGATGGCGCGCTCCCAGAAGGCGTAGTAGCCCGACAGCGCGGGCGACTTGCCGCTGTTGGTGCCCGCCACCACCTCCTCGATCTTGCCGAGCAGGGGGCTGATGGTGCGGTACTTCTTGACCAGCGCCTCCAGCACCGCCAGCCGCTGCCGCTCAATGTGCTCGTAGAACTCCTGCAGGTCCATCACCTCCGCGCCTGCAGGGGTCAGAAGAGACAGGACCGCTGCGTCGGATGTAGACCTGACTCAAGGGCGGAACAGCTGAAGCCCCTGCGAAATCCCCTGAACTTTTGAAACTCTTTCGGAGGGTTAACCCGACGCACCCTCATCAGCCTCCGAGACCAGCTGCGCGCTGGCGATAGCGTAAACCACCTGCTCGATGATGCCGCTGTTCTTCTGCACCTGCTTGACCAGCTGTTGGAACGTGGCGATGGCCTTGTCGCAGGCGCCGATGAACTCGGTGATGCCCAGGCTGTTCCAGTTCAGGATGGTGAACCCGGGCTGCAGGCAGCTCTCCAGCTCCTCCAGCTTGCGCTCCATCAGCTCGCGCTCCACCGGCGACAGCTGGTCGATAGACTGTGTCATAGGGGACAGGAGTTGAGGGTTGGGGCCAAAAGGAAGGCTGTGTCATGTGGACATCGGGGTGGGGGAAAGGGCATGCCTCGTGGATAATGCCGTAGCCGACGGACACCCTGGCGGCCAGCGAAGCGAGGTGTACACACCCGACCCGATATGCTCGGCGAGGAAGCTCGTGTGGCGAGCGTGATAAGCCACACCTCCAACTAGAGGTATATGCCAGTACATTATTTCAGCTTGAGAGTAAAAGCGGTCCTCCCCCGTTCGTCGGGGACCCCAAAACGCGGCTGGCTACGAAACCAGCCAGCCGCCCCAGCCGGCACGCTTAGCGGATGACCGCCCGGGGTCCGCATCACCCGCGACGCACATCGTAGTACTTGGACAGCATGGAATTGAGGCCCTCCAGCCACTGCAGGAACTTGGCCTCCTGCAGCGCCACGTTGAGGGCGATCTCCGGGATGGGGAAGCCCATGCGGTCTAGGTAGCGGGTCTCCCGGATCAGCCGCACCAGGTCCGTGTGGAAGTTGACCTCCACGCGGTCTGGGCGGGGCAGGACGGATCGGATCGGATCAGACCACGCAGACGGGACAGTCGTCACGATGACTCATTGCTGTGCATGGAGAAAGCAGCAAGGGCCGTGGGTCTCCCGCGCTGCGTCACTGAATGTATACCTGCCCTGTCCTCATATGGGCATAATGAATGGGTGAAGCTTGGTAAAGGAGGGCAATTTCTCGCGTGCCATGACCACACAGCTCGTCTAGGCTTGGCAAGCTCGGCAAAGCTGATCAAAAATAGGGACAACAGGGGGGATGTGTAAGAGACCTGGCAGGTATCGTGCATGCCGGTGACACGCCCAGTGATACGGGAGTTCCGAGAAATGAGGCTTACTGGTGGTGGGGTTGCGTCGGAAGATGGTCTGCTTGAGGTGCTGCATCGCAACGCCGTTGATGGTGTCGCTCCAGCCGCTGAACCACTTCTTCTCCGTCTGCATCACCGCCCGCGCAAAGGCCTTGAACTTGGACTCCACCGCCTGGCCCACCTCGGTCGTGCGCACGATCTCCTGCGCGCGCGTGTGCATGCGGCGGTGGCAGTGAGTTACGAAGGGAAGCCGCCGACGGCATGACCCTCGCCACAGCGAAAAATCAACACCTGTGGGCACACCGGTTGAGAGAGGATTCCGCCCCATACATCTCCGCACTGACTCACGGATGCACTTAACCTAACCGTTCGCACTTCCCTGACGACAGGTGACCCGTCCATGCTGTGGGCCTTTCCCCCAACCGCAACACGTCGTGCAGCCGCCCCCCTGGAATCCTCCCTCCAACGCCGCAGCCCCCGCTCTGTTCGCTCTGTCAACCCCCGCACCTCCTCCGTGGACAGCAGCTTCGCCATCGTCCGTTTGAGCCGCTCCAGCAGCGACCGCACCCACTTGATCGCCCCCGCCACCGGCGGCTGGTTCTTCGTGACCGGCGGCGCGTCCTTGTTCTTCTCAAAGATCTCAGCCGTCTGCTCGATCTCGCGGGCAAACTGCTCCAGGATGTCGTTGAACTTGTTCATGACCTGCTTCTGGATGGCGCCCTTGGACTTGATGGACTTGAAGCTCTGCAGCAGCTCGCAGGCGCCCTCCGCGGAGCGCAGCTTGCGGAAGGACGTGTCGATCAACTCGCGCGTCGCCGCCTTGATGTCCTCGTTGTCGCTGTAGAACTGTGCCTTGGCGGCCTTCCACTCGTGCGCGTTGGCGTAGTCGAAGACGTTGAAGGCGATGCTCTCGATGGGCTCGTACATGGCCACCACGCGGTGCACCACGCGGTCGATACCAGCCGTGTCGCCTGGCAGGGGTGACGCGTGGTGGTGGTGGGGCATGGCGGAGTGAACGGCGGAAGGTTGAATTGAAAACAGACCCGGCACACCCAGCCCGGCGCGGTGGGTGTGGCCGTTACGGACTCTGCCGTCCACGACGTCAAACGCAGCTACAGCAGGTTTGCCACCCGTTGGGACGGTTAAGTGAAGTCAGCCGGGTCAGAGGACTGGTGAGATTCCCAGTCATGCTGCGGCACCGACCCCTTCCACCCACCCGTCACGGCCTTGAGCTCCGGGCCAAGGAAACGGAAGAAGTCGTCCACGATCTCCACCATCTCAATCAGGTCAGCGCAGATCTCCGCCATGTAGTTGGTGCGCGCGAACAGCAGCTGCTTGGGGAACTCCCAGCGCGCGTCGCGGCCGCTCAGCTCAATCTTCTCGCGCATGGCCATGTAGGTGGACAGCCAGTGCTCCAGCACGCTCTTGCACACCTGCAAGACCCAGCACCGCAGCCAGCGACTCATCCAGCGCAACGGCCACAGCCTGCACCTGACCCGCTGCCGGTGCTACATCCAGTGCCAGTGCCACGGCCGTAGCCAGGACCCCCTTGCGAATGGGGGTGCAGCTAAGGCCATGGCCACGGCCCATCGCCCACGGCCACTGGCTCAGCCGCGCGGCCAGAAGCTCGCAAATCACCCGCCACCCGCGGCCGCCCGCGCTTCCCTCTTTGAAATTTGAAATGCGCCAACGCCGCAGGATGATTCTGACCGGGCGCCGCATCTCCCCCGGCATCTCTTCCATCCGCCGCGCACCCAACCCCCTCAAGCTGTCGTCCGGCGCACGTGGACCTTCATCTCTGCCACGATGACGCCGTCGCTCCAAGCACCGCCTGCGTAACCCCATGAGGCCCTGACAGCCGCCCCCTCTACGTCAACCAAAACAGCGAAACCGCAGTAGGAAAAGGCACCCCGAATGGGCAGCAGCAGCAGCCGCCTTCTCCCCCTCACCTTGAGCAGCTCCACGGCGTCGGACGAGGACATGCGGAAGATGTGGCGCAGGTCCACCGCCGACTCGATGCGGTCGCCGATCTCGCGCGCGATGCGCTGGAACAGGCTGCCCATGCGCTGGTCGTCGCTGTAGTGGCGGCTGATGATCCACACCATGCGCAGCGCGTTCATCATGGGCGGCAGCGTGTCCAGGATGCCCGCCAGCGGCCCCGCCGCGATGTTCTTGAAGTGGCGCTCCAGCGTGGTCAGGAACTTGACGTTGTCGCGCGCCTCGGTGGCCAGCTTAGTCAGCTCGCCCAGCTGCGACTTGAAGCCCGCGATGAGGTTGCGGTCGTAGGAGCCCTTCTCCACGGCGCTGATCATGCGCTTGACCTGTGCGGAAGGACGCCGGCAAACCCAAAATGCTCCATTCAGTCCCTGCAAATGTCTTCAGCCCCACCATTACCGACGTCATGGTGTCTTCAGCTTCCCTCGTCACGCCGCGATTTGTGATGTGTCTGAGCAGCGCGACGCTCGTCGCACAAATCCCACAGCCCCGCTTCGCCGGCCACGCCCGGCTCGAAGTCCATTCGTGGCTCTGCCGGGTCTCCCGTCGTCCCATGGCCAAAACGACCGACTCCAACCGTGATCCGTCCGGAGTCCCCTCCGCGGACCCACCGTGGCCCGAGACAGTCCCGTACCCAGCACACGCGCCCGCTCACCCCACTGTTTTCACACTCCACAACCTCTCCTGCATTCAAACACATACATTAAAGCCACCCCCACCTGGGGCAGGTTGAGCTGCTCGTAAAGGCTGGACAGCACCGCGTTACGCTCCCGCCAGAATTCAATCTCCGCCAGGGGACCTTTGCCAGTGGGGTGCTTCTGGCTCTCACGCTGAAGCACGCTGGCCAGGACCTGCAGGGAGGGGGCGGGGCCGGGCAGAGGGCGCGGGTAAGAGTCCGGCAGCCTGCCCGTGAGCGACAGGTGTTGCGCTTGTACACATGCGCACACGCCCTCACAGGGACACGTGCCCTGCTGGGGGCGTGGCAGCGGGCGGTCAGCACTCAAGGGACGCTGCGCCACACGTCAGATCGCGGTGCGGGCGCGGAAACCTGACAGGATTGGACAGGTCGTTGGCCATTGGAGGCCTCATTCTTGCTCCGATGCTCCCCGACGGGGCACCACGTATACATACCTGCGACCAGTCCGCCATGTAGAGCTCCAGCTGGTTAATCAGGTCGCTGTCCGCAGCAGCACGGTCGGCATCCTCCAGCGGAATGTCGGGAACCTGCGGACGCAGCCCCGGCCAGCGGCAACACCTGATTAGGGCAAGGTGATGGGCCCCGCGCAGTAAGGGCCACGCGGTCTGACGTCCCTAGGTCACCAGACCTGAGGAAGGCCCCGTCGCTCCATCGCTATTTGAGACTGCGCCAGGACAGGTCCTTGTACAGTGCTGTCTGCGCATCCTTAAGCCTCCAGTGCGCGTCTGGAACTCAGGATCACGAGCTTCCAGCCCCACCGGCAGCATGTTTGGTTTTGCTCGCACTTTCAATGGATTGTTGCTCGGCCAATCCGATCAGCGGCTTGATAGTCCCTCGTGGCGCACCCCAATCCACTTGGGTCATCGTTGTTCCGCAAGCTGGCAGCTGCGGGACGCAATGCTCCTGCTTTACTGCCCGCGCCGCCACCTGCTGTTCTGCAAGCGCGCGCCCGCCTGCTCCACCTGCCTGTTCTCCTACCGCGAGAACACCGCTTCTGCCACACCTCTGCTGACCGAACTTCAAATGCTTTTTGACAAGTTGGGCTCGCCCAGCGTCCTGGTAATCCCAGTGAACGTGGACCTGTCGCCTTCGCTCTGCCCATCGGCGTACAGCTACCCCAGCGCAACCCACGCCTCGCCCCGCGCCGCCGCCCAACTCCCTCTCCCCACCACCATGCCGTGGCCCGACCTGCAACGTGACGTCCCCGGTGAGCTGCTGCAGCGCCTGCGTGACCTGGCTGTGGAACTTCTGCATGTTCACGAGCAGCTCACGGTGCGACGAGTTCGTGACGGACTGCATAAGCACGCCGCCCGACGCCACGTCACCGCCGCTCATCTGCAGCAGCACCGGCACGAACACGCTGGACAGCATCTGCTCCAGGATACGTAGCGAGGGACCCTCGCTCAGCAGCCCAACCTCCACCACAGCGTCCAGCTCATCGGCCGAGACGCGGCCAGGCCGGTTGAGGATGAAGTAGAAGGCGGGGCAGCTGCTGAGATCCTCCGGCAGGCTGCCCAGCGCAATGGTCAACTTGCTTACTACCTTGGGCACACTGATCACTTTTCGAATGTACTTGGGCTGGGGCGGGGCCGGCGGCTCGTCGCCTTCGCCATCCTCCTCACCCTCGCCAGCCTCCCCATCGTCGCCGCCGGTGCCCTCGCCGCCCTCGCCTCCTTCCGACTGGGCGGCGCTGATCGAGTCGGCCGCGGCGGCGGAGTCGGCGGGTCCATCCGGGGCGGTAGACTGCGCATCACCCTTGCTGCTGGCGGGCCGGTCGCCGGCGGCACTGGCCTCTCGCGAGACAGCAGACACCGTTCGAGCGTCACCGCCCTCGGAACCGGTGCGACCTGTGTGCGGGGTAAGACGATGCGGACATTGGAAGCGGGGTGCACGTCCAGTACAGCTTGTCTTGTTTCCTATGAGTTCGCGACCGAGAACGGAGACCCAGCGCCGTAGCCCCAACCCACCTTCTGTGTTTTCGGCGTCCGGGTTCTCAGGATCGCCAGTCTCCTCCCCCTCCACGTGGAAGGACGGGTCTTGCCTGCGGGATACGCCACGCACTATCACACCCGCGGTGCCAGACAGGTTGCGCATGTGGTCGGCATGCGCGCCATCTCGAGCACTTACTCCTCGACTAGGACATCCTGGTACTCCTCAACATATATCGTCGCCTCTTCGAGAGCGAACAGCAGCGCTGAGGTCGACTCAGCTGCACATGGTTCAAGGAGAAGTCGTCGACATCGGGAAGCTGCCGTGCCACAAGACGAAAGTACAAATTGTCATACCTCCATCGAGAAATCCAGTAACTTTAGCCCTATTCTCGGAGTTGCTGGTCGCCTGTTCGAAGAGTTCAGGAGCAATGCCCAGACCAAGGCAAGTCTTCTCCTGCACCCAATCCAGCCTCCTATCCATGTTCAATAGAACTTGTGCTACTGGTTGTAAAGTGTCATGGTCCCAGCGAAACGGTTTTGGCAAGACCGCGGGACCGTCTGACGAGTTACACCTTTTCAGTAATAAAAAAATCCTACTGTAGGCAAGTATAAAACACTAAAATTGTCCGTAGCAGTGCTCTCAAGGCTGGAGTTCAAGGTCATCAGTCAACAGCCGTACAGTCTTGCACAGTCTTCTTTCATCCCTTCTTCTTGAATCCGTTGTGTGAGAAACTTTTGCATCACAAATTGGTAGGATCCTTAACATACAGCCTTAGCGGCGCTTTCCATTGCTGCCAAGGGTTGAGACTTGGCAACGCGCGTTTGAAGGGCTAATTGCCATATGTAGCTTATACCTGCACGTCACAATCTCACGAACGGTGGACCCGGTCGGTCAACTCACCAGCACCAGAGCTTGACCAGCACCCACCACGGACTGCGGACTGCTGTACTCTGGCGCAACTTTAACCACCCCTGACAATACGAGAATGCGTCCGCTTGATATCCTGTACTAACCACACCTGCTGCAGCGGTATCGCGTGCAGCGCGCCTCAAAAAGTTGGGAAGCCCGGACCCACCCCGGGGACCCACCCCCGCGACCCGGGCAAGCCTGCAGCCCCATAGGAGAGTTCTCACAGTATAGCGACCGCAGGTCCCGAAAGGGTGCCTACCGATAGGCCTGATCCTCGTGTTCGCCGGCTCACTTCCCCTTGCATGCGTTTGTGGTCCAGCGCTGCCCCAATGCCAGCAGCAGCCAAAATGGCGACGATCCGACGCCTAACTGATTGGCGATTTTCTGATTCTTCGCAGTTTGTAGAACCCTCCCTGTGGCGAAGCTTTGCAAGTCAGGAGGGCCAGCAGCAGCCTCTGGCGCGTTGAATCCCGTAACACTCTTGCACACTTTCGTGCTGAATGCATGAGCGTTACAGCGGACCCCAAAGGGATCGACGGTGTATACCAGGGCAAGCCCCAGCAGGCCCCACCGACTAGGCGGCAAGACAGCTCCACACCGCAACGCCGCAAACAAAAACACACCGGGAACACCGAAGCAAGCAGAGGCGCACAGCGGGGCAACACTACCACAGGGACAGGCACAGCAGATGGCGGAATCCCCAGAAGTGGATAAAGCCAAGCACAGGGAAGGTCGCCCACACAGGCACCCCATTACCCAGCTACCACCATCCCTGAAGCACCCAGCGCTGCGCCCTCTCGAGGTCTTGGAAGACCCACGCCTGGCTCGTGACACTGCCCAGCGACCGCTAGTGGAGCAACCCCCATAAAAAGAAGCCCCGTGACCAAGCTCCAAATTACCAGCCCGGCCTGAGGGCCGGCCAGGTCCCCGACTTGGGCCCCGGGCAGGTGAACCCGCAGCAAACAGATAGAGGACGGGGCGCCCGTGCCTCAGCCCTCAGGAGCAGGCCCCGCACACCGCAAGAGCCCCCACGACACTATCAAGAAAGGGTGGGATGGGCCCGCCGAGATCCATCCACGTCGCGGGAGGCCCAACTGGGCAAACCCATGAAGGCGCCCCCAGAAGTCAGCGATTGCACGCCGCCCCCCTCGCTCTGCCAACTCCTGTCCCGGCGACACAGTCGGACCATGACCGGGTACTGTCCGCCGCAGGGCGGCCGTCATGAATCGGCGGCCAGTGTCCATGGCCGCGACCGCGGCCAACACCACCACATCCCAGACACATTGCTCCACGGGTCGGGGGGGTTCCGCCAGCCAGACATGCGTCCTTCGTAGCCGCGCCTCTAGGCGAGATTCCATCTGACCCACCACCGCCTGGGCCACCCCAGACGACCACAAATGGTGCTGGCGGGGTGTGTCTTCCCCCCCCCTCCGCCTTACTGCCCCCCCCCCCTACTGTGGACGGTGCGGACCCTGTTGTCCTCAGCTGCCCTCATCGTGCCATGGTCTTAAGCAGCATTCTCGCCAGGGACGTTGCTGCGCGGCTGCCGAGTCTAGAGCTTCGCAGCACCAATACAGTGCCTGGACGTTCCCGGAATGGAACGGCGGGCCCTTCATCAAATTGCTGACGGACTGCCATGCTACCTGCAACGTCACGTGTTCTGGATGCCACCATTTCGACAAGGCCACCACCTGACTGTTAGCGTGTTCACCTCTTAAGCTTGTTGACATTGCCGTGCCGTGACTGGGTATTTGCTCTTCCCTGCTCTTCTGAAAGCCTTGGGCTGTCCGTGGCTGTACAAATCTCACCTGATCCATGAATCCCAGCAACAGCCCACGTGCCGAAGTTGGGCAGCCTGCGCTGCTCTTTACTGCGTTGGTACGGCTGGCTCTATGCAGGCTGCGGTGAAGGTCTCGAACGAGAACAAATGAACCGGCCATGCCCGCCTTTGATATCCGTTCAGCTGGGCAATTGTGTACAGTCGCGAAGAGTCGTCACTGATTGCGCATCCTGCATCCATGTCCTAACCAGGAAGGCTGCTTACACAACAACCCTGCAACATTTCCATTAAATCAGCACACATGCTGCACAAACAGCTCGCAAGCGACACAACACCTGGCGGTAGCCGATCAGGTTTCCACCGACACGAACTTATGTATCCACTCCTTCAGATGGCGTGAGTGCAACCACCTGGCTGATAACGACAGCTCCGGTGTGCGAAATATACAACCATGCCCAGAAATATCTTCTCACTCGAAACACCTGTGGTATCACACGGAACGCCTCTTGGCAGCACCCTGGGGTAGTGTACCCGATCAGGCTGCCGCACCCAACGCCCACCCGGTGATTAACAGAACCGTCACCATCACTCGGGTCGTCTTCAGTCCTGTACACGAGTCACGCAGCTCCCTCACAGTCGAGGAAGCGAAACGCTACTTACTGTCCTGGATGCAGTCCCAGCGCCCCTCGTATGTCAAATCTTCTGGTCCGTTAGTGCCAAATGCCCGTTCCCACGAACCCTCCGAATCCCGTCGATCCCTAGCCCAAGGTTCTTACGATTGCATCTTCACAGGTCAACGTCGTCCGCCTCAACGGACGCATTCAGTTCTGCCTGTAGCCAATGAACTTGGCCAACGCAACCAGCGGCGCCGCCCGGTCCTTGTCGAAGCCATCTAGCTGCGCAATCGCCTCGCTGATGAGGTCATCCGCCACCTGCTTCGACTTCTCCAACCCCAGCAGCTTGGGGTATGTCGTCTTGTTGACCGCCAGGTCCTTAGCAGCCGTCTTCCCGAGCTGCTCCGTCGTCTGGGTCACGTCAAGGATGTCATCGATGACCTGCACCGCCCAGCGAGAAGGCCCCACTTCCAAGAGTCAGCCGGCCAGACTTCCCTTCTCATTCACATATCAAAGGGTATCACATATCAAAGGGTAAGTCGTGGCCGCGTGGGGCGATAAGCAAATCGAACAACCTCATCGAAGGCCTGGATTGCACTGCCCACATGCTTTTGCATAGTGACTCATAGCACGCGTCGTAATTACTGTTCCCTCGCGGCCCTTTGGTCGCCGATAAGCGATAACTTCACTCTCGCACCCGTCCCTCGCTCATAGCCCATCAAGATTAGACGCGCCGACCCCACCTGGAACGCCAGGCCAATGTTGTGCGAGTACTTGCGCAGCTTCTCGATGGTCGCCTCGTCTGCGCCGCCCACGATGGCGCCGCAAACCACCGATGCCTCCAACAGCGCTGCCGTTTTGTGGACGTGAATGTACTTGAGCACGTCCAGGCCCACCGCCTTATCCTCCGACTGGATGTCAACCACTTGTCCCGCCACCAAGCCCTCGGCACCCGAGGCGCGGCCCAGCTCCATGATCACCTATTGCGCAAGGGTATAACAGTGTGCAGGATGCACGAGGCCACGGACAACGTCAGCAAAATGAACAGGTGGTGCGCACAGCAGTGCTCTGCATCACGGCTCGTGTCCGCAGGGCAGGGGGGCTAGAGACCTGCAGTGCTTGCTTAGGCAGGATTGCAATGCACCGGGACGACGAAATAGTGGTAGCGCTCCACAAGAAACCGGCATCAGTCCGCCAAAGGTTCCGTGACATGCGGCCGATGTGCAGCTGCCCAACTCACGCAACACAGCGGCTTGGAATGTGACGCGCAGGCGACCGCGTTTGCGGCGCCCAGACCACTTTGCCTTACCAGTCTCCCGTGTTCACAACTAACACAGCTGCTCTGTTTTCAGGTATTGCATTGAATACATGTGTTCGTTTGGCTACGTTGGACCCCCTTAACGCCCATTTCAGTCCCATAACGCGAGGAATTCTCTGTGTGTGCGTTGATCCTAGATTACTAGGTGTTTGCACGCTGTGCGACTTGTAGGCCCGAAGCCCCCCCACCCGAATCCGCCATGATGCAGTCAGCCGGCGCCTCCACAACCCACCCATCCCACTGCAACATGCTTCGCCTGTGCTACTTCATGTCGTATCCGGTCCACAACCTTGCGCACACGCGCCCACCCACCCGCAGTACACGGTCGGCACTGACGCCCTTCGTCGCACGCGCGATATGCTCAAAGGCGAAGGTGAGCATCGCGTCACCCGACAGGATGGCGATATCCTCGCCATACACTTTGTGGTTGGTAGGACGGCCACGGCGGAAGTCGTCATTGTCCATGGACGGCAGGTCATCATGGATTAGAGACATGGTGTGAACCATCTCCATCGCACAAGCCGCGGGCATGGCGGCGTAGATATCCCCTGGTAGAATTTACAGCGGTAGGAGCAAACGAGGAGGGCGAACCACGACCGTAAAATTGTTTCAGACACATGGTTTCCCCCTCGTCCGCAATCAGCGCGGCAGGGTGGTGGTAGATGTCTTAGGCTCAGGCGTTCGGCCAAGAGTGCACCCGCAGGTCAGCCAAGGATTGTTTGATGCACAGGTGTTGCTGGGGTGGAGACTAACTCGCCGGGTCAAGGTAACTCCCCGTTCAACTCCGTGTATGAGTGCTGCGACGCGGTAACTTACCGCCCACGAGGTCGCAGGCAGCCAGGCACAGAGCAGGGCGTACACGCTTGCCGCCAGCCAGCAGTGAGTACCTACGTATAAGGACCACGCTGGTGAGCAAGCGCCGAGAGCAGCAGGCGCTAACGACCTCGTGGGGTGACGGTTGGGTCCTTTCAGTTCGGCAAGCGTTTTCAGGGAGATGCAGCGCGCCCATTGTAACTCTCACCGCATGCTCTCATACAGAGTATCGGGGTACTTCTGCGGCACGGCCTCATCGAGCGCTTTGTTCACCAGCTTGGCACGCTCCAGCATGTACTGGTTGAAGTCGAAAGACCCTGCTGCATACCGGAAAGGATGCAAACGAGGCCCAGGTGGAGTCCTTTACATAACCGTTGTCCATTTCATTCAAAAGATCTAAGTGCAACGACGTGTTGGCCGCCGCATGCTCACCGGCCTTAACATCCACTTCCTCAGCCGTCGCGGTAGCAACTCGGACTGCAACCTTCCGCACAGGGGCAGCCTTCGGGCAAGAAAGAACTCATCAGTGCCGCTACCGTCCATGTAACTTGGATATGATTGGACCCGACGTCGCATCAGCAACCGATGTGGGTCGCACCTTGAAAAATCGCCCATGCGAAGGCCTCACGCTGAAAGACCTCACCACATTGCCCCTCCTGCACGCCAATTGATAAGATAACCAGCGAGTACCGACAGCGGCGCATGTCACTAGTCCTTCAAGGCCACGCACCGGCGCGCCGAGCAGCCGGATTGACGCGCTGAGAGCTGCATCTGCATCTTTCTGTGCACAACTAACTAAAGGCGACGGAATTGACTGCAACGCTGTGCGCGCGTGCAAACAAGAATGCTCACTCGCCAAGGGTCTCCAAACAGGCAGCGCAGCGCGTACGGACTATCCCGTCTGAAAAAGGTTTGGACTGGTATGAACACAACATGCCAATTTCGCCGTCTTGCGTCTAGATCGCTACGAGATGGTTGAATGCTCGTACATTTGGTGCGACAACAGTTTTCCTTGTGGTCAAGCTGGTTTCTGCATTGGAAGGTCCTGTAGACAGTGTACTTATGAGAGATTATTTCTGGCTCCGGAGGTTGCAATAGGCAAACTACCTTTCTCATCTCAGCTGTCCGGCGTTTGGCGAAGCCACGGCCCACCGCCACCATGCCGGGAAATGATAGGCTGTTACAGTCATTCGTAGGGTGAAGTACTTGGAGTAGCCGCCAGCTGAGTGTGGGAAAAATGTTTTGGAAGGTCACCGGTTTCACGCAGCCTTCTCCAGTGGAGGTGTGTGTTTTCTAAAGATACGCGTTAATTTGCGCAAACTTGTTGGACTCCACTTGAGCTCGCCCCTGGTCCACGACTGCGTGTAGCAAATTCTTGACAAGGATGAGTTCACGCTGGAGGACCTGTTGGAGGAGGACGATATTATTCAGGAGTGCAAGTCTTTGAATGGCCGGCTTGTGGCATTGTAGGTGCAGGGTGGGAGGCGCCAAGTGATGTCGATCTCCCCTCACCATCGACACTGAGCCCGTTCTGCTGCTCCTATTGTTCTGCAGTCTACGAGAGAGGAGCACCGTTGAGCAGCTTCTCAAGTAGGTTGCAAGTTGTTGGCATGCAGTTGCTATGGACGGCCGGTGGACCTGAACAAGGGGCTCGGTGCAGGTACATTGTCGAGCCGCCTGGCGAGCTGGATGATCCCAAAAGGACGTACAAGTGAGTGAAACTATCTAGCGGTGTATTTCTATTTCCCATCCGACCGCGCTGACTGTTCTTCGGCACAGGTATCCCTTCACGTCATGCGAGGTTTTCTGCTGCGAGGTGGAGGCGGTGTTCAACACGCTTTTGGAGGACGCGGAGCTTATGCGGCTGTTGTTCTCCCTGCTAGATTCGGACCCGCCCTTGTCATGCAAAACCGCTGGCTACTTCGGGCGCGTTGTTTCGCACCTGCTGGTGCGCAAGACCAACGAGATGATGCAGTACTTCCAGGTAAGCCGACGCAGCCAGCCAACGCAAAACATGAAACCCCACCATTGCATATTACTTGTATCTTGATGCATCCTGCGCGTGTGTCCCGTGCTCATGCCGCCCGTACTGAACCCCCAGGAGAACCCCCACATGCTGGAGAAGCTCGTCAACCATGTTGACACCACGTCCGTGACGGAAATCGTCAAGCGCCTTGTTGGCGCGGACGAGCAGTCCAGCATAATGTTCATGCCGACCTATGCGCAGTGGTTGGCGGACACGCCATTGGTGAACCTGCTGCTGAACCGTCTCGGCTCCAGCCATTCCGTCGAGGTGCAGACGAACGCAGCTGATATCCTTTCGGCGATTGCGCACACGCAGCCGTCCCCGCTAGCTGCGAAGCTGACGCGGGATGAGTGCATCGGGGCGCTTTTCCAGCACGCGCTTCAGCCTGGGCGGCAGGTGCTTGTGGCGGCCCTCGACGTCTGCATAGCGTTGCTTGAACCAAAGCGCAGCAACCCGGATCTGCTGACGGAGGGCTCGCCCTTGCAGGAGTCAGCGCGAAGGGCGAAGTCAGAAGCTGTAGCCGCCATCGTGAATCACCTCCCCAGCCTCGTGGCCTTGCTGCAGCAGCAGGACGGAGCAGCAACCCTGGATACGCCGTACGGGTTGCTGTCGCCACCCCTGGGCCGCGCAAAGCTCAAAGTGGTTGAGCTGATGGCGGTGCTGCTTCGCAGCGGCGACGTTGTCGCGGAGCGGGGGCTGGTCGCGAGCAACAGCGTACCTGTTTGCCTGGATCTCTTCCGCAGTTACCCGTTCAATAATCTGCTGCATCATAGCGTGACGGCTATGGTCGTGGCGGGTGTCGCACGCCCCTCGGAAAGCCTGATCCCATACCTGTTCGAGCACTGCAAGTTGTTGGACTGGATTACTACGCTCCCGACCGAAGTGCGGCCAACGCCGCGACCGGGCTTTGAAGCGCTAGCCGCCAGCAAGCCCGTCCTGCGGGCTGGCTACCTGGGACACGTAATTCAGATCGGCAGCACTCTTGAGGGAGTGGCTAGCTCTTGCGCCGGCGTAGCTGCCCAGGAATCGGTCAACAAGTCGGCTGTGGAGGCGTATTTGTCAGCGCACGCGGGGTGGCAGCAGTGGCTTGCCAACGAGCTGCATCCACGGCAGGAGGTGGAGAACATCTCCAAATGGCAGTGCGGGCGCCCAGCGGCCACGGACTTGGCTGGGATAGACAGCGAAGGGGACGAGTACCAGGTGGGTGATGGTTGGTGAAACTCATACATTCGAGTGGATGTTGGGCATTATTGTTAATCGCATTTGACTAGCTTCTGTACGGGCAGAGATGAGCTGGCGGGGGATGATAAGGGGTTATCGTACTAGCACAATCTGGATTCTGCATCCTGCCGTCCAAGGGCCTCATCGGTCATCCATGGTGACTAATCCAATTTCTTTTTGTGGGCATGTGCCGCGCCTTCGTGTGCTTTAACGCTTATTACTTGAAAGGCGCACCCTGCCAATCTCACAAGTGCATTTTCGGTGTTCCTGCCAACCAGAACGACATGGATTTGGGCGAAATCCAAGGTATGCAGCCAGCCCTTTACCACCGCTATAACGTCGTGGACGAGGGCGATGAGGACGACGATGAGGACGATGACGACGACGGGTACAAAGGCACGTCCATGTTTGAGGCGACGGCCAGCGGAGTTGTTGGCGTGGACAAAGTTGGTGGCGCTGATGATACAGCCAACGCCGATCTGAGCGAAGCGTTGAGCGGCATGAACTTGCGCGACCGCGAGCTGGGCGATGCGGCGCCGATGGAGGACGGGGAGGCCTCCGCTTCGCACGGGCAAGGAACACGACTCGGTAAGCTGCCCAAACTGGCAGTGTATGAACAATGTTACGTAAGGAAAGCTAGGAGGTAGGGATCGTAGATTTCTCTTACGTGCCCCTGTACGACCGCTGAGTTACAGTCCTGCATACTGTTGAGTAAAGGAAGCGAATTCGCACGAATTTCGTCGCTGCTTGCATTCGATTCGGCATCGATACGAATCTCGCATCTCTTCGTCATCCACAGGTGAAGGAGCATCCGGGCAGGACGTGCATATCGATGACGATGAGGTGCTTCTAGCAACAAGCGATGATGAGGAGCCCGGTCGCAGCGGTGGTGCGTCGGAAGCAGCTGCGACTTCCGGCGAAAGCAGCGGCGCAGGACACGCGAACCCAGCGAGCAGTGGTACCGATATGGTCATGGCGGACGAGGAGGTCTCGGGGTCTGCAGACATGATGCGAAGCGCTGTGGCGGGTGAGGCTGCGCCAGGAGGTGACATGTTCGGCGGCGACGGGGGTGGCTGGAAACCTAGCTGGCCCACCGAGAGCGTCAGCACATCGTGATCTACTTCGACATCGGTGCAACCTTTGTCAGTATCCCTAGGTCGCACGCTGCGCTGCTGTCATGGCACTGCTGTGTGGCGCCATAGGGGTTGTAGTACAGGGGTTTTAGGCAGTGCGTGCGGGTTGGGACGCCGCTGAAAGTGGCTGCTGGTGGAGCGTTGATCACGAGTGCAGCGATAGTGAAACCCGGGCAAGGTGTTACAATCTGAGTGGAGGTGTAGTCGCGCGTGTTACAAGTTTTGATTGGCGTTGTCAACAGACACGGACCAGCGCATATGTGCAAGTCTGACGAGCACCATGTGTCACTTAGGACTGGTCAACGGCGAAGAGCTTGAACATCTGTACTTCTATGGACACGGGAGCTCATCCTGTCCGACCGACGGCACCGCGAGGCGGACGCGGCTGTGGCCCATAATGACACACCGCCAATCAACAGCGCATTCGTCCAAACAGATGGTACCAGGGAGGGTCAGAGACTTGCATACCGCTGGCGATGCCGATGTACCCCAAGTCCTTTTGAAAACCGCGCAACCATGTACACAAACGATTTAAATAAGGACGTCAACTGTCGCCGTTCGCTCCGGTCAGTCGTAATTCGGTCAGTCGTAATTACCTGCACACCCAATACATACCCCGGAACCATGACTTAGGCCCGTGTTACGCAGCTGCACGTTTTTGTGCTTCTCGCGCCTGCTCTTCTCTGTGGAACTTCGCCACTGCCCCATTGAGGGTTGAGCGCATATGCCCGCAGACCTGTTGTAAGTCCTCGCAGGCTGCTTTTACAGCCTGCATCGCCGTAATTTGCCCTGCATGCCATTAGTGTCGAACTGTTGGCGTGTACATCGCAACTACGGTAACTGCGTCCGGTCATAACCTTGCCCCCCCATAACCCTTGGCCAGGCATGGCCCCAGAAACCGCACCCGTAGTTTGGACTCGAAGATTGACGACCTCCTCCGAGGGGTGAGGCATGGTGTACCCGCAGAATGACACATGTGGGCTGGTCAGATGACAGCACAAGGGCAAGGGTGAGTGACGTACTACAGGAACAGGCTAACCGTACACCATGTCTCACTTCTTGTTTAGGAAGAACCTGAGCGAGTTCGCTAGTGTGTGGTCTTCCTCCTCGATGCTGAAAGTTGCAGCGAAGAAATCTGTCGCCTCGGCGTCCATCACTAACTCGTGTACAGTGGCGGCTAGTTTGTCACCGAGTTACTGATAATCAAGCTGCACCAAGTATATCCCAAAATCTTTGTTCCGTGCGTGTGGGTAACTATGTCGTTTCTCAGCAAGGTAGTGCCGCTGCGTTTGCAGTATAATATGCTGCACGTCAAGTAGTGCAATTCATTCAGATACAATGCATTGTCAACAACTTGGAGGCAAACATGTTTTAATGTTTTCGTACACGCCGTACGGCGGCTTCCGCCGCTCTCGCTAAACTCGCTCGAGCTCACGCATCTTGTCCCTCTCTGGAAGAAACGTTAATCACCATGGTGGCTTCCGGTCTGGCCGTAGGCCTTAACAAGGGGCATGTGGTCACTAAGCGGGAGCAGGCTGTGCGCCCATCCCAGACCAAGGGGGTGAGCTTGTTTGTTTGCTAGAAATCACACAGAAACAACAACCTGGAAAATAATGATATGTGATGCCTGGCGTCGTCTTTGTCTCGCAGCGCCTCTCCAAGCGCGTCAAGTTTGTCCGCGAGGTGATTCGCGAGGTGGCCGGTCTTGCCCCTTACGAGAAGCGTATTATGGAGTTGCTCAAGGTCGGAAAGGACAAGCGCGCTCTGAAGGTGGCCAAGCGGAAGGTAAATTGGGCCCTGCGTTGGCGGCTGCCGTCTGAAAGCAAGTTAACTTGGGACCCTGCATTATATGAACGGTTATGTTATTATATTGCTCTTGATAAAGTATGACGCTGTTCCCTCCCTGACCGGTGTGTGTAGCTGGGCACCCACATCCGTGGCAAGCGGAAGCGGGAGGAGCTTGCTGGCCTGATGCGCGCCAAGGCGGCCAAGAAGTAAATGACGGGTGCTACTTACGAAGGATTTTACTTTTGCTGTAACACCTCGCGTCTAGCATTTGTCGTCCTCCGCATCGGGGTTATAAAAGCCTTGCAACGACAATGCCAGGGCCACAGAGGGATACGTGTTGTCGAGGTGGAATGGGAGCAGCAGCTGCAGCCGCAGCCAAGGGAGTCACAGCTTGGAGAGTGAGCGTGACAGTGCGCGGAGGGACAGGTAGTTATGCAACCGCCTGTTTGGCGGGTTGCCAAAGCCTCAGCGCATGGCGCACGTGCGCTGGGACGAAGAACGTGGGCGTGTCAGTATCGATGTTTGCGGGGCGTGCGCGGCACGCGCGATGAACAGCAGCAGCGCAGTAAGGAGTTACAGTAATGAGACAGCTGAACCTTCGGCAACAGGCCATGCAAATTGTCTTAAGGGAGAGCTGCAGAATGTATTCATATCCCCCAGCGTTCGGGGAGGCCTAGGTAACATTGCGCCAAGTCAGGGGGCAAGGGGGCTCTCAGATCCATTTTATGACGGCAAAGTTGATCGTGAAAGAACATGCAACAAGTCCTGCGTGACGAGATGTACCTTGACGGGAAGGCACATGCACAGGAAAATCTGGTCTGTCGTACTCGCACACTATGGATACGTATGGGTATTGTCGTGGTTCGTGCCCATTGGGCGACACCCGACACGACTAAACCTCATAGGAGCCTGACAATATCACCCAGTCTCCTATGGGGGAATCGCACGCATGCATAGACCAAATGTATCGGCCCTTGGTTCTTGCTACAGGACTGGAGACCCGACCTTCCAATTCCAACCTCTGGCGGTTGCCTGCGGTAGCCGTAGACCGTGATCCGGAGAAGCACATTAGAAATAATTTATCAATGATCTGAAATAAAATTTCAGTAAAGTTGAGGATGCTGTGTGGTGCAATCATTGGGGCATCGTGCATGTGATGGTTCGCGGTCGTTGGCATCGGGCCCGCGGCCGATTGGGCGTTTCCCAAATATCCATACAATACATCATCACTTGCAGATTACTGTTGCGTTCGGACGCGTATCGCTGCGCGTTGCGTGAGCAGTAGTCACAGTCAGCAAGCACTTTAACACTTCCTTTCCTCGGCCTCTCCAATCTCACGTTCAGCGCTTGTTTCATTTGATTTTGTTTACATTGAGTGAACGGCATTCAGTTGAGCTCAGGGACATCTCAGTTTCACACAAGTCCACAGCCACCATGCTCAGCGCAGGGACTGCTCGGAGCTGCTGCCTGCAGCGCGGCTGCAATGGAACAAAAATGGTAAGAAATGACTTGCATGAATGCAGTGACCAAGGGGCCTCAATCAGGATTGTGCGGCGGCAAGCGTAGTTTGAGCTTGTGCGTTACAACACGCCCAGGCCTGCCATGCATCACGTTATAGTTGAGTACAATTATACATGCCATGAATGAAGATGGAGTCGTAGTCGCAGATCTTGCGTGTTTGGGGCGTTGTAGGCGTTAAGGGCCACCGCATGCGTCAACTTGCTTTTCGGGCACTCACCTGGCGTCGCCACGGCTCCCACAGGCGTCTCAGCCAAAGCTTCTGTCCGGACGCGTCCCCGGTCGCGCGGCAATCTTGTGCCGCGCTGAGCCTGGTGAGGCGAACGGCATCGTCAGCGGCCCCATCGCCGTGAACCCGTCCATGTCACCCGCTCTGGATCCCGTCGCGGCGGCCTCCTCCGCTGACGGCAAGGCCGCCAAGGCCGTGGACCGCAGCAAGGGCCTCT
Source organism: Eudorina sp. 2006-703-Eu-15 (assembly GCA_003117195.1). Classification (NCBI taxonomy): domain Eukaryota; kingdom Viridiplantae; phylum Chlorophyta; class Chlorophyceae; order Chlamydomonadales; family Volvocaceae; genus Eudorina; species Eudorina sp. 2006-703-Eu-15. The sequence continues at coordinate 166,187 of BDSI01000128.1, forward strand.
GGACCCGCTGTGACAAGTGCGGCACCATTCTGTACATCAAGCACCTGAAGGAGCACCACCACATTTGCTTCGGCTGCAACTACCATCTCAAGATGTCCTCCCAGGAGCGGATCAACCACCTGATCGACGCCGGCACCTGGCGCGCCCTGGACGAAACGCTTTCGCCGGTGGATCCCCTGGAGTTCACCGACCTGAAGCCGTACACGGACCGAATCAAGGAGGCCCAAGAGAAGACGGGCCTGCAGGACGGTGTCCGCACCGGCACGGGCCTGCTGCACGGTATCCCCGTCGCGCTTGGCGTCATGGACTTCACCTACATGGGCGGGTCCATGGGCTCGGTGGTGGGCGAGAAGCTCACGCGCCTGATCGAGTACGCGACGCAGGAGGGCATGCCCGTGATCATCGTCTGCACGTCGGGCGGCGCGCGCATGCAGGAGGGCATCTTCTCGCTCATGCAGATGGCCAAGATCAGCGCCGCGCTGCACGTGCATCAGAACTGCGCCAACCTGCTGTACATCGCGATCCTGACCTCCCCCACCACGGGTGGCGTGACGGCGTCGTTCGGCATGCTGGGTGACGTGATTATTGCGGAGCCGCAGGTGCGGTGGCCCCCTGTGGGGAGGGGAAGGGAGGAGAATCCCAGTCGGTGGTGTGAATTGCTGGGCGGAGCTGTGATCCAAGAGCGCATTGATCGCGCACGGATGGTGACGTATGGTAAGGGCCAAGGGTTTTTTGCGGTCTGCGCCGGAGTTAAGCGGGTTGGCAGCTGCGCAGGATCTCGAAAGCAACTGGATGCACGGCATGTATGGCAGACGACGTGTCGTGTGCGCATGATGAAATGCATCCACATTGCATTCACTCTACACAAGTACAACACGGCACGGCGTTCGGAGATCTAGATGTCTCTCCTGAGCTCCTAGCCACTCCCCTCTTCGACGACGACGCCGTTCGCTAAATCGGGCCGTCAGTCAGGCCGACGCCGGCCTGTGACCCTCCTCCGGGGGAACGTTCTGTCCACGCTTGACTGACGTGCACCTTGCCTCCCTGCTCCTCTCCCATCGCCACACGTTCCCGCTCACCTCCATGTCCTCTATCCCCTTCACCTCCAGGCCATCATCGGCTTCGCTGGCCGACGTGTGATTGAGCAGACCCTGCAGGAGCAGCTGCCCGACGACTTCCAGGTGGGTGGGTGGGTGGGTGGTCTGTTGCTGCATTTGTTGTCCAAAGGCTGGCGACTGAGACGGCCGAGCCATGAGACGCCAAAAGCAGGCGGGCGGGTGAGCCGTCGCACGGTGGCAGCTGGTTCGAAGGTGGTGCGGGACCCCCTGTGCCCCGTGGCGTCGCAGGCTGAGCTGTCCCCTCCCCCGCCCGCGCGTGTCTTCTCTCTTGTCGTCGCGCCGTGACCCAATGCTTCAGACGGCATCGTTCGGTGACGTGCAGCTGCACCCACCCAGGTCATGATACCTCACCCACCCACCGAGCCCCCGGCATCGATCGGGGGCTCCACCTGGTCGCAGCAGATACCACCTATGGAGTCCGTGTAACGTTGATTCAGATACCACCTGTTCCATTTTTCGTTGCCCGGAAGTCCACCTTCTCCCGGTTCCCCTCCTCCCCCTCAGACGGCCGAGTACCTGCTGGAGCACGGCCTGCTCGACCTGGTTGTGCCCCGCTCCTTCCTCAAGGGGGCGCTGTACGAGATCATTGACTTCTACCGCGCCGCGCCGTACAAGCGCCGGGGCGCCATCCCGTACGGCGTGCAGCAGGGCACCTTCCTCACCACGGAGGAGAAGGTACGGCGGGAGGGAGGGAGGGAGGGAGGGGCGGAAGGAGGGAGGTGCAAAGGGAGGCAGGGGAGGTGCAAAGCTGTGAGATACCGGGGCCCGACAGGGGTGTCCTAGGTACTGGGTCGACCAAGCACCGCCGCGGACTGGTGTGGGTGGGAAGGGGGCGCTGCTGGGAGGCCGATAGCTGAGTTTCGGTCGGCAGGGACGGACGTCTTACGCGGTGGGATGGACGTCTAATGGGGAAAGTTGGGAGGGTTATCGCGCAGGGCACCTGCACCATGTTTTGGGAGAAGCATGCATGCAGAGGGTCATTCTGACCATTCTGATGTTGAGAAGCAGAGCGACACCGAGGGGGCGAGAGGGGCCGTGTGTCCGTAAGGGGGCTGTGGTCCGCCGGGGTGTATGGCTGGCAATTGCGTAGGTCGCTTTCTCTAGTCCAGTAAGGTCACCCTGCGCCAGGGGATACAGAATGCAATATTGGCATCTGTACCAGGGGATACAGAATGCAATATTGGCATCTGTACCAGGGGATACAGAATGCAATATTGGCATCTGTACCAGGGGATACAGAATTCAAGATTGGAATCTGCGCCAGGGGGTACAGAATTCAAGATTGGAATCTGTATCAGGAGATTCAGAATTCAAGATTGGGCATCTGTACCTGGGGATACATACTTCTATTCGATGAGATGTGCCTCTTGAGTGTGTGATGCCGGTATTTACATTGTTGAGCGTGAGTGTACAGTGCTGAGAGAGATGTGTGTGCCGATGCCAAATCGCAAGACTTCAAGCCACTCTCTGATGGCGCTGCACCTGACCTTGCTCCATGCCTTCGATACCCGCCTCCGACCAGATTCGCCGGCGGTGGACCCAATGGAGCCGCGGCGGCAACGGTAACGGGAAGAGCGAGCAGCTGGCGGTGGCGTCGGACTCGGCGGCCGTGTCGTACCGCGAGCTCGTCAGCAGCTTCCGGTAGGAGACCCGCGGGTCGGGGCAGCGGGGGATCGTCGTACACGGTCTGCGATGTGGGCCCGTCGTCGGAGGAGGAACAGCAACCCGTCGCACCCCTGACACCCCCGCCCCCACGGCATCGGGACACACGTGTGCGCCATCGCCGTTTCATGACCGTTGGTTGGCCCGACCTGGTGGACTGACCCAATGCCCCACACCTAACCTCCTGCCTCCTGTCCATTCATTCTTGCTGCCCCCTAACTGACCCCTTATCTGGCCCCGTGCACCCACAGGACCCTTTTGGCTTCCGAGCCGGGCGCCAGCAACGGCGCCTCCCGCGGCGCGCCGGCCCCCCTGGACCTCCAGGAGCTGCTGGCGGACCCGGAGGCCCTCCCTGCCGCCATGGACCTGGCCCGGAACGCCAAGATTGAATGGATGCTGCGCACCGAGAAGCTGCTCCAGAAGCAGCAGCAGGAGACCGAGTACGTCTTCCGCGTCAAGTAAACCGCAACACGCGTCAGCGTCAGCGCGAACTGGCCTACCTGCAGGAACGCGGGCAAAGCGCAGACTCATCACACGGGGGCAGCCCTGGCGGCGGACGATCCTGGCGGCGGCGCGTGGGTTCAGTCACGTATGCGCGTTATTGCCGCTTCCGGTGCCGAGGTTGGCGCCCATGGGTTGGGGTTTCACCGGGGGCGGGATTCGGCTGTCGCCGGGGCACTCTCGCAACGGCGTTGTGTGTCGCTCCTCGTCAGGACGGGCGGGCGGTGCGAAAGGCAGCCGAAGTGGGATTCTGGGGGCAAGGCTGTGCGGCCGCGCTTTTTACGCTATATGTGGAGCAACGGGTCAAGTGGACGCGGCCGGGTAGCCTACCGGAGGTCTGGGGCCGCACCTGGATCCATTGAGGCGCGCCACGCTGGAGGGTGCCCGGGTCATGGCCGCTTCGCATGCCGTCTGCGCCCTCCGGTCGCGGGATCCGATGTTGGGTTGCCCCCAACGTATGGCTGTGAGGTAATTGCGTTCTCCGTCTTGGGCCTCCCTGGGATGGAGCTGTGCACACGTGCGCACATGGACAAGGGAGGTTATGGGACAGGAGTATAAGTACCATGGGCCCGGGGGGATGGCGGGCCTTTCGCAGGAAGAATCGCGTCGCCAAGGCGCTGGCTGGTTCTCGTCGGATTTTGTGTTGGAATTGGCGCCCGTCTGTGAGGAACCCGGAGGACTGACGTTGGGATGGGTGCAGGGGAGATCAGGGTGAAGCGCGCTGTGTCACGTGGAAAGGACAGGGTGGACTGGGGGGGGGTGGGCTTGCTGTTGAGTGGGGGGATGAGGCACAACCCGGAAGAATTTCTACGGAGCGAGAACATCTCAGGGCGCTGCGCGAAGCGGCCCCGACAATTTTGTCAGAGTTTGTGCTTGATCCCATGTTTGGTATACGCGTGTCTGCAATGTCTTGGTATGAGACCTCGCTCGCTTGTGGTCACGCGAGAGGTTGCGCAGGTGCTGTGAAATACAAGTTATATATCTCATTATGTTTCTGTTTGGAGCAAGGGGTCACACAACGTTCATGTTGTATGAGGAGCCTGCGTGCCAGCCTACTGTATACGACTCCATTCGAAGCTCTGAACTCGGGGCGCAGGTATTTTCCTGGTGGTGCCTACTCACCATGCAGAGCTGCATTCGCTGCAACGCATACAGGCTCATCCATTGTCCGTATACTTAGCTGCCCCGATGGCACTTAGGGACGCTGCTTCGATGGCATTACCATAAAACTTACACAACACGAACGTAAGTAACAAACATCGGTCAGGAACAGAAACGACGGATTCTCACAGCCTTATCAGCCCCTTGGCTCCGACACCATCACCAGGAGGAATTGTCAAGACAGCGAGGGCCCGCGCCTCACCGAATGCCAAACAGCCATGGCAAAAAGAATAAATGACCATCGGATCTGTTCCCCCACAAACAAGTACGGAGCTGGCTTTCTCCGCCCAAAAAACACAACCCATTAGGATTGCTGACTCACAACACTCAGTCACTGTGGCAGTTCAAGCGGATAGCAAGTCTTTTCAGAGATTCAGATGGTGTCGCTGCCCTTAGCCCCTCGTCCGTCGCCAGCAAGTCACCATCTAACCCTCGAATACGCCCTGCATGTCTTCATATTGATAAGCTCAGCCCAGAAAGGCCACAGCACGCCACCATGGCTGCTCTTCCAGCCCCGACGCTCGTGAATTGGCGAGGGAAACGACACGATACCTGGGCTGGGCTCAGCGTGCGTCATCGCGGCGGGAAGAACTGGACACGTCAAACACGACACGACGACACTGCTTGCTCGTCGCAGTTGCTCGCTGGTCGCAACAGCCACCCTCAACAACTGCGGTCGGCAGCTTCGGTCGGTGCAGCTCTACTGCCCCTGCAGCCAGTGCACCCGCCGACCGCTCGAGCGAACACTCATCGTCAGGCGTGTGACCGCTGCCAGCAAAGGGCATCGTTAGGCGCCCTTGATGAACTGGACACCCTTCTCAATGGACGCCAGCAGCTCCGGCATCATGGCCTTGAGGCCGTCCTTCTCGTAGTCCGACAACGGGCCCAGGTCGAACACCTTGTCAACACCTACGCAGGGACCGGAGAGGGGCCGGGTCGCAGAGGGGCTGGGGAGACAACCAGAGGGGCTCGCAACAGGCACATGCCAGAGGCACATGTACTGCACCCACGGCACCTCGCACCCGCCGGCAGAGAGGGTTTGTTCCAAACTCACCCTCAGTGCTGAGCTTAACCTTGGACGCGAAGTACGGAGCGTCCGTAATGGTGCTCTCCACGTACGTGCACTCCACAGCCGGGGTGCCGTTCAGGCCGCGCAGGCACGAGTCCGCGAACAGGGCGGCCGCGTACGCCATCGACAGGGTGGCCGAGCCCTGCGGATTGGGCGGGGGGGGGGGCAGATACGCACGTGGCGAGTGATGCAATCAGTGGCCAACGACTTCAGTGAGGACCTTGAGGCAAACAGGCCCTTCGAGCACCGCAACCGCAAGAGGACGCAGTCACTCGAAACTTTCGACCTCCCAACTTAGCAGTCAAGAGCGCAGCATGGGCGCAAGTGCGCACGATGGTGTTCGGCATCAGGACGCTAACCGATAAGCCAGTCCCCAGTCGGACCACCCGAGAACAGCCATTGCGGCAATCCCTCACCTTGCCGGCCTTGGCCTGCACCACCTCAGTGCCACCGTCCTGGGTGCGCTTGGTGAGCCCGTCCAGAACGTCCGCGGCCAAGCTGACCTTGGGAGTGGCCTGCGGGAAGAGGACGCAGTCATTGGCATACGACCTGTGTCATGTAGCACAAGATGACACGTCGGAGTCCGTTCGGGTCCCACGGAAAGGGCGCGAGGGTAAGGGGGCGCCGTGTTCACTCCGTGCAAACTTTCCATGTCCTTGCTCCCTTTCCACTTGTCCTGCTGCCAACCAATTCCCAAAACCCTTTGCAGCATGGCAGTATTCTTTTCGTCCATGCGCATGAGAGCACTTGCAGATAAAATCTTGCATGACATGTGAGATGCCTCGCGCGTCGATCTTGGCGTGCAAGCTGGTAGGTGAGGTTAGTTGTTTGGTGAGAACGCAATCGCTGATGTGTCGGAAAGGAGCAGGGTGCTTGCCTGCGAGAACAGCGGCAGGATGGTGACACCAGCGTGGCCACCCACGACCGGGACATCCACGGACGCGACATCCAGGCCGTTCTTCTCCGCGTAAAAGGTCTTTGCGCGGACCACATCCAGGGTGGTCACACCCATGATCTTCCGCTTGTCGTACACGCCCATCTTCTTCAGCTGCTCAGCGGCAATGGGCACCGTCGAGTTGACAGGGTTGGAAATAATGTTCAGGACCGCGCCTGGGCAGTGCTTGCCGACGGCCTCGACCAGATCCCGGACGATGCCAGCGTTGATCTGCGGGCATGGCGAGCAGAAACTGTGAGTAAACCAAGCTGGTACCCGGACACTGGGAAGTTCTCGCCATACACCCAAATAGCGCACCTTGAAAAGATCATCACGGGTCATACCCGGCTTGCGTGGCACACCGGCCGGGATGATGACCAGGTCACAACCGCGCAGAGCCTCAGCCAGACCATCCTTGTCATAACCCTGGATAGATCAGCAATCCGTAAGACAAGAAGGTTAAAAAGCGCTCCAATATACCCCAAAGCGCAGTCTCCAACGGTCCTAACCTTCGTCTGCGCCTTCGTGTTAATGTGGCTAACATCAGCCGCGACGCCAGGAGTCCCAGCAATATCGTACAGAGACAGCTGGGAAACTTGGGCGTTCATCTGCGGAAAAGCGAGGCGATTGAGCTGATTGCCGGAAGTATCCGACAGTCCGACTTTTGGAAGAAGGGTACCTTCATGAGCATCGATAGGGGCTGACCAATGCCGCCAGCAGCACCAAGGACAGCAACCTTGCGGCCAGGGCCGCTGGCCGCAGCGGCAGCAAAGCCGCGCGAAGCGGCCTGCGCCCACTTCAACAACGCAGCGCTCGACTGGCTGGCCATCTTCAGAATTTCAGTCAATATTGGACACAAGCACGGGCGATGGACTTGCACATGTGCGATTGAGATAGTTATTCAGGGGCGTGCGTCGTGCAAACGAATCACGGCATTGCGGACGTTGCACCGACACAACTGCTCCGAGTATACACACAGATCCTGTAGATGTATTGTTTGCAAACTGTTCTGGGCATCAGAAACAAGTAATCATAAGGTTTCTACTGTCGTCGGAGGGCCGTAATAGTGCAGCATTGCGATGCTTGTCGTCTCATTTTGCTCTCATGCCTATGATATCCTGACAATTTGACATTATGCGCGGGCAACAGTCTCTATTGTGCAGCATGTAAGGCAGAGTTCGATCTCAAAGGATGCAATGCATATCCTCCATTACCTGTGTTAATTATCTAGTTCTTTTAATACAGACAGAGGTGTCACGCTGTGACGACGTTACGTGGGGCGTCCTTTCTACAAGGGTCAGCCTTGGTGGCATGCTGCAAGGGCCTAACCCTCACAACGTCCTCGCCGCCCACGCGTACGGCGAGGATAAGACATCGGAACCTTAGACATTGTCCCCTCTAGGATTATGCAAAAGCGACCCTCCTCCCGGTTTGTTCCTTACCTGGTCAGTGGCACCTGAGCGCACGTATTGGCGAGTGTCCCTCAACTGACAAGGTGAGCCGAGGTGAGTCGAGGAGGCAGCCCGCAGACTGAGATAGCTGCAGCAGGCGGAGGCACTCGCGGGTCTATGACCTTCTCGCCAGAGTTTCTGGTGCGTGCGCTGCTGTCTTCAGGCTATTCTTATTCCGTTGTCATTCTTCCCCCGGCGGGGGCCCCGGCAGCAATTGAACCGCACAGCGTGGACGTCGGCCCGTTCAGGCCCGCTGATCGGGCAGACAAAGAAACACAACGTCGCTGGTAGCATCGCATCACTTTTTGCCGCCGGCGGATGCATTCATGCCGCAGAATGGAGCGCATGCCGTATTGGCAGTGGAACGCCGGGAACGCAGTGGGGCACAACTGAGTGCGCCTGCCCTTGCCGCGTCCGCGTGGACCAGAGAGCACACTGTGGATGAACCGTCGGTATCAGAACCCGAGAACCCGACTCTACATCCCTGTAAAGGGGGAGCAGATGAGTGACTCTATACCCCTGTAAAGGGGGAGCAGATGAGTGACTCTTCATCCCTGTGAAGATGAGTGACTCTTCATCCCTGTAAAGATGAGTGACTCTATACCCCTGTAAAGGGGGAGCAGATGAGACCTGTGAAGGCCTCCCAGCAAACCGTGCCAACATACATATCCCCAGGTGCATGCTGCCCTTCCGCATCAGTTGCCCTGGACGTTTATGCGGGTTATGCCGGTCCGACGACCGGCACGCGGCCCAACCCCTCCCGACCCCTCCAGACTCCTCCAGCGGCAAGGTGTGATTTGGCCAACAGCTGAAACCCTAAAACCCAACACACAGTAGGCTGCACTTGCATGATGTTAATAGCAACGGTCAATAACTCTAAACCTTCCTGTACGATGCCTACGGCCGCTTGCAACCCAACTGATTAAGGTTTGCACTTCTGCAGCGGGCCGCACGCTGCACAGTACCGCGGCCTCAGGCTGAAGCTCCCTTCTCCTTGCATATGTTCCTCTGTGTCTCTTGACTACTGCTTGCATATGTTCCTCTGTGTCTCTTGACTACCTGCGGTGGCTGGGTGCTGGTGTTCTTGGCTGCTTTTTCTTTGGCATGGCTCCCTGGCCCCCTGCTGCACGGCGCCTTTCGGAGTGCCCCTGGGGTAGAATGAACAGTCCGTCTGGGCCTGCTGTACGGCGAGCGAGCAGCTTATTTGCTGGCCCCCTTGTAATGGCTTCCTGAATCTCCGTGTTGGATAGTGGGTACTGTTTTGTAGCATATTAGTGAGGTAGAAAGACATAACCATTTCCTACGGTATCATCACTTCATTCACTCGCGGAGCACCATTCCGATCGTTATATGCAGTCGCTATTTCGAGGAAGGACACTACCTTAATGCGGGTCTCAGGTGCGAGGTTCATGGATGGGTCTTCCACGGAGCATCAGCCCAGAGCACGACTTCCTAGTTTGTCTATGTCCAATATCTCAAACAATGGTGCCTCAAGCATTTTCGCCTGGAGAGCATATGCAAAATTGCGGTTCTCAGCGGCCCACGCGTCAAACACGCGCATGTTCTTCTTCATTTCATGTCCATTTTCTTGCGCACAAGCACCCACTGAAAGCGTTTGAAGCGCTCTATTGATTCTTGTAAATGTTTCCCTGCGAGGAGGGCTCCATCGCACAATGGAATTCCCCAGTCGGGGGTTCCGTACGAGCGTAACGGCCGCTGCTCCTTACTTGCGTCTGAGTGGGGAGGCGGTTCCCTGGAGTCGCTGGTACCATCGCCCGTCTTCTTCCATACTCCACAACTCTGTAATCTCTGTTAACTACGGAGAAGCATTTCACGAGTAGAAAGCCTTGAATGTTACGGAGGACAGTTCAAGTTGCACGAAGCACCGCACACAAGATCCTCGACTTTTTACGGCTCAAGAAAGTTAATTTACTTGTATTATTTATTATATTATATCGGGAAGCTTCATTGTATCAAGTATCTTGGTCTTGGGACAATGCTCGCCAAGTTGTGAGCCCACGTCGCTCCGTATGTTACGCTTCCCATTTTAGGTTACAATGTGGAATACTACCCAGTTTGTCCACAAGGGAATATAGTTTAATATTCGGAGGAGGCATCATCTGGCGGAGAGTCGTCGCCCGTCAGCGTTTTGGACAGCTGCGGCGCGTCAGACATTGATATAGATGGAGGCGCATACAGCGATTACAAGTACCTGGATTGCTGGAAATGCCTGGCTTTCTGGACCCAGGCGCCCAGTTGCAGTACGCCACCGCCCCGCCACCACTTTTACCACCGCCACCGCCACCACTTTCGCCCCCGCCCCCGCCACCACTGTGCACCCCCCCGCCACCGCCACCGCCACCGCTGTGCATCCCCCCCCCCGCCACCGCCACCGTCCCGGCCCCTTCATACCCGCCAGGCTGATGTCCAGTACGTTATTTCTTATTGTCGTTTTCCTGCCTTTTGTTGCTCCCTTGCATTCGTGGGGCAATGTTAATGCACCTGAACCGGCAGGGGCGTCCAGCAGCGGGTGTGCTAGTCACACTGGGTTCTGGAGCATCCTGGGCGCGTCCACCCGGACCCAGCGGCCTGGCGCGGGGATGGTCGCGGGCATGCTTTCCAGCTTGTCAACCGTGTTCCAACGTCTGGGTCGGGAAGGCCCTGGGACCCTCACGCCCGCTCGGGGAGTCCTTGCGAGAGCAGCGTGGTCAGCGGCTACAAGAAAGGCTACCGTCAACGCCAAACTCACGCGGGGCACACTGAGAAGGGTGCTGTGCCTCTTACCTTGGCCAAGTTCCTTGCTCTCGCCCGGGGCTTATTCGGGAAGGCTCAGTGCAGCCCTGATCCGCACCAGCGCAGTCTGCTCTTCCGCGACCTCGGGCTCTACACGGTGCTGTGGCATTCATATCAGCGAGGTCATGACTGCTGGAAGCACACCCTCAGTGACGATTGGTGGTATTGAATAATACCGTTGAGGTTGAAACATCGGTATTTACCGATTCAAAATGCAAGCGCCATACGGCACGTGCGAAGTTTGGACGAGCGGCCAAGTAGGCCTCACGTCGTTACAGGAGCAGTGGCCGGCATGCGCCTCACCCCACCGAGAATGAATGATGAGATGACACTTTTACTGCACTGGTACCCCAACAAATGGATATTACGCGGTCTCAGGGATTATTCTCGGTCGCTGTTTTCCGCCTGAACTCGCCCTGCAGACCCTTGCGAGTGACGCTGCCATCTGAGGTGCGGATGAACAGCACGAACAGAAAGGAAATTATAACGCAGCTTGGTGCGTCCCAGGCAGGGTGGCTATCTTATTTTTGGGAGTATCTACGGCCAGAGATATACCTGGCTCCGAAACGCTGAAAGTATCTGTCAATGGGGAGATACTGCCGGCTGGAAACGGCCCGACATATCTACAGAGATTCGCAGTTGCCTGATTAGAAGTTTTTATCTGTCCGAGAGATATATATATCTCTCCGAGAGATATATATATCTCTCGGGCTGCGGATACCGTTACACTCATATGACCGTTCTGTTAGCCGTTGTTATGAGTAGAAAGTCCAATGCATGATACCTGCCTCGCGTCGCAAGCATGCTTAATGTCCCCTAAGTCTCCTTTCCCGCCACCACAACGGAAGAACTCAGTCCCCCTTCGCCGCGCGCTTGGGCCGGGGGCCGTGGCAGCTGCGCTCAGCGCAGCGCTTCTTGCTGTGCCAGTGCTGCATCGCAAACGGGAGGATGCGCTCATCGAACTCCTTGTAGGGTGGGTCGTCCTCCGACTGGTGCTTGATCCGGATCTCCGGACCGCACAACCTCACGCGCATGAGCTTATCCAGCGTGCTCAGGTCGAGCTGGGTGCGCTCCCACGACTTGATGTCGTTCATTGCGCTGAAACCCCGCTCCACCTCAGCGCTGGCTGGCTGCATGACCAGCATGATCTGGACCAGCTTCCAAACCAACGGAGCAAGCCGCTTCAGCCACACGCCCTCCATCACGTAAAACTCTCGTGCAAGCAATGGCACCTTGCCCAGAGCTTGCGCCTTCGCCTGCTTAGCATGCTTGACCAGCTTGTGCACCGCATGCAGCTTCCACTCCTCGTGGACATTGCCCCCCAAACGCTTTGCGTACCACTTCCCCAGGGCCTTAATCTCCACCGATCCAAATGACTCGGCCGCGCCTTTCTTCACGGCCGCCAAAACCTCCGGACTGAAAATCCGGAATTTTGCGGCATGGCCCAGATCCTCTTCGGGGAAGCGGTCCCTAATCAACGCAATCAAATCGGTGCACAGATTGCTGACGTACTTCTTCTTACGGAAAACCTCCGCCCCAAACGTAGCCCAGGAAACTGCCCCACCCGCGCGCAACTCTAGGTCGTGCCCATGCCACCGCCCACTCGACTCCTTCAGCGACGCGAGCAGCTCATTGATGGCCGCGCTGAAGGTGGGCGGCACGTTGCTCTTGTCGTTGACCTTGTGGTACGTGAACTTGATCTCGAGGGCGCGCAGCTCAGACTCCAGCCACGACTCCACATCCACAAGCGCCAACTGGCTCGACTGAAAGCAGCAGCTGACCTTAGCGGTGACACCCAGAATCTCATCCAGGATGTACGTCAGGATGAGGTTGTTTGCGTTTCTGTCGGGGCAAGAGCCATGTTGGTGGCAAGGCACGCCGGGTGGGGAAATCAATTTGGTAATCAAGGGGGGGAGATAGGCCTACTGTTCAAGTCAAGCACACAAGCAATCGAACAGAGCATTCCAGGAACGTGATGCGCCGCTACCAAACATGCCCAGCCCAAACACGAAAGCAACAAAGGAGAGACGCTGCGCATGCATGTTTGCTTACTTCAGCCAGCCGTAGATGGTTTCGGCGGCGGGACCAGTCTCCTGCTCGAAGTACTCCAGCAGGACCGGGTACAGCTCCTTAAGCCGCCGGATGCAGCGAGAACGGGACAGCCACCTCACCCTGTGGAGAAAAAACGAAACGAATGCCCAGGTTAATTCCAACACTACCACACTTCGCAGCTGCGGCCGAAGTCTCCATTGCTTGGGTGACAACTCACGTGTGGGGCTTCAAGAGCTTGTACTCCTTGGCCCGAGCAGCTCCTGAAGGGATCGCAGGTCATCCCTGCGCAGCGGGGAGACCTTGAAGTGGCTGTAGATCTTCGAGATCATCGTGTCCAGCAGCACCAGGTCTTCGTCACCCTTGAACAGGTCCGCGCAAGACAGCGCGAGCTTGTGGGCGGCGCAGTGGAAGGACAAGAGGTCGGGGCACTCCTTCTTCAGGAGTGCCGCAACACCCTTGTGCTCGCCGACCATGACGCTGGCCCCGTCGCTGTTGAAGCCGACAACCTTGCCCATGTCGATGCCGTCCTCCTGGAAAGGTCAAAGATGGCAAGGGGACAACGACAAATATACAGGCTCTCAGCATGAAACCCGATTCCCAGGGACCGCTGCCAAGGCTACAGAGTGTGTGAGGTAGGATAGGTACAGCCGTACAGCCCATGCGCATCAATTCGCAGTGCCCATCCCGATAGTTGTAGGTGCCCAACTGCGCGGGGAACGTACCTCCAGGGCCTCCTTTACGAGGTCGAAGAGCGCCGCCGCATTAGCACTGCCCTTGATGTGCAGCAGCTTCCGGTACCGGTTGTTGACCTCGCCCATCTCGTCGGAGTACGACACATACAAGGCAAGGTGGTGGGTGATAGTCCGGTCGGTGGACTCGTCGATGGTGATGGCCAGGAACTCGGAGTCCGCGATGGCCTTCAGCTCCTGCTTGTCGATCACCTGGAAATGAGCAAGTCAGAAGAAACACATTCACCAGGTTTGTCATGAAGGGTCGGTGTGTGTAAAGGCAGGGTGTCACTCACAACTGCAACATGCCATGCTAGGCGACCCTGGCCACAACATAGTGTGACCCCATATGCCCCTTCGTACCTCCGAAAGGCAGTCCAGCATCTCCATGCCTGCAGGCCGAGACTGGTAGGGGCCTGCGATCTTGATGTGCATCGCGTCGGAGGCGGCAAGCAAGGCCGCAAGGTCCACATAGCTCCTCAGGGACTGCGGGGCGAGAATCGATGGATAGGTTGATCAGGGGAGGGACGGTAGGTTATTTGTCTAGTTAAGCAGAGATGCATGTACACAAATAAGCCCTGTCACGCAAAGATAACCAGCACTACACAGCACGTATGGGGTGAGTGGCCGACCTAAACAGGTGAGACAACGAACCTGGTTTTTCTTGGCCGTGTAGAACACAGTGCGCATGAGTTGGGCCACCACAGGCTCGGCCACCTTGTCGGCCATGGCCGACATTTCGTTTAGGGTGGTGGCCAAAACGCCCTTCATCTTCCGCGCCGCAGCCAGCTCCGCCTGCTTGTGCTGCATGGTGGAGGTGTGCCGGCCAAGCTCCGATGGGCTGATGACCTGGCGAGCGGAATCACAAATGCAGCAATGATGCGCATCAATGCTGCCCTTAGACGCATAATAGCATTTCACGCACTGTCCCTTACAGTCCGCCGAATGTCACAGGTGTCCCCAATAGGCAAAGTGAAGTATCCCCGACGTGCGTACCGATGTCCCGTCTTTGGCGGTGAAGGAGTTCCTCAGCTTCTGATCCAAGCAGATGCGGCACTGGTATGTGCATTGGGGCAGGCGGATCACCCAGAGAAACTTCGCCAAAATCCCGCTGCTTTGGTTGTCGGCGTCGACCGTACGCCGGTACTTCTCGCAGTCCCAGGCTGCACACACGGAAAGAACAGGGCAAGATGCGGGCGGGTCATAGCAATGACAAGTAGCAATCCATTGGGCAACTTACAGGAAGCCGTTAAAACGCATGACAGGAAAAGCAGCGCTCTCAAGCAAACCGCACAGCACACATCCAGATATCTATCAGTTACCTACCTCGCTGCCCAGTGCCACGAGCTTTCGCGCCAGCCTTTGGGAGCGCCCTGCGGGGCGAGCCCTTGCTGCGGGAAGGTGATGAGGGCGAGGGGGGTTGGGCTTCTTCCGGGAGGGTGAGGATGAAGGCGCGGCAGCCGACGGGGTGGGGTTGTTGGGCGAAGTCTTGGGAGCCGAAGGTGAAGGCGCTGCAGCCGACGGGGTGGGCTTGTTGGGCGAGGGCGTATCGGCGGGCTTGGGAGCCGAAGGTGAAGGCGCTGCAGCCGACGGGGTGGGCTTGTTGGGCGAGGGCGTATCGGCGGGCTTGGGGGCCTTGGGTGAGGGCGCGGCAGCCGACGGGGTGGGCTTGTTGGGCGAGGGCGTATCGGCGGGCTTGGGGGCCTTGGGTGAGGGCGCGGCAGCCGACGGGGTGGGCTTGTTGGGCGAGGGCGTATCGGCGGGCTTGGGGCCTTGGGTGAGGGCGCGGCAGCTGACGGGGTGGGCTTGTTGGGCGAGGGCGTAGCGGCGGGCTTGGGGGCCTTGGGTGATGCAGACACGGTCCGCGGAGGCGCAGCAGCATCCAAACGCTCGATGATATTGAGGTACGTGCCATTGAAGTTCGTAGCCGCCTTGCGCACCTATGGGAAATGCGGGGAGTGCCCAATGAACCAGTAAGGCGCACGGCAAAGAGCAACAGTTTTGGAACCCTACTCAGTCATCACTGAGACTTACCGGCATAGTCTCCGGGCTTTAATCAATTTCAATGATCTCGATAGGATTCGTAGGAGCTTGCTGCCTCCGCGGCGAGCGGGCCGTGTAGGATGCGGGCAGGGGCACCTTGCGCACGAACGCACCGAGCGAGCTCTGCTTCTTGGTCTGAGCCTTCTTGATGGCGGGAGACTTCACGGCGTTGTTGTCAGATGCCTTGGCCTTAGCCAAGTAGGTAGCCGAGGCATTAGCGTTAGCCATTGCGGAAGAGAAACACAAATGAACCAGGACGGAAGTTGCCGAGATTTAATAGCTAAAATGGATTTGCAGAGTGTGAAATTGCGAGCCAAATGACGCTTATAAAAGAGCCATTGGCGTACGAACGTGGCAGTTCTCGCGGGCTTTCGTCGGCTTCGGTTACGGGCACTCGGGCTACACGGAAACCACATGCTAACCAGTCAGAGGAACAAAAAATATTTCCTTGATTCATGTTTTGTGCGTTGCAGATAAAAACCTTGGGCGTGTCCGCGTCGTGCGTACCCTTACCAAACCCACCCGAGGCCCAACCTACCCGGCGCTGACTCAACATGTTCCTTACTATACCCATGCTGCCTTTTGAGTGTCACTGTAACAGGCATTCCGTAGTAGGGCAAAGGACACATAGAACAGCGGAGACAGGAGTAGGAAAAGTCACGGTTTTGTGTGCACCCTTTCCCCGGTCTCCGTTACCAAACCCCACCTACCGACCTTTCGCCTTTCCAACTGCCGTTGAACTCGCGCACCAGTCCCCGCCTCCGTCCTGTGCAGCCTTGCCTTTAGGGCCTAGCAGGTAATAACACGCATACATCCTTGTACTGAGGAGGCCCGCCTTTCCTCCGTTCCCCTTCCCACTTCTTCTGGGCACAATAGCAGAGCGGCGTGCTTCGTTACCTGGTCCCCTCGCTTGCGGCGCCCATTCGCACGCTCATACCGTTACGGATCCCTCTGTGCTTATGGAGTGTTGACACAAGCCAAGGTGGCAGTGCTGTGAGCCATTTTTCGATTTCCCTGGCGTCTTCAGCTGTTCAGGAGCCTTGCGTTCCCTTGTCCAACCCCTGGTAATGGTGCGTCGGCAGCTCGGCACACAAGGAACGTGGCACGTCGTTCTGATTCTGCACCGGGGTCTTTCAAGTGTTGAGGCTTTGTTTGGCCATCTGTTACAATGTGTTACGTCTCGTCTGTGTGTTCCAGACCGCTCCATTACCCCAACGTGCAGCGTACCTCCCTTCATTCACATGTCATGTCTCGAGCGCAGAATTAGCACAGTCTTATAGCCGCCTGCACCACTTGCCCCCGTCCGCAATAGGGACGCCATGCGAAACAACGCCGCCGCTACCAACCCTGGTGTTGGCCTCAACTGCGACACCCATCCTCGACAACAGAACCCATTCCCATTGCCGAAAGAACACAATGCGAGCCCCCGCCACTGCGCCCGCGCGTATAGACCCCGATACACCAACGCGATTAGCCTACGCCTGAGCAAACCTAGCACAACGCTATACGCCAGCCGAAGCCTGCTCAAATGCTTGCCCCCGTTCCAGCTCCTCGCCGGCCCGGCCGTCGACGTTCACTGAAGTCCGCGCCGAGGACCACGACAGGTCTTTGCGCCAGGAGGGCATGCCCAGAGGCCATGCGGTGCAGGAGCGTCGGAAGCGGGTCAGAGTATGAGGCGGGACCAGACGAAACGAAAGCGTCAGTATCGTCAACCAGTACAGAGAGGAGGAATGTCACGGATGCTGCAAAACAAATCCCGGTCACCAGGTGCAGGAGGTGGTGGGAAACAATATCGTGTGAGCTAGGCAGATATCACCAGCAGGTGCAGGCAGTACGGACTGAAGCAATACATGCAGGGGCAAGGGCAGTACCGGCAGGGCCAAGAACGACGCAAGAGGGGCGGAGGTTTGGATTCAGGCTATGTGAACCCGGCCGGCTGGCCCGCTGCCGGTTCGGGTGTCGGCGGCTCCGCCGCTGCCGCCCCGCCCTACACTCCCTCCCGTGTCCCAGCCCCTCCTCCGTGAAATCGAGGCGAGTCACCGCCCCAGTGGGCGGTGCCAGCACATGCGGACGGATGGCGCGGGGCTGACGGGACGCGCGTGCAAGGCGGCGAGGGGCAGGCGCGGGCGAGATGAGGGGAAGGGCGAACTGTTGCACGAAGGGGGCCCCGCCCCGCCCCGGAGCGAGGAAAACCGCGGCCCTCCGGCGAACCACCGCTGCCTGACGGGTGGAGCGCCGAAGCGTTCTCCCCAGGATACAGGGAGAGGGGCGTAAGGAACCTCTGCCCCTCACTCTCAACCAATGGCGCGCTCCTGATCACCATTTTACCGAGGACCGGTGACAGCTGTGCCCCCACCTTGCAGCCCGCTGTCCAACCTCGTAAAGTCCTTGCAGCACCCAGGGCGCGTTCCTCAGCAACTCGGAGGCGCGGCCCTGCCGGTGCGGTAAAGCTGGCATGGTCCCGCGTCCCAACGTAATCGTATTAGGTAATGTTGCACCGTCCGGCGGGCCTGCCCACCCAGCTGAGCCAGAGCGTCACACACGCGTCAGATCCGGGTATGCAGTCGGGCGCTCCATGATGGGGCTATGGTTTGCACAAGACAGCACATCACCAAGTAAGCTTCCCTTTCGTACACCCATCCCCTGCGCAAGCGGCCCTCGCCTACAAGTCCCGCTGCCAACACCCACTGATCTGGCCCGACCCTGCTCGGGCACCCACGGATCCCCAACGTGCCCGGAAGGATGGTTTGTCAGGTGCGGGCTTTCCTAGGCCTCCCAGGGCTCCGCTCGGAACCAAAGGCCGCCAAGCCCTGAAACCTCATTGCGTCCTTACCCTTGGACCCTTCAGCGAGGCCCCAGCCGTCTGGCCAGCTTGCCCACATGCCCGACGGCGGCGCCGTGCAGCGTGATAACACACCACGCCATCACACCCATCACCCACCCCTTTACGCCCATCAATCAAACCGCCCGGCGCACAGTTCACCTACCGCAGCAAAACACATTACGTGTCTCTCTCCGCTGCCCAAGCTGCCGGCTGCACGCGCTCGCCACATGTGTTTGTCGCTCGGCGCCCAGCTCTGAAGGTGAAGGCAAGGGACGAGGGAGAGCGGAGGAGGGACGCGGGAGCGGTGGGCACTAGGCACAGTGGTGGGACACGTTGGGGTATGACAACAAGAGCAGAAGCAATGAAGCATTCTTGGCGGTTCGCGTCCGGTCGCTGCTTCCTGTCGGCTGCGGCCAGGCGGCATAACAAGGACTGACATGCACGATGCACAGGCGCCGCCAGCATCCGAGGATAGGATTCCGGTGACCCACGGTACGGTATGCACACGTGCACACGTGGGCCTACCACTACAACGCGCTTCGCGTCCTTGTCCAGCATGAAAGGCTGATGCGTACCGTGTCACCATCCACATATGATTCCATCTCCAGTGTGCGCAGCTGGGCACGTAGGCCCTAGCGCCCCGCCCCCGGTAGCGGCTACCGGGTACTCTACCAGGTGTGACCACTCGCGACGAAGCTGGTAACATAGCAGCTCTGTGGACGTAGTTTTGATCTTTCCATGATTATGCCTAGAAGACAAAACATTCCCGCGAAGAGAGCAACAGAAGGTGCGTTTCGCGCCACCATTGGAAACGTTCGCGCACTGCTAGAGCCTGTCAGCTATTTTCACAGCAACCTCTGCACACGAACAAGTTTCTGCTAGGCGCACGGAGACTAAGGAACGTGCGAAAGCGTTCGGTACTGTGTACTGCGCCTGTTCACTATGTGTGGTCCAAACGTAAAGCACCTTTGCAATAAGTAATAAAGGTATGATTTGGGTTCAATAGGCATGTCCGGAACTATACATGACAGTACACCTGGAGTATGCGGATAGGGCGCATCATCGGCTATGTACTGCCGAAACAAGGGTAGATCGCCGTACCCAAAATCTCCAAAAACGACTGATGTCAATGAGAATCGACCCCAGGCCGGAGATATCCGGGGGTGCGTAGACTAACCAAGTTTCTGCTAACGGAAATATACGTGGCTATTTTACTGCATCAAAACTTCTTATATTGCCACTTTCTGCGGGGAAAAAGTATCTAAAATTTTCCAAGTTTTTGGGCCGAATATATATTCATATCTTAAGATAGCCACCCTGGTCCCAGGGCAGCTTAGACGGCCTGCAGCTCCTTGGGCACAGTAACGCGGACCCGCTCAACCAGGTTGACCTGGACGGTTCCGAATCCAAGCAGAAAGACGGGGAAATCCATCTCAATTGCAAGGAAACCTTCGGCCCTGTGGCGAAGCTGCAGGAGTCGGCCTTGCAGCGCATCAGCATTTTGAAGGCTGATTTGGAGGCGAGCATTGCAGAAGAAGGGCACTTCGCTGCACGAGGAAGGAAACATAGCTGTCCCCGAGCCGTCCAAGGAGGCCGTGGAGCGCGCCGTTGACAAAGTGGTGACAAGCAACGCTGCCTGGCGGGACCTGCTGAAGTTGGTCTTTTATTGAATTGGATGAGGCCAGCAGACCTGCTTGAATCTGCACATCGGCACTTGTACGTGCGTGACTCCTTGGCAATGTGCACTGACACTAACAAACCGTACATTGACAAACCGCGGCTGGGTATGGGGTCCGCAGGCAGGAGGCTTAAGCTGTGGCCGGCAGGAGGCTAGCTGTGGCCGCCGCTGTTCACACGACCCCTCCCATCTGCTCAAGCTGCTGCACCAAAAGGCACCATGCACAAGTGCAAGTGCAGATGAGCGATATGCCCAATGTGGTTGGTGTGTTGCAAGAAAGCGCCATTGGTGTGTGTTAGTGGTGATAGTATGTGCACCACTAACACACACCAAGCAATGGTGCTTTCTTACACGTCAGGCACGCTGACATTCTTGATGTCTGATGCTCGCTGCTGAATCTGAGCGGTGAAGGTATGGTAGGTTAGTCCCCTCATTACAGGTGGAAGGAATGCATGGTGAGTAGTATATATGTAGGTGTGTCAGTGTGCAGTCCCAAGACCTTACCATTTTCCACTTTAACAATGTACAAATACATGACTTGATGTAGGCTGTGAGGTGAGCCGCCTGGCAAGGTGTGGTTGTCAAGTGTGGGCAGCAGCGTATAGCTTCCAGGTCAGGGTTGGGTGCCCATGGGGAAACCCAGTGATTGGCCAGCATGGCAATCCTGGCTAGCTGCTGTGATGCATGTGGTGGAGTAGATGGAGTCCCCGACACAGCAGGCACCTGCCTCCATTCATGATCGGGTGAGGAGAGATCTTTGCCTTGGATTGCCAAGCAAGCGTCCAGGTGGTATGTTCAGTGAGGAGTCGGGTGTTTCACTGACAGTCCTATGGTCTGTGTGGGGTTTCAGGGGCCGGTTTCCCGCCGCCACCAGCAGGTTCCCGACTCACAATTTCCTGTGCTGACAAAATGCCTAATAGAAATGTCGGCTGTGCGCATATAGTATGTATATGTCCAACATCCGACATCCGACACCCATGCCATAGATGTGCCCATGCCGTAGATGTACACATGGTAACACGCATTTTCAAGTTGAACACACTAGCCCCTTACGATTGCCGTACAGTGTTTCAGGTTTTTGGAACGGTGGACAAAGCAGTGAGTATCACTTTTTGACCTGCAGTGCACTCAAGGGGCCTGTTGTGTACAACCAAATAATAAGCATCAGTGTATTTTGTAACAACTTGGCGACATATACACACAAATCATACTGATTGTTCACACAGCATGACGTGAAGTTGATTGACACAGCAGTTTTATCTGCCCATCCAGCAGTCACGGATGGAGCCATGAACTCACCATTACAGGAATGCGGTACAACATACCACCAGAAAGGGTACAACATACCACCAAAAAGGGTCCGTGATGGACATGCCGCACACCACACCTTGCTTACCCTGATGAAGTTGTCCCTCGCGTCCCTGAACCTCTGAAAGCGCATGTGCATGTCTGCGCACAGCTCATTTGAAGCATGCGCATCAGTGCATGGCCATGAAGCCCACACAGCCGACTCCAGACAATGACTCCAGACAATGCCACACAACGAACATTAAACTGCACTCCTTACTGTACCCCACCCAGAAAACTCCTGCCCCAGCATCCAACCGGTTTATCCCTGTCACAGAACCAACACTTCTGCAGCAGCAGCACGCAGTCGCAATCATGATAACCAATCGTGATAACCGTCCCCTCCTGTCCCAACCGACATGTGGACTGCAAACGGTGCTGTCACCGGAACGTGGACTGGAAGCGCTCCTTGATCTGCGCGATGGCCAGTGCCGCCGGACTGCCCGCCGCCACCGCCGACTGGATCCGGGCGAACAGGTCTGAGTCCTGCGTGTCAGCCCCGGTAACCCACCGGGTTCCGGTGGGGTGGAGGGGTTAGGGCGGCCCCAAAGCGCATCCTGGCAGGCAGCGGCCCGCATGCCTCGGGCCTGTGAGCGCCATCACCAGTTCAAAGTATCTGCACCACTGGCAGAGCCGGGTGATGATCCCTTCGCATCACCAAAGCTATTACCAGTCACGGTTTCACCAAGTTGCCAGTCAGGACGTCCTTGCCCCTGCATGACCCGATCCGCACCCACCTTGATCTTGGCCGCCACCTCGGCCGCCTCCCGGGCCAGCCCCAGCACTGAGTACTGCTCCGCCTTGGAGGGGCTGTCGGGCAGCCGGCCGATCAGCCTGAGGGACCCACGGGGTGCATAAGGGGTTGCCCCCTGGGGGAGTGCCGTGGCACAATCTGCCCAACAACAACTGTGTGCTCGTCCTTCAGAGAACAGCCTGGGACCGGGCACGGGATGGGGTGACAGCCTACAGGCGCCTCGGACCGCCTGACCCCGCTCAGCCCTGGCTCAGCCAGCACGTGCATGGAGCCCGTTCAGAAGGGGCGACCCGGTGGTGGCCCCCGGTGTTTGCTTTTAAGGGAAAATGTCCCCCGGTGTTTGCTTTTAACCCCCGGGGTGCGGCCTGGTATTGGCCCTGGGCAGCCCGTGGGGTGGGCCCCCGGGCAGGGTGAGATCGATCATCAGGTCATGTGAGCCTTCCAAATTCCAGGATCGGGTCGGACCAACCCCGGCGCCGTGCGCCCCACCTTGCCGTGTAGTCCAGCGGCGCGTTCCACTTCTTGGCGGCCTGCGGAGGAAACCGTAAGCGAGTGTTTCAGGGGAAGAGGGCAAGTAGCGCAACGAGGCAATGGGCAGTATCGATATGTGCGGCGCGTGTGGGGAAGGAGAGGAGACGGGTATTGAGGGTATTGCTCTGCCGTTGAACCCCGTCGATCCATCCAGCACCTCCCCGCCCCCTCCTCGGCAGCTGCCCAACACGGGGACCCGGCTAAGGTCATGCATGCTGGTGCGCTGTCGCTTGTCCGCTTCCTGCATTCCGTGTTCACATGCTAGCAGTCATAGATCCTGGATCGGGATCTGGGACCCCTCCTTCGGCCACCACGATCCAAACTCCCCCGATCCTCTGCCCCGCTCATGTCCCCCACCTCCACCCATGGCTCCCAGCCGATGGGGCTCTTCTTGAGCTCCGAAGCGAAGCCCTGCGGGGTCCCCGGTTGGGTCGGATGGGGTGGGTCGGATTGGTGTGGACCGGCTGTAAGCGCCCGCCGCCGGCGAGGTCACTGCCCTTCAAAAGAAGCGGACGAAGACACCACTACTGCCATCCTTCCTCTGCCCTTCTTGCGCTACGTGGCCCTCAATTCTCCATCCTGACTTCCTGAGTCTACTCCAGATGGGAACTCCCCTGAAGTGACGACCCCCCCGGCAGTGGACGTGCGCGGCGCCCAGTGGTCGGGGCAGGCGCGCAGGACTGGCGGGGCGGGGGAGATGGGGTGCGTTTAACGGAACGGCCCCAATGCCGCACAGAGTTCCTTTGCCCCCACGGCAGACGCCGAGCCCGAACCCAACGCGCACCTCCAGCGCCTCCCAGTCGCGCGCCTCCGCCAGCGTCCAAACCTGTCCGAGGGCGAGGGACAGGGCGAGGGACAGGGACAGGGTGATTGTTTACTGAAGAGGTACAGGAAATCGGTAGACATTTCCATGCTGCGCTGCTGCCAGAATACTGGGGCATGGATACAGGACATTGGTAGACATACCGGGGGAGGGCAGGACACGTTCAAAACTCGGCACCGGCCCGCGTGGGTCGGGGTGGGCCGAACAGCTGCCGGCCTGACCTTGTCCTGCACCACACGTGCCCGCAAGAGGCAGTGCCGTACAAGAATCCGTACCAGGCCGCGCCCTTGTTGAGGTGGCACCCACTCTCCCAGGATTGTGTCATCCCTGGGGTTACCTTGAGCCAAGTGAAGCGGCGGTCGGTGACGGAGAACTGCTTCTTCAGCGCCGCTGCAGCCCTGGGGTGGCCCAGCCTGTTGCGCACCGTGGGGTTGCCAGGGAGGAAGGGGGAGGCGGGATCAGCACATGCGGAGGAGGAGGAGGAGGAGGACGGGTCCCCCGAATGGGTGGGCAACACAAACTGCGCTGGCTGCCGTACCCGAGACAAGATCCGGCAGCGGCGGAGGAGGAGGAAGTGGTCCAGGCCGCCTCCCCCCGAGGTGGACGCTGTCCCCCCCTCCCCTCTTCTACCGCTGTACGAGAAGGGGGGCTGGCCACGGGCAGGGCGGCGGGTCGAGCTCCGCCGCAGACGACGCCGGAGGGGAGGTTCCCCCCACGACCGTCGCATCACCAACACACGTCCAAACACGTCCATTTTTTGGTAATAAGCTAGTAACAATAGTACTAGTAACACTAGTACTTGCAACTAGTTTGGGTCGTGCGGGTTTCCTTGCTGGACACCATACACACCCCCTCCCCCCTCCCCATTCCCCAATGTCTACCAATTTAACCCCCTCCCCTCCCTTCTCCTCCCCTCCCCTCCCTTCTCCTCACCGCCCCCCCCTCCCCTCCACCCACACACACCTGATGGCGGTCCGGAGTGTGCCCGCCAGGCTGAGCCCCACAAAGAGGCGCTGCCCCGTCTCGCGCTCCAGCTTGACCTGCTCACGCAGCAGGCCGCCCATCTCCGCCACCGCCTTGGACTGGAAGGCGCACTCCTTGGACTGCCGCGGGAGGGGGCGGGGGGAAGATTAGGGAAGAGGGGGCGGCGGGGGAGGGACGGCGGGAAGGCGGGGAGGCGCGGAGGCGGGAAGGCAATCGGAAGAAAGCGGAGAGGTAGGCGCGTGTACAGGTGAGCGGGGGGTGCTTCGACGGCCTGGCTACAGGTGTCAGGAGGGCAGACACGCGCAGGAGCGGCGGGCGGCGGGAGTGACCGGGTTCCGGGCGAAAGTCCAGTCAGCTTCCGGGTTCCGTACACGCAAAACTTCGTCCGTACCTGTCCGTATTTTTGCGCCACGTCCGCAAGTGAGGTGGCCAGCTTGGTGGCCGCCGCCTCCGCCCCCGCCGACCCCCGGCCCCCCGCCGCCGCCACCTGCTGTATCTCCGCCTCCAGCGCCTCGCGCAGCTGCAGCCCCGCCAACTCGGCGGCGGCGACGGCAGGCGGGAAGGCGGCGGCGGCGGCCGCCGCCCCGGCGGCGGCGGAGCCGCCGGCGCCTGCGGCCGCCCCGCCGCCGCCGACCCCACCGGTGACTGCCGCCGTGAGAATGGTCTCCAGTAGCGCCGGCTCCTGCGAGATGCGGATTTGGATATCCAAAAATTTGAATTCGCAATGGTGGAACGATGGATGGCTCCGCAGGATTGTGTACTATGGTTGAGGGGGTCCGTCCGGCTCCTTCGGCCTCAACCCAGCACCGAATACCGTACGGCACAACGTCCGCGTCGCGCCGCCCCTCGCCGCCTGCCCACATGGCGCCGCACGCAAACCCCCTGATGCGCCGTACACTTGCCGCCGTACACGTGTGACGTACCTTGCTCTTGCAGTACTTGATGAAGAGGTTTCGCGCGGGCCGCAGGGGGGCGACCAGCGCCCAGAACTCGGGCAGGGGGAGGGTGCGGTAGATGCGGAAGAGAACCAGGTAGACCTGGGGGGGTTGCGGGGGAGGAGGGGGAGGTCGGCGGGAGGAGGGGCAAGTGGGTGGGTGGGTGGCTGGGTGGGTGGGTAGGTGAATGGCGGGGGGGGGGGTGTACAACAAATCTAGCTGGACAGCTCCGACCGCGAACGGGGCTGGGCTGTTTCCCCGCGTTGGGATTTCTACCCATGGTTGGATTCGAACTCGAACTCGTACTAGGATTCGCATTCTCCCAATCGCCAGTTGGCGCCAGGCCACATCGCGCGCCACCCCCACCCCCCTTTTGTCGTCCCCAATTCCCCATCCCCCATCCCCCAACCAGCTTGTGGCAGCAGCTTCACGCTCGGTCGACGTGAAAAGCAAATGGAGTCGGCGCCTCGAAGCCTCAAATGGCACACCGTGCGCTCGGTATGTCCACCAATGTCCTATACCGCCCCGGCCCCCCCCTCACACACACACACACGCCCCACCCCACCAGGTCCGTGTCGCCGCTCTCCACCGCCTTCCGCAGCGCTCGCTGCAGCACTTCCTCCCGCCCGCCCTCACCGCTCTCGTCCAGGTCGCTGTAGGGGGCTGCACGGCCCAGGGCGCGAGGGCGAAAACAACCCGGGGTCTGTCCAGCCCCGTTCCCCGCCCTCTACCCGCGCTGAAAAACACATCTAGTCGTCTACCGATTCGCTGCACCTCCTCTCCCTCACCTCGCCGTCCTACTGCCCATCTCCGACCCACCCCACAGCCCTGCCCCCGTCCCACGCGCCCCCGGCCCCACCGCCCTACCTGCAGGGACGCCCCTTCCTCCCAGCCGGCCCGCCGCCCCCGCCCCTGCCGTCCCCGGCCCCACCGCCAGGTCCAGCAGCAGCGGCACCTGCTGGGCGGCGGACCGCTCCTCCTCCAGCAGCCGCAGCGCCAGCCGCCGCCGACCCACCACCTGCCGACCCGTGGGTCGAAATGGGTCCATGGGTCGATGGGTCGGTCGGACATGATGCCGACGGCGCCGCACGACGTTCGCAAAGGGAGACCGCCGAAACGTTACCGTGTCGGGTCGGGTCGGGTCAAGGTTTTGAGTGAAATCGTGTACCACGTGAGATAGCGGCGGCGAGGCAGCGGCAGCGCAATGCAGCAGGTCGGCTGGAAGGGGGGTTTGTGTGAGCCGCAGGCGAGTCGTGACGGCCGGGTCGGAATGCGCCCACCACCGGCAGCAGGGAACTCGCGCGACCGCGTCCCGACGCCGCCCCTCATCCCCCGACACGCGCCCCACAGGCCCAGCGCAGCCATCCCCCTCCCACCCACCCTCCCAACAACCTCCTCCCAGCGCAGCCACCCACCAACGCATGCGCCGCCAGCGGGGCGTACCGCACTTGGGGGCAGCCCTTGAGTTTCGCCACGATGGAGTCCTTGGGGGGGAGGGAGATGGGGAGAGGGGTGCAGGAAATTGGTAGACATTTTTCATATTGCGCTGCTGCCAGGGCAAAGGAGAGGGGAAGGGCGGACGGGGGTAGAAACCAAGTAGGGCCTTATCTGCCTGATATAGGTGCACTTACAACGCTACCGTACAATACCGTACCATATCTTTGTACATGTTACCCGGACTCTAATGGCGTACCTCTTGCATCCCCACCCGTCCACCCGTCCCAAGGATCCGATACGAGAGGGGACACTGCTGCCGACGGGCCAAGCCTCACAGAAGAAAGATTCCCTCTGCCGAGCCCGCGACCCAGCACGGGATGCGCCCGCTCTCAGCAACCATACAACATTATCCATTCACATTTTCATCCAACTGTGGTGTGTGTGTGTGGGGGGGGGGATAGCACCTGCCGCCCGGAGCGGGCCCCCCCCGTGCGACCAACCCCCCGCCCCGCTCCGGCCCCCACCTTTAGCTGTTCGTCGTCCACGGGCGCCGCCGACGTGGACGCCGACGAGATCTTGGCGCAGGCCCACTGCACGAGCACCTGGTCCTGACCCATGGGGGGAACCGGGTGGCCGCCGCCTCCCCCTGCGCCCCCGCCTGCTGCCCCTCCTGTCGCCGTGGCCAGGCCCCCCGGGATGTTCCGCAGCGCCCCCGCTATCCGGTAGGCCAGCAGCCACTGGCGGTAGGAGATGAGCCTGCGGGGGGGGGGGGCACACGTGTAAAGGGCCGGGTGGCGGCCAAGGGGGGCCAGAGGCGGCGGAGGTTGGTGGTGATATGATGGTGGTGGTGGTGGTGGAGGAGGGTGAGGAGGGTGAGGTGAACTGCAAGGAATCGGCGAAGAAGAGGGTGAAGGGCACACGTCAGGGCGAGCTGGAGAGCTGGAGAGCCCGAGCAGGCGGGACGCGGTGGAGGGATTGTTGGGAAACGCATGAATTGAGTGAATGGACGTCACCGCGGAACCCCCGGAAGGGATGACCGGTGCATGCCCGGGCAAGCCCTGGTATACAGAAATGATGTTGAGGCGAATGGGGTGCAGGTCGCCGGTCCTGGGAACGCGTCGCAGCAGGCCCACGGGGAGACCCACGGGTCGCACCTGGCGACCAGCACCGGCAGGCTGAGCGCCTCCAGCTGCGTCATCGTCAGCGGCAGGCCGACCCGCGGGTCGCGCACCGCCGTCAGCACGCGCAGCCGACACGCGACGCCGTACATGAGCTGCCGCGGGAAATCCGGCGGGCAGAAGGGTCTGCCGTACGCCGCCGCCTTCATGAGCGCGCGCTGCCGCTGCGGGGTCAGGTCGTGTCCGGCCGCCTGGATGCAGGTGCTGACGGCGGCGGGCAGGCTGGCAGGGCCCGAGTCCTGTCCGCGGCGGAAAAGGACGAGGCGGCAGGGGGGGCGTACAGGAAATCGGTAGACACATTCAAACCAGTGGGGGGGGCAGGGCGGGTTTCCTCTGGGGTAAGAGACGGGTGCTGGGGGCCTGGACACCGCCTTGCACCCCTCGGGATATCATCGCCTCCGGGCAGCTGGACCTCCCCGCGCTCGCGGGCCCCGCGCCGCCCTTTCTCGACATCGCCCCCCTCCCCCCTCTCGCAATCACGCCGCCCTCCGGCCCTCCACCCCCCCGTCTGGGTGGTCCTGGCGGGTTTCTCGCTGAACACCTCCCTCCGCCTCCAGGGCCCCGGTCCAGAGTCCCCCCGCCCGCGCGGACACGGCCCTCCACCCCCGTCAGCCCAACCCCGATGCCAACCTAAACCCAATTCCTCCCTCCCTCCCTCCCTCCCTCCCTCCCTCCCTCCCCCCCTCCCGCACCGCCCCCCCCCCTGGCCCACCTGGATGTCCCGCAGGATGCGGTCGCAGCGCGGGTTCTGTTCGTCGTACAGCGCACGAGCGTCCCACAGCTGCGCGGCAGGACCGGTGGCCCCCGGGCGGAACACCTTTGGGGGGGGAAGGGAGGGGGGCGAGCGGCGTGTGTGCGGCGGGAGAGGGGGCGGGGAAAAGGAGGGGAGGAGAAATGGCGCAACGGGGGGAGGGGTGCGGTTTTGGGAGTGAGGAGTAGGGGAGAGGAGAGCCGGTGCGGGTCGTGGCTTAAGAGTCGTGTCCCCCCCTCCCTGGCCCCTCCCCGGACCCTCCCTCCCCCCCCCTCACCTGCACGCAGCTGTCGGGCACCTTCCTGGCCAGCTGCTGCACACTACGCCCCAGCAGCAGCCGGCAGCCGTCCACCTCGGAGATGACCTGCCGGCGACGCGAGGGGGGGGGGGCGGGCGGGAGGGCGGGAGGGCGGGAGGGGGTCTGGGACATTGATAAGACATGTTTATGAGGGGGTAAGCGGGTGAGCACAAGGCAGGAATTTGCACAAGGAGGATGCGGACGGGGACGTTGTGGGGCGGGGTGGGGCGGAGTACAGCTAACTGGTAGAGAGACAAACATCGACTGCGTTGACTGTCAGGGAGCCCTCCCTAGCCATCCTCGTTTCTTTAGTTTCCCACCCTCACGCCCTTGGTGAGATAAGGCCCTGGACATAGGCTTTGCTGGTCAGAGCCATCGTCCGCCGTACACCCACCGCAACCCGGCACGCTCCCTCCCCCCCGGAAGGGTGGCCCCCCACCCACCGCAGTGAGGTCCTCGGAGAAGCTCCACTGCACGGTGTCGCCGTACGGGCCCACCAGTACGGCAGTGTCCGGCCAGGCGAGAAGTACGGCATCGGAGCCCACCCAGTGCAGCCCGGTGGGTGGCGCGTCGGCGCCCCGGGTCTCAAACTCTGTCAGCTGACGGGTCAGATCTGTACGGCAGCAGTACGGCAGTAGTACAAGGCATAAGCCCCTGGGCGTTCCTCGGGCCCACCGAGACCATCCCCAAGTCCCCTACGTGCCCCAATCGCGTCCCTTATCCACGAAGCAATGGCAAAGGTCGTAGCACCGCGTCCCTCCCCCTCCCCACAAACCTAGCTGCATGAGAGCATGACAATTGACAAACCTAGCTGCATGCCAAACCTACCTGCATGCCAAACCTAGCTGCATGTGGCGGGAGATCCCCTGGGCTGTGGCTGCCCTCCCTGCCCGCCACCCACGCGGAACCGCTCCCCGACGTAAAAGTGCAGCCCCTCCCCCCCTCTCTCTAGCTACCTCCCCCCGCGGAACCATTTGAAACCGCGTCAGCCCAGCCTCCATCCCCACCCCCCCACCCGCTGCCAGCACACGCAGCCGGGCGTCCCAACCCCACCCCATCACCCCACCCCACCCCACTCTTCCCCACCCCAACACAACCCACCCAACCACCCACCCAACCGAGCCCAACCACCCACTCAACCGAACTCAACCACCAACCCAACCGAAACCACCCCCACCCACCCGCCGACAGCACCATCAGGCGGTCCTCCCCAGTGTACACCGCCACGAAGGCGCCGTCCGGGGACACCTCCAGGTGCACCGCCGCGCCGCACCGCCGCAGCGCCTCGGGCTGTGGGTCGTCCGCGGAGGCGCTGTCCAGCAGCCACAGGGAGCCGCCCACGGCCGCCACCACCTGCACCGGCGGGAGGGGTGGGGTGGGGTGGGGTGGGGTGGGGTGGGGTGGGGGGTGGGGTGGGGGGGGGGGGGGGGGGGGGGGTGGGGTGGGGTGGGGTGGGGTGGGTGGGGTGGGGTGGGGTGGGGTGGGGTGGGTGGGGTGGGGTGGGGTGGGGTGGGGTGGGGTGGGGGGGGGGGGGGGGTGGGGTGGGGTGGGGTGGGGTGGGGTGGGGTGGGGTGGGGTGGGGTGGGGTGGGGTGGGGTGGGGTGGGGTGGGGTGGGGGGGGGGGGGGGGGTGGGGTGGGGTGGGGTGGGGTGGGGTGGGTGGGGTGGGGTGGGGTGGGGTGGGGTGGGGTGGGGTGGGGTGGGTGGGGTGGGGTGGGGTGGGGGATTGACCCGGGTTGTTGCAGGGAACGACGGGAGGGCACAGCACAGGAAAACTGGTAGACATATTGAAACTGCGCTGCTCTGCCACACCAGAGCTCCGAGTGGGGTAAACGGTACAGCGAGGGCAGGGAGTAGCACATTGGTATCGAAGTTGGTTTGGCTGAGCTGGTAGCTGCGCCTCAATAGGGAGGCTAAACAGCACAAGGGAATTTAAAAGGCGCGATTGGGGTTGAGTCGGGTTTGGCCGCACATACAGAACCCTTGTCATGGAGGATTCGAGGAGGGCCGGCGGTTGTCGGTTGTCGGTTGAAAGTTGGGGGAGGTAGGCGGTTACCGTTTGTCCTCGCACCTCAACGACTCGGGACGGGGTGTGGCGGGGATCCAGCACCGCCAGGCAGTTGGGCAGCCCAGGCCGCCCCAGGCCGCCCAGGCCCGTCAGCCCCACCGCCGCCCCGCCCGCCGCCGCCGTCGCACCCGTAGAGGTGCCTGCTGCGGCCCCGCCGGCCGCCGCCGCGGCGGCCGCCGCTGCACGGTAGGCCTCCTTTGGCGGCGACTTGAGCCGTACGGGCCGCGGGTCCCGAAGATCCGAAACCAACCAGATCTCACAGGGCTCGACGGCGAGCTTCGCGCCGCCGCCGCCGCCGTCTGTGGCAGCGGCGGCCGACGCCGAGGCCGCCGACGCCGACCTTGATGGCGCCGCCGCACCCACCAGCGCTGGGCGCGGCTCCGTAACCACCACGACGCCGCTGCCGTACACCTTGGCGGCGGCGACGCCGTCACGCTCCACGGTGGTTCCGAAGCTGAACTCCCGGAGCTTCTCAGCGAAGGGGGAGTAGAGGGTCACCTGGGGAGGTGATGTGGCGCGGAGGGGACGGGGACCGGGACCTGATGGGGGACGGGAGATGGGGATGCAGGAAAACGGCAGACAACTAGACATCTTCGAATGGGGATGGGGATGGGGATGGGGATGGGGATGGGGATGGGGATGGGGATGGGGATGGGGATGGGGATGGGGATGGGGATGGGGATGGGGATGAGTATGCTTGGTGGTTGGCTGCGCTGACTGCCCGGGCAAAACTCCGGGGCTTGGGGTGAGCGGCGTCATATGGTGGGTGCAACGTACAAATTAAGCACAAGGCATCAAGTACAACAAGTACCGTACCCCCCTTGTGCCCAAGGAA
This sequence comes from Eudorina sp. 2006-703-Eu-15, assembly GCA_003117195.1. Lineage (NCBI taxonomy): Eukaryota > Viridiplantae > Chlorophyta > Chlorophyceae > Chlamydomonadales > Volvocaceae > Eudorina > Eudorina sp. 2006-703-Eu-15. The sequence continues at coordinate 198,141 of BDSI01000128.1, forward strand.
CATCCGGATCCACAGGCCAACGGGCCCACCGACCCGCAGGCCCACCCACCGACCCAGTGGCCCACCTTGCCGCTGGCCTCCACCACCACGAGCTGCTGCTCCTCCGACCAGCCCCACTCCACCAGCCGCCCGCCCTCCCACACCGCCGCTCCCAGGGGCGCCCCCGCGGCGGTGAAGGTGCGCAGCACGGGCTTGAGGCCGCCGCCGGCCGCCGCCGCAGATGACCCGTGGGTCACGAGCACGATGCGGCGCTCGTCCCGAATGGTGGCGATGGGCCCGCCAAAGGGAGCACAGGCCAGCCTGACGCGCAAACGGCGCCAACCACGCCGTTACAGCTCAGTGGAGGGCGGGAGGAAAGCACTTGCATGGCTTGGGCGTAGTTGCAGCAATAACTTGCATGTCTTGCAAGTGTGGTGGGTGTTGCATGGTGGGTTGGACGGCGGGACGATGTTCCCGACCATGTGAAGGTCCATCACTCAGCCGTCAAACAGGAGGGGAACCAGCGCCGGCCGGAGGGGAACAATGGGTGGTCGCCCTCACCCTTTGATATACACACACCATAGCCGCGGGTTGCTGCAGCGCTTTTATCACTGTTATCACGACTTCCGCATCCACCACGACCGCCCCACCGTTTGTCCTCCAGTTCGAAGTCACCCCACGACATGTCGTACAGGGCCTCTCGGGAGAAGAAACAGTCGCCCACCATGTCCCACTCGCCGACTGAGAGCGCCGGGGAACAGCGAGTGGATGGGCGGGGTGAGAAGGTTAGGAGCAAGGGCCTGAAGACGCACTTCCGCTAAGCGATGAGAACGGACAGTCCGAATCACCAATACATCTAGTGTTTACCAGCCCCAGCCAAGCAGCTCATGAAGTTTTGGGCTTGTTTAGGGTTGGTCGCGGGTATGAAATGCAAGGAGTGCATGACTCCACGGAGCACAACCCGCGCAGATTGCGTGGAGCATTTGAGAGTCATTTACAGTCGTTCATAGATCCCATGACAAAGGGCAGCAGCTCTCGTTCCTACCCGCCTGGGTCTTCAACTGAGCCATCGTGTCCGCCATCTTGTGAAGTAGCCGTTTGCTTAACACCTGCCTCAATAAGTTTTATGATGGTAGACCAAAGCGCCAACGAAAGCCTCTTTCGCAACGTCGTTTGCTCATCTCGGTGACTACCATCCCCGTTTGCTACTTTGCACATGTAACAATCATATCACGATCTCAGCGAGATTTCTGATCGTTTTCATAGCCTTACTGTCGTGCTCACTTCATTGCAGGCTGAATCTTCATTTTTACAGCCTACATCAAGGCGTGCATATGTACAAATTGATACATTGTTGTATTAGGAAATTAAAAAATTGAATTGCGAAACCTTATACCCTTACCGTAATCCAATGGATAGAAGCGGACATCCGGCCACAGTTGTTGGTTGACCTACAGATGCCGTCATGCCCTGATCTCTTGCCCGTGGAACCATCCACCCACGCCCCAGCCATACGAGTACACACCACCAAACCTGGCAGCCTCATCGCCTTGCGCACGGGCGAGGGCCTGTCGTCCACGCAATCGTTACAAGGCGGACTCGTAGTCCCGACCGGGCAATCCAACGGGCCCAGATAGCTGCGTAGGCGCCGCATACTCCTAAACCCATCCACCACCACCCGCGGGGGGTCATGCAGCCACACCCGCCAGCACATCAGACCCACCGAATCAGTTGGCGGGAATCATTCATCGGCCGGTTACCATCGCACTGGTGGTTGCTAGAGGACTGCAAGCCAACGTCCCAGACGTGCTGCTGCCCTGCTGCACTCCCACCCGCTGCCAACAAAGGAAAGGGTTCCTGCGATCTCGCTTGAACAAGCCTCCGCGCCGTGCTGCTGCAGCTGCTGCTGCTGTGCACATCAGACCGGTCACCGGGCCACGCACTCCCGTCCTTATCAGCCGATCCGCCACCTGTGACACCGTGCATGCCTTGCGCGCCGCGATGCGCATGTCTGAAAAGCAGCCGGTCTGAAAAGCAGCCGGTCTGAAAACGCTCCAGCCAAGCAAGCACGCAAGCCGGACCACTGCCCTCGCACCAATGCGGCACTCAATCGACTCAGCAGCCGGCACCAGCACGTGCCCCACGTGATTGCCTGGCAGCTCGGGTGCGTCTCCCGCTGCCGCTACGTAGCAGTTGCGTGTCTGTGCACGCTCCTGCTTTCACCGTTATGGGCCCCCCGCCTACCTCACGAACCTGAGATTCCCATTGTGATTCGTCACACAGCTACGGAGGTCGAACATGGCCTCAACCCAAGTTCCGTCGATCCTGCAGGCCTGGCAGGTGATGCCGAAGAAAGCCTGCCGCCGGGTTCCGCCGGCACAGCAGCGGTAGAACTCTTCAATCTGAATCCTCCTGAGGGCGGGCGGGCGCGCGTGGACGCCGTCCAGCGAAGTAATTGCACAGAGGCAAAAACAGAGGCATGGAGCAGTAGTTTGGGCGTACGTGATCTGACTCGCTTCGTAGCCGGGAACCTCGGTATGTACGACATGCCGTACCAGCACATCGATCCGACCGATTGATGCCTGACTGGATGGGTTCATATGCTGACATCGACTCGATTCATGCAAAAAATTCATGCAGTAATCGTCCGAAGGGAGTAGTAATACCTGGCTAGTGGCTACCTGCAGCTGAGGCTGAATGAGCCTACCCGGTTTTTCCATTAAGGTGCCGTCGCAGTTCATGATCCATACGCTGGCACTCTGCGACTAGCACGCTGCCTTGCATCCTGACATTGCGGCTTGTGAGCTGGAATGCCATAGCGGTTGACGTACTACTGGGGGTGGATGCTGGGTGGCTGGATGGATCACTCGCTCGAGGTGGTTAAATGAGTGACAAGGGTATCGATCAAGACGCTAGCGTAGGTCGCCTGATGGAGGGGGCCCGATAACGGAGGCGTGCGTGCCCGTACTTTGGAAACCAATCCGCCCGCGACGGTGCACTGTGACTCATCAACGGCGACCACAACACGAATACTCTATTTCTATCTGGAAGTGCAGCGGAGCAGAAAGGGGCGTCCCAAGGCGCTCTTGTTGTCGAGAAGCCTGTCGGGGCGTGCGCTTGCGCATACAGACCAGCCCCGCGGTCAACACCGCACTGCACAGCACGGCACCGCACAGCATAGCACAGCACCGCACAGCACAGCAGCAGCCGCTCACCGTTTGCCGCTCCCGCGCCGCATGCTTCCATCCGTCGGTCACCCCAACCGCCTGCATCTCACACCTACTGCCGCATCGTCGCTTTGGAAGCTTTGGCAGTCACCAATGACCCGTGGGCTCCGCTGTACCACCCTTAACAATCGTCGCTGCCGCGCCCGCATCGTCGCCAAAGCGCCCCACCCTGCAACACCCCGCTACTCGAGCCCCGCGGAGGCCAGCTCCTCGAGGAGCAACGCACCCTATCGCGGGCTGCTGGCTTCCCTGCTGTGCACATCCCGCCCACCCCCTCCCCTCGTGTTGAAACTTGAGAGTGCATGCATGGGGTGTTGGGGCCGGTCCGCCCCGCCCGCTGCTGCCGTGGTGCCCCTCACGTGTGCTCATGTGCGGTCTCCGACCTCCTCCGACCGGCGGGGCTGGTTGGCGGCGGCTGATCCCTTGGGGTTGGACAGCGCCTCCGCCTCCCGGGGCGCTGTGCGCTTGAGCTCCTCCATCACCTGGGGCGAGGGGAGATGGGGTGACGTGGTGCCTGGTGTGGGCAGGAAGCTAAGCTGTGGACGCAGCGCTGTACGGCCCGTACAATGCTCAGTACAATAGTACCCATACATACTTCTCACTGCCGAGATCGAATTCATCAAAAGCATGTCCAAGCCAGAGCCGGTCTTGCTTGCCTGCACCTATCGGCCCCAGTGCAACGCAGGCAAGTTGCACTGCGCTCTACCAGCTATGCAAGCCCGCACACGCAAACCACGCAAACCCGCAATGATGACCCGCTCCAGGGCGGACGCAGTTCTCCCTCGTGTTCCCACACAGGACATACGGGGGCAGCGGCGCGGCGCCAGTCAAAAAGGGTCGGGCCACTTGCCTGCGGCTGGCCCGGGTTGTTGACGCCGTGCTTGAGGGTCTCCCAGGCGCCCGCGGCCGCCTCCTTGAGCCGCTCCGCCACGTAGACGCCGGGGCCGCCACTGGGAGGGCAGGGCACGGGATGGCGCACGGCGGGCGGTGGTGGCGGGCAGAGGCGGGGGGGCGGTCGTGGCAGGGTCGTGGTGGCGGGGTCGTGACGGCGCCAGTTGGAGCCGAAGGGAGGCTCAAGTCCAGGGAGGAGATGCCGGGACCGGAAAGCTGACACGCCAGGGCTCTCAGAACCGGAAGTAGGCAGAACCAGAGGCAGATGAACCTGGATGTCGTACATAAAGGCGGGAGCGTTTGGTGCGATCCCACGGCGGCGACTCGGCTGGCACTTTTGAGAACATCAACAATTTTCTTCGTGGTCAAACACATTACCACAACGCGGTGAACGAAGACGGTTCGACGCAACCCGCGCGACCTGCGCAAGTGGACTCACGTGCCGACACTCTTGCTGCCGCCCTGACCCGTGGGTCGCATGTGGTCCAGGTCCTCCGCCGTCGGCCCGCCCGGGCTGCGGCGGTCCATGCCCTGCCCCGGCCCGCCCGGCCCAGGCGGAGTGTCGCTGTCCTGGTTCATGGCGCCCTCCACCGTCTGCTTGTGCCTGCGGAAGGGGAGCCGTGAAGGCCAGTAGCCGGGCCGTAGAGGCGGGGCAGGGTCAGGGTCGGCTAGGACAGTATCTGTACATACGGACAGCAGTCGGCCAGTCGCCCCTGCCATTCACTCTGTGTACTCTCCCGCATTGTTCTAGCCGTCGTACAGCCGCCTACCTCTAGGTGCCGTACATGTACGGCAGGAGCCAAGATAGAGGGTTTCATGCACACCTAGACACGCGCATACACACGCGCACCAGTTGGTTCCCCGTGGGACGGAGGGGTCGGGTCCCGTGGACCCTGCCTCCCGGCCATGCTCGTCCAGCTCCTTTACGACAGAGTCACGCGACTTTGTCGCACTGCCCTGCGGCGCGGCGCGGCACACGGCAAGCGGAGCGGACCAGGGAGCACGAGGAAGAGGAGGAGGACGAGGAGGGCCGAGGGAGCACACTTTTTCGGTTTGGCTGGTTACGTGCAACTGCATTCAGGAGCCCTGGGGGGATGGCGGCGCCCGGGCGCGATGGAGGCGATTACGTGAGAGTGCACGCACGGGCGCACGCACGGTCGCCCCGATCCGTGACCTCGCAACAGCGACCAACCCACGCTTTCCCGAAAATTGCGGAAAATTATGCGTGGTGTGAAGTTTGAGTCTTTGTACACCGTAAACCCCTTACGAAAGATTCAGATGGGCCGAACAAACGAAACAGCTGCAATCACTTCACATCCGCCGCGCATCCATAGAGTGCAAGAGGTACCGAGGCTAGGCATTCAAACGACCCACGGGTCACGCACTCTCGTCGGCCTCCTCCCGAAGAAACCTCCAGAGCACTCTCACACCGGCAAATCAAGCCCGACTACTGACCGAGTCGCCCGCAGCCGCAGCAGTTGGAGGTGAAGCCGTGAAGCCGCGACAGCTGGACGGTGCCCAAGCGCGCAGCAGCTCTCCGGCGGGCGTGCGGCAGAGCCGCGCGGCCAGCGAATGTACACGCATGGCGGGTGCGATACCACCGAACAAAAAACGTAGTTCGATAAGCGGGGAGCGATTGCGCGACCCTTTCGTCGAGAGGTCGACGACCGAACGCTTCCTGAACTTGCTGACCCGGGCTGATCTGGCTGATAGCAGTCCGAAATGGGGCAGGCGGTATCTCCTTAAAGCTGTCTTGTATGTCTCGCACTGTAGCGTACCAGCACGTGGCCATAGCGCCTGAAGGGGAAGTACGGAGTCCCAATCCGTTTCGATGACTCAGAGGTTGCGACGCTGCGCGGCCGACGAGTCCGGGTGACGTTGAGCTCCGTGAGCCGCGGTCTTCATGCAGAATGCCCCGCCGTCGGAAGGTCGGATCTCCCACTATATTCACGCCACGCACCGATTCGGAACTTGGGCTCGATTGCTTCACCGCTTGACCATTTCCGTTCTTTCACACCGCTGCGTCCGTCGATCCAGGAGACCAGCGACGGCTCGGCTCCGCCAGAGACCGCTTCGAAATTCCAGAATTGCAATTGGTGGAAACTAAGGAAACTACCTGGCAGTTAACGGCGCTTTTTTGATGCCCCTTCCGCGTACCAGGTCACCGTTGGGCGTTGGCCCGCCTTTCCAAAAGGCCTTCCAGCCAGTTTCAGCCTTCACCAAGTAAGCAGCGTGCACCAATGACCCTACCTTCCGCGCCCCGCCCCGCCCCACTGCGGCGCCTCAGCTGCCAGCAGGACATCACGGTGCACCGGTGAGCGTTTGCTCCATCCAACCTACACGCCGCGTGGGTGTGCCATCACCCATCTCGCTCGCTGCATATGTAAACGACGCAATCGCGCCAGGCCGCACCTACGGTACGGTACGGTACCGTATGCGGTGGCCAGCCCGGTCTTGACAGCAGTGCAAGAACACTGAATGCGGGCGCGTTTCTCGCTCCTCGCTCAAGAGAGGAGCTGCATCTCCCAGCGCTCGGTCAACTTCCAACCGTCTCGGTTCCATACACGCTCCCGTCACTGCGTATGTCGACCCACGGGTCACGACTACTGCATGTCGGCGTCGGGCCCCCCCCTGTCGAGCTGAGCTCGGTCCTGCTCTTAAGGGGACCCCGACTCCCCGCTGCCATGCCGGCGCCGTACAGTAGCCATCTCAGGACCGTGGGTCTTCCGTACTGCTGTACGGCATTGCCAACACCGGGCTCCTCAACCCCAGCTGCCGCACGAACGAACCGACCGAACGGCCGCAGTACCGCCGATACGGTAAATGCATGGCAGCAATCGGCAGCTGACGGGACACCTCGCTTCCAGCCATCAGACATCCAGACCACCGGCCGCATCGTATCACGACCTTGACTGCGTTTGGTCCCTTCAGACCGGCCCCCACGGTCCCGCCAGTCCCACCGGCCCCGCCACAACGCAACGTGATGACGCCCCCATCCAAGATACCGAGAATGACCCCGGAACGGGATTACTTACGGCAGTAGGAGGGCACCTGACTCGGCAGCTCCCGGCCTCATTGCTCGCCCCGTTCTTCACGACTGCTCGCCGGCCGGCGCTGACCCTCCGGCGCCCTCCCCCGCCCCCGCCCCCTCGCCCTCCTCGGCCCCCTCGCCCTCCTCCGGGTCCTCCTCCTGCACCTCAACGGAGATCGATCCCGCCGTGTTGTACGAGTTGATCAGCTCGAAGATCTCCTGCGGGTTGGGCCATGGGACGGGAGAGGAGGCGCCCCGCTTAAGAGTCATGAGACGGGCGTGGAGACACCCCACTTGGGAGGGGCCCGTCGAGGTTCCGGGCCGCCGTGGCTGTTTTGGCCGACGCAAGGTGCAGGTGTACGTGCTCGTCCAACTCTGGGCATGGCGTGCCCGGGTGGCCATCCGGGCGGCCTGACACGGTCCGTCCCACTCCGGTTGGCGGTTGGCAGTTGGCGGTCTGGTTGATCCTCCCGGACACATTCAAACCCTAGTGGCTTCACCCGGGTGTGGAACAACCCGCCCTGTCACGCCCTGGTGTCGTACCTCCCGCGTGCCTGCCCTGTTGCCTTCCCCCATGTACGGCGTTTTGGATCGCCTATCGTTTCATATCCGCGGTGAGGCTACCACACCATTTTACTCAATGCCCCGATCAAGACGGTCAACGGCGGTCAACGCAGTCCTGGCAGTACTACCCCGCGGGGCCCCTCGGCAGCGGCAGATCTGTCAGCCCGGTTCCCGCCCTCCCCGGCGCCGCAGCCTGAAGGTGGGCAGGCAGGCAGGCTTTCCCAGCGGAATCTGCGAGAGACCCGCCCGTCCCCCAGCAACCCCTCTTCCATATCCCACCGTGAAGTCCCGGGTCAGGGCCTCGTCCACAGGTGTGCGGCCCGCTCTGCAATCGTACCGCACACGACACGGGTGGCATGGCAGGTCGGTGACGCGTCGGAGATGCTTTGCGGTTGCTGGGCTGCTATGAACGGTGGAGGGGCGGAAGGGATGGAGCCGCGCGTAGGCCGGAAGGGCGGAGCGCAGATGGTGGGTTGCTGCCTGCTACAGACCGAATATGCAGATGAGGATGGCCGAACCATCGGGCTGCTGGCCTGAGGCAGCGCGACCCTTCGCCGGACATCGGCCGTCGTTCTGAGTCCACCCAGGTCTTGACCCCGAGCACCCCTTGACCCCGAGCACCCCTTGACCCCGAGCACCTCTGAAATCGTGCAGCTCTCGCCCCGAGCACCTCTGACGCCCAGACACTCCGACCGACTGCGCCACCCGGCGCGGTCCACCGGAGCTTTCTGTCCCTCCTGACCTTCATCCAACCCGAGCTCACTCATTGCGAACACTGTCCCCGCTCGGCCGAGTGAGCCAGGCGCATGTGGGCCTGTGTTGGGGTGTGTAGGTGTGTGCGTGTCCAGGCTCGGAGCGCCGCCCATGCGCCTGTCCCGGCCAGCCCGCTCCTGCTCCCCTCCTGACCCAAGGCCACAGGGGCCGGCCCCAGGCCCGCACCCCAGCTGGGTGCGTCGCGGCCTACCCCGCTTCACCCCCCGGGACCCGCCCCCCAGCTCACTCGTTCAGAACCGCTGCGCTAGCTCCCTTGTCCATCAGCAGCCGTACCGCCTGAGGTGGACGACATGCGGGGAGGGCAAAGGGAAAGCAGGGAGGGTAAACGGAAAGCACGGAGGGCAGGGGTCGGGCGGGCATCAGCCCCGCTCGCCCTCCTCCAGGGAGGAGCCCCTAGCCGGCGTGGTGTGTCATCAAGTCCCAGGCTGCGGCGAATCGCGGGAGCGCTCGAAACGGCAAAGCCTGTCCTACACCCATCGCACGTGATTGTTCCCCAAGCCGGGTGCATCTGGGGCTTTGTCGCATTCGCTTTCGCACATCACCTGGCCCTACAGGTACGGTACCCTGCCATCCGTCTCTGCGCCTCGAGCGTATTGTGACCTCAGATCCTGGTGTTGCCGCGTCGTTATCCAGTCCCGCACGGCAGCGTCCCGTACTGTACGGCACTGCCAACTGGCAGCGCTTGTCGGGCGGCCTCCCACAAAACGGGCCTCACCTCTTTATGGCCGTTGAGGCAAGCCCAGTGCAGGGGTGTGTTGCCCTGGTCATTCTGGACGTCAGTCAACTGCCGGGTTGCACAGGGGGGAGGAAGGGAAGGAAAGCGTGATGTGTCGGAAGGATGCCATCCTTACGGTGTGTGCGGTGTACGGTGCACGCCGGACGGGGCGGATTGCGTCGGGGGCACGCGGAGAGGCACGCGAGGGCGACAGCGGCGCGGTACGGCGGTACGGCAACATGGCGAGTTTCGGGGGAGGCGCATATATCGATAGTGTGCTGCCGGAGCGGTCGCGGATCTGGGAGGGAGTTCAGAGAGGGGGCCCTTGAGAAGCTTCAACGGGTGACCTGTCAGGTGTCCTGATACAGTGGCAGTGACCTGGATAGCCGGATAACGCGTGCACTTGATGTGTGAGTTTGGCTTGGTCGCACGAATGCGACGGGACGCGGCGAAAATCGAGCCTGAACTGCCGGTAAAGCTAGTGGCTTACCGCCCGCGCCGTGTTTGCACATGGGGGTACCGGGGGCCTGCGCGGCACCAGGGTGCTTGCTGACCGCCTATCGCGACGCCACTCCCCCCGTCCTCCATGACAACCCTCGCCAGTGTGATGTCTAGAACCAGATGGGGCAGGGGCCACAAGCGGCTCAGAAAGAACTGCCCGGAACGCGGAACCTCCCCGAAAGGTGGCACGGGGACGCCTATCTCCTTCACCCGCCAGGTGCGGCACCAGTCGCGGGGCAGGTACTCACCGCACCCGCCTCCAGCAGCCTGCTGATCACTTCCGTGTGTCCGTTAGCGCACGCCATGTGAAGTGCTGTTGGGTCAAGCGGGAAGGGGTGGGGTGGGATGGAATGGGAGGGAAGGCTTCAGCGACGTCGGGTTCCGACGGAAGCCCCCTTGGGGCGGTACGTGTACGGCAACCAGAGCAGCGGCACGCGCGGTACAGGGCGCATGTACGACGCACAGACGCAGACCAGTCCTGGGATACAATCAGGGGCGCATGCGGGTGCCTGTGAAAGGGTTGGGGGCCGACTGGACCTTGGGGCCGTGCCCTGCGATGCCAACAACAGTTGTTGTCAGCGGGCTGTCCGTGCTTGTCCACTGACCTGTTCGTCCCATCGCATCTTTGCTGTCAACAGGCACGCTCTGCGCCAGCGCTGTGTCGATATCCTCCATGTCGCCGTAACGGGCTCCATCGACTAGAAGCGCTACCAGTTCAGGATCCGTGTCTCCCGCTATGCTCGGCATACTTGATAATTTTGGTAACCGTCAGTAATTTTGTCAATTGATGCTGCGGGCACCGCCGTCAACAAAGCTGACACGTTTCTGTATCTGTTCTGAATGAATTAGGACAGCATCAACATGCAGATTTTCAATTTCAGACAATTGAAACACTGAAGAGCAATACAAGTACAAAGTATTTAATCTCTCTGCTTGCAAGTCAACAAAATTTCAGTTAAGACAGTTACGAAGGACGAAAATGGCGCTGACGGATGCGCCGCGCCCGATCATGCGACATCCAAAGACACGGCAACTCACAATGAAAGAAAGCGGTCGTGACTCTACGCCCTCGCGATACAGAAAAAATGCCTCACAGGTCCAAGGGTCACCTTCAGTACCTTCCTGGACGACATACAACGCTTTGCATGTGTAGCCCAAGACAGCCATCCAGCGCATGCCACATCGTGCACCTCACTAACATGCGGAAAGCGCGGCCATCGCTTCCCATACCACAATCGCCGCTGTCAATTCCTGGACCAACCCTGACCAACAGAGGCGGCGACGATCAAACTCACGCCGGCCCCGTCTCAACCTGCCGTTCAACCCAGCCAGCAACTTCCTAACGCGAAATGCGCGCAACTCAATCATGTCCACATCCATGACGCCGCCGGCACCGCGAGCCCCAACAGTACTTTCAACAGTGTCGTACCTCCTCCCACAGATCCCCGTCCCCGCCCCAGCCACGCCGCGAACGCGCTTTCCAGCGCGCCGCGCCAGACGACAGCCGGGCATCCACGGGACCTCTCCCCTCTCTCCCCATAGCTCCAGACAATACCTTCACAACCTTGTTCTCCCCCGTTCTCCAAATATGAATAGTCCATCATTGCGCTTATGCGCCCCGCCCCCCCCCTCGGTCTGTCACTGGTCAAAGTCCTCGAGGTCTACCACGACAGCGGCGTACCGTCTCAGAAACAATCAGAACACTCACGAAGACGAAAGCCGAGCTGGGATGCGGCATCTGCGTCACAGCAGAGGGGTTCACCCTAACGACCCCGCATCAAGATCCATTCCACTCCGGCCATGTCCGGAAGGAAAGCAAGGAAGGAAAAAACAGAGAACGTGTCAGGTCAGGTAGGATTCAAAAGCGTCCAAGCGATTCCGCCGGGACCGCGCAATGGCTACGCCACGCCCCGGCGCCCCTCCCCCCTGCAGCACACTCGCGCGCTGTATGGCGCCTGTTGTTGATATACGGTACGGTACGGTTGGGTACGGTACGGTACGATACAGTACGGTAAGGTCCCACGTGTCGAAAGCAGCTCTACAAAGACTTATCAGTACGGTTGCAACACGTGCCGCAACGTGCCGAACAGTAAAACGGTTCGTAATCACATGGAGTGGAATGGAGTCATTTGGACCCGGTCTGCGTAGTACCGGGGAGGCGCTCGCCGTCGACTGACGGGAGCCCCCCGTGCGAAGGCGCCGGCCTCTTTCGAGTCTGTGGAAAAGGCGTGGGCATCACTGCTACGAGTGCGCCTGCGCGCGAACGGCTTATGGCCCCCGGGGAACAGGCCACTGCCGCTCCTCCCCGACTGCCACTCCTCAAGCGGAACCGGAGGCCCTCAGCGCCGCGCCCTGCCGCCTCCGTGCCGCCCCGCGGCTACATTGGAGCCGCCCGCCGGCCTGTGGAGCCGCCCCCGCGCGCGCCCTCCCCCCTTGCGCCAAGTGTCAACCGTTGCTCAGCGATCCAAGCAGCATGACCTCGCGCGCGCGCGCGCGCGTGGCTGTACGGCGCTGCCATAATCGGACAATCGTCGACGGCCGAGCCATGCAGGAGCGGCAGCGCCCACCGCCTCTTTGTCAGATCCGGCCCCAACGGCGGCGATGCTGCCGGGGCAAGCTATGCGCGGGCCGAAGCATCGCGCATTCGTCTCCTGCGTGGGCCAGCCAGCCCATCGCGGTGGAGTCGCCAAAATCTGTGCGCGTCCGACGAAACCCGAAGGACCCGTCCCCAGCCCCTCGAGTGGATGTACGGCCGGCGAGCTGATGCGGGACTGGGTCGAGCGCCCCCGCCCCAAACTGCCATCCCCAATTCCAACAAGGTCCCATGGGGCCTAGGGGGCCCCCTCCCGGCCCCTCGGCCATACCCAATCCCAACCAGAGCCCCAAGACCTCTGAAACAACTTGATTGCTGCTCAGGCGTTGTGTGGAGAGGGAGGCCTCCTGCCCCGCGGCCCTTACCAGCCGCTTCTTCGCCCGGTGGTGGCCCCGTGAGCTCCGTCGCATCACCGCGGCGTGTCGGGTTTTCTCCAAACCCCACACGCGATGTCGCAGGGGCAGTTGGATGCGCCTTCCACACATCTTCATGCCATCTGCTCATGCCATCTGCTCATGCCGCATGTTCATGGCGCTCTTCGTGCGGTGTCTTCACGAAATGCTCCGGGTCTGGGGTCCACAACCCATCTACACGGGACGAGCCCGCCGGGCCCTCGGACAGGGGGGCCGCCACCGGTCTCCGCGTCAAAAGGGTGTCAGCCCACGGCGGCCTCCCGCCGGGCCCCACGCCACACACCGCAAACCCCTAAACCCTAAACCCTAAACCCACCCTCACCGGGATGCAAACCCGAACTCGAAAATCTTGGCGCCCGTGATCCACTATGTCGTACACTCCGGGTGTTGTGCCTTCCGTACGAAGTCCCTACCTGCGCAAACCCAGCGCCGCCCCGGGTCCGGCCCCCGGCCACAGCGAACTAATCCCGCCGTTGGCCGGGCGGCCCTCCAGGACCACCTCCCGCAGGTTGATGCTCACCGCCGGCTTCGAGTCCGCCGCCAGTGTACGGCACGCCTCCTTGGATGCCAAGTACGACACGCTCTGCAGGTGGAGAGTCTCCGCCGAGGTGTGCCGCGGCACGCCGGCGCCCAACCCCGACGTCAGGCGTTGCGGCGAGGCGCCCGCTCCGCCGCCGCCGTGGCTGGCAGCGGCGGCGGCGCCGCCGCCGCCGCCGCCAGCCACCGCCGCGACGCTTCCCCTCCGGCTCGAGTGCTGGTTCGAGTTCTGGGGCAGGAGCAGCAGCTGCGAGGGACTGCGCTGCTGCTGGAACGATAGCGGCAGGCCTAGGGGTTGCTGGCGGGACGATGGGCGGGGCTGCCGTGGGCTGTTGCGGCCCTGCCGGGGGCTGTTGCGGCCTTGCCGGGGACTCAGCGAGGGGCCTCCTCCGAGTTGCTGCTGCTGCTGCTGCAGGTGCGCCAGGGACAGGGGGCCTACCCCCGACCCCTGGCCCGCGCCCTGCGAGGCCCACGGCGGCACCGCGGCGCCGCTCTCGGCCCTCAGGATCTGGTGCATCCAGACCGCGGGGTTGCCGCTGCTGAAGGCCGTGTCCACGACGTTGCGCTGGGCCTCTGCCTCGTGGCGGTCCTGGAAGGGAGGAAAGGGAGGCGGTTGGGTCGCGGATGGGATCAGGTGGGGTGGGTCGGGTTGGGTCAGTTTCGGGTCTGGTCCATCGGGGCGACGGCTCATTGGGTCATTGGGTCATTGGGTCGGCGAGGCGCCCCCAAGCCCCCCCTTAGAGCACAACATCAGCAGGGGCAGGGACAGGGGGACCTAGGTGGTCTTCAGAGAAAGAATGTGAGACAGGAACACGACCGCATCATCGCCAAATCAATCCGGAAGGGAGCGCAGACTGGGGCCTGGACGGCCTGTGCGCGGCAGCACAGCGACAGCAGCACAGCGGCAGCAGCAGAGCGGCAGCAGCAGAGTGACGCGGGAGGCGGAGGCGCTTACGTGCAGCATCTTCAGGACGGTGGGGTTGGGCGGCGCCACGGTGGTCTTGGGGGGCGGTGTCTTCACCGGGGTCTCGTGGAGGACCTGCGGGAGGGGGGCGCGGAGGAGGGGGGATTGCCCCCGATGCTAACTGGCCCTTGTGTCATCCCCCTTCGGCGGGCGCTTTGCTTCCCTTGCTTTCAGGTAGTCTACGGCGACTCCTGCACTTAACGGGCGGGTTCATTTGTGCTGGGCAGTTGCGTGCTTGTGGCATGCCACGCGCTGTTGTCGCATGCTCCCCTGCCTGAACTCTGTGGTTCTCTTTTAGATACGTCAGTTTAGGCCAGCCAGTTGTCCGCGGGCTATCTAGCAGTTCTTCCCTGGTCGCCCGCCATTCGCTACTGCGCAGTCAGCCGGCACTACAGCAGTTCTCACATTACCTTACGCAGCTCTACGTTGCTCTATATATACATCTACATATATATAATTACTACGTCCTACTTCGACGGCGGCGTCGGCCAACCGGACAACTACTACGCAATCGGTGATTGTTTCGCGATTTCGCTGTCTTTATTGACAGAAAAGGGGATTGCCCTGGCACGCGGGCCGGCAGGCGGGCGGGCGGGCGGGCGGGTGGGGCAACAATGAAAACTGCCCAGACACACCCAGACCGGCAACAAATGCGCACCGGGCGGGTGGGGCAGGGAACTAAATCGAAGATACCATGGACCGGTTGGGCCGCGGGTCATCGATTGGCTCTACTACTTGCGGCCCCCCGCGCACCTCTCGTCCCTCCTTGCCCTTCGGCGTCCCCTCCGCGCACCTTTTGGATCCGCTCCTCCAGATCCAGGTTGAAGGTGCCCGGATTGCCCGACGGCAAGATCCCCGCGATCGCCCGGGCCAGGCGGCCGCCCAGCGGCATCCCCGCCGCCGCCGCCCGCGGGTTGTAGTCAGGCAGAATCTCGTACATGGCCGTCGCCGGCGTCGCCGCCGCCGCGGCGGCGACGGCGCTGCCGGGACCTCCGCCGGCGGCTGCTGCTGCGGCGGCGGCGGGGCTGGCACCGGGCCCGGTGCCAGACGGCGACCGAGGACCGACGCCCGAGGTGGGGCGGCCGCCAGCGCCGCCTCCGCTGCCGCCTCCGCTGCAGGAACGCGGCCGAGAGCGGAACGACACGGCACGTGGGTTCATGCCCCCAAACTGGGCGGCGGAGCTGGCGGGTCTTCCCGGGGAGTACGACCCGCGGGTGACGAGACCTCCGCTGAGGCCGCCGCCGCTGCCACCCAGCGTTGTGGTACGGCGGTCGAATACCAGGCTGAGGTGCGTTGGGTGTCCGTTGTGTTGGTTGGGGTGGTTGAGGAGGTGCGGGTGGCTGTGGAGGTGGCTGTGGAGGAAGCTTGAGGTGGTGGGTGGGGCGAAGAGCGAGCTGCCCGCCTGGGAGGAGCGGCGGGAGCCGTCCTGGGGCCAGGGCCAAATGACGGGCGACGGCGACGGCGACGGCGACGGCACGGACAGGGGACGGTCCGAGCCGCCGTCGACAGCGGAGGCGTTCCGACTGGGCGGCGCGCTGTCGCCGCCGCTGCCATCATTATCGCCGCCGCTTCCAGGGTCGCCGCCGCTACCCTCCCCGCCGCCGCTGTCCTCCCGGCCGGCCCCGCCAGCACCAACCCCGCTGCCGCCGCCGCCGCCGCCGCCACCGTGGGCTGCCGTACCGCTCCTGTCCCTCCGGCCGGCGATCTCCTCGCTGGCCGAGCTCTCGCCGCTGTCGGTCGCGATGCCGCTGCTGGTCTCCCCCCTGGAGCTCTCCTGGGGCCGCCTGGGGCCAGTCGGATGGGGGGAGACCGACCTAGACCTCACGTGGCGGCTGACGCAATCGTCGGTACCGCTGATGGTCGCCTTCAAGCCCCGGATGCGTCCGACGGGCTGGGAGGGCCCCACCGACGGCGCCGCGGCCCCCGCACCGGCATCGCCGCTGCAGCTGGCGCCGGCGCCGGCGGACCCGGCTGCGGAGCCGTCCACAGCTCCGCTGGAGGAGACCGTCCCCGCCGCCTGCCGCGCCGCCGACGGCGGCGAGAGATGTACGGCGCCCGAGGGGGAGGAGGAGCAAGGCGGCAGCAGCGGCTCCGGGAGTGAGGAGCGGCGGCAGCGGCCGGTGCCCGCGGGGATGCTGCCAGGGGAGGAGGCGCCGCCGGAGCCGCCGCTGGGGGAGGTGACGGCGGCGGCGCCGCCGGCGGAGGTGGCGGCGGCGGCGCCGCCGGCGGGGGTGATGAGCGAGGGGGGCCGCGGGTTGCGTGTGGCGCTGCGCACCACCAGTAGAGGCGACCCAGGTGGCGAGTCGCACAAGACGAGGGGGGCGGTGGTTGCGGCCGCTGCCGCAGCAGCAGCCGACGGAGCGCCGAAGACCAGGCCTTGTGGCCCGTAGGCACTCGTGCGGGCTTGCAGCGCGTGTGCCTTGCTGAGGATCTGGGATGCGCGGGTGGGGGTAGGGGTGTTGGGGCCGGCGCCAGGGCTTGTAATTGCGGGCGTTACGAGCCGGTCTTGGTCGCCTGGGATGGCGAGCTTTCCGCAGGTGGCGGAGGCGGGGCGAGGCGAGAGACGGCCTTGAGGCTGGGAGACAATGACCGTTGTGGTGTGTGTGGGGGAGCTCGGTGCGGCGCTGCTGGGCCGTGGAATCGCTGGGGAGAACATTCGAAGGCGCGGCACCGCGGGCTGCCACACCGCCGGATCCTCATCGTCTCGCTGTAGGAGAGATGTAGATACGAAGCGTCCGGGTGACGCTGCTCCTGTGATGCTCTGGCGACCTGGCGCCGGGCCTGGCGTCGATTGAGGCATCGACGGTCGCTGTCAGCCAGGGATGGCGGACCTGAGGAGTTTCCTTGACACAAGGATAGATAAAGTACCTATGATGCCGCCTGCAAGGATATTAGGACGGGACAGGCACAAATCGCCCTGAAGGAAATGCAAGGACGTTTCAACAAGAAGCACAACGGATACCGCATATCTACGATAGTTTGTCTGTATTAACGTCTTATGTCTTAATTCCAACAATCAGAGAGCAAAGAACACCATTATGCAATCCTAGCGGGCGTCAGTCAAGTGGGTCCGGACCCACCATGCTGATTCGTCAAAGTCCAGCTTCATAAATATTGCTGAATATAAATTCCAAAAAAGGTAAGAGACCCACGCAGTGGAGCCTGTGTCTTAGAAGGCGTCAGAAGGACAGAAATTTACAGTAAACCTGCCTACATCAATATCTAGATTTTATCACTGTTACTGTTCCATAGTAAAGACTTTGAGTTAGGGTCACCAAGTCAGCTTTGACGCGACAGTGCCCGATTCGTACATGATTCCTCAGTGCCATAACAAACAAGAACATATTCATAATTTGATAATAGCATAGCCTCACAGGTGCATTGTTGCTTACGTTATGCGGTTGGCCACCTGTTCTTCCAGTACGAAGTCCCTACCTACC
Organism: Eudorina sp. 2006-703-Eu-15; assembly: GCA_003117195.1. Lineage (NCBI taxonomy): Eukaryota > Viridiplantae > Chlorophyta > Chlorophyceae > Chlamydomonadales > Volvocaceae > Eudorina > Eudorina sp. 2006-703-Eu-15. Next base: position 215,770 of record BDSI01000128.1, read on the forward strand.
TACCCAGACCGTCAGGTACACTTGCCATACTACTTACCCATGCAGGCCCATGCCCATCTCGCTCGCTTTCGGCGTATAGCTACTCGAATTTTGTTGTGTCGAATTTCATTTGCAGTGTCTAGAATATCGTTGACCGGACTTGCGCACTAGCATGTCCTGAAGAGAGCGAAAAAGAGCGGTCTTTTCTGATTCATATGATAACCCCCAACCAGCGACAACTTCAGGCCCCAGACATTATCCTGCGGGCGGCTGCTATCTGATCGTTCAATCCTTGTGAAGCTCCGCAGTCGCACCTTGTAGCGCCACCGGTTGCCTGCTGGCTTCGAGTGTGTTCTACCCCCGAAATAAAGCACGAACACTGAGCCGAACGATTTATGATGGGCCATCGAACGCATGATTTCGTCCACCAAGCTTACAGGGCATCCTTGAAGAGCTGGGTTATCTTACAGCATTGTTGGCGCAGTTGGCGAGGCCCCAGGAGGCAGCAGTGGCGACGCTGCAGGAGGCAGCGGTGGCGAGGCTGCAGGAGGCAGGCTGCTTGGATTTGGAATTCAGGATTGGTTGGATATGCCTCCACGGAACAAGGAGTGCGAGACAGAGAGCAAGGTTGGGGGGGTCGGGACGGTGTGACTGGGTGTGACTGGTGTGACGCCACAGGACGTCATCCGTGCGCGTGGGAAACCTTCAGCAACCTGAGGCTTGTACATTGGCATCCTGTTGGCATACACATTCACAGCTGCAATGCATCAACCTGGGCACGACACACGGCGACAGCATGACGTCTCTCCCATATGGCAACTTTGCTTAAGATAGGGGTTGGAGCACCAGTATCAAGCTACCGTACAACCGTAGTCCCAACTGGATATCCTCCATGCGCGGCCACCAGGGGCCCGTAACCAGCCGTAACCGGGCGCTCGCTGACCAACGATGTCAGAGTCGTCATGCACCGCGCGGAGTTTCAACCTGCACGAGGCCTTGCTTGTATTAACCGATTCACCGGGCCCAAAGCGAGGCAAATCACTCGATCATATACTTACCCACAATCGTTGTTATGCCACCCTACAAGTCTCGCAGCTTCTGGCTGACAGTGGGAAGTGAGTGAAGGCGTACGGATTTGTAGAGAGGTATCGTCAAGGTGTGAGGGTTGCGCCTCTGCAAACAATGAGTCCGGCATGTTGAGACTGTGATGTGCACTGGTGTAACTTGATGTCGTGGCGCAGCGCAGGTGCAGTTCACCGTTCGTTCGGCTACCGTGTGTTCGGCTCTTGCGCCGGATCGTGGGTTGTCGTAAATTTGGTAGTCAAACCTCCCCTTGGCTGCCCCATCAGAGAAGCAACGGAACCCTGCCTCCGTGCATTTTGCATTGCTTTTGAGCCTGGTCACCACTCCCGATAAAGAGTCAACCCCTTCCCATTCTCTCACGAAAGATATACGTCATTGGCCACTAACGGGCTTAGGAACCACCTGATAATTCTCAAGGATGGTGATTGCTGTAGTCGCAGTAATCTAAAGGAAATTGTTAGACCTGGTGTTCCGGTGACTCGGCCATCCTCTACCCAGCGATGGACCCAGCCGTCCAAGAAGGGGATATCGAGTGTTTATACGACTTGCGTCGGCATAACAACATACCAGACGGACAGTCAGTTTATGTGCAGTCAGGAGACACGAGCGACTTTGACGGTACATTTTGCCGCTAGGAAAACAAGTTCTCCACTTGCGTAATTATATCTCGCCGTTTGCCTTTGGGCCTGTGCGTGAAGGCTACCTTATTGCAGCTGCGGGACAGTTGCTGGAAAGGCGAACACCACACCTTGACTTCGCAATCGTGGTGAGCGTTGAGTTGATGACAGGGTTGGACTGTCCTTGTTTCATCGGCCACGGGGAGGCTTTGCTGCAAGTCACATACACTGATACACGACTGTCCTACATTTATTGGGAAATCATATCTTGCAACGCGCAAATCCTTTCGCCGTCGTGAATTACCGTCATGTACAAACGATAATTGCACCATGTGCAAGTAAGGAACCTAGAAGCCTGCAGTTGGCACCTAGGAAACCTTCAACTGCTGTCGTCCTTGCCGTGCATGCGTTCAACAACCCCTAGGTTCCGGAGCGGCGCGCATGCCGGGATAAGGAGGAGCCTGATACCAGCAAGCATGATCCGTCCTACTCAGAAGAGGTCCTTGACACGGCGGGGAGCTTGCTACGACGGTTGTGCCCAGACGCGCAGTTGGTACGGGGCCCCCTCAACCAGCGCAATCTCATTCCGTGGAGAATAATGTTCAACGAGCCGGAGGAATACGGACCTCTGCTGGACGGCCGTAGCCCAGGTTTGCCGGGATGGGTTGCAGCCTCCGTTCAAAGCATGACAAAGCGTGACGAAAAACTTGTCAGTCTTAGTGGCCATGCACTTGCCAAGTGTTTTCTGCCCCGGAACTACCCTAGGATGTGATTAGCGGTTACCAACCACCTTTTGACTGTGATGAAGTGTCCGGTAGGCCGTCGCTGGCTCCCTGAGCAGACTGGTCGTACGATTGTCGTGTTGCACGTGCCGCCCGTCCGCAGTGGACGTACAGTGGACCGAGCTGGAGTCTCTGGCAGGACATGTCATGAGGCCCGAGGTACCGCCTGCAGCCTGGATGAATGTTTACCAAATACACACTCGCATGGATGAGTGTGTGTCCATGTAGCAGGGAGGGAGCAACCCGAGTAAGTGCGTGAGTGAGCGATTGCATCCACGCGATGCCGGACGTGATGTGGGGCGGCTTTGTGCCCCCGCACCAGCAGTGCTATTGCCAGGTTACTTGCTTCCGGTCCTGCCGGGATGAGCTGATGGCCCGTGCGTTGCGTGGCTTGCGTCGTGCGCGGCGCGCAGGTGACGAGCATCATCGTGGACATGAACGGCTCCCTCGGCTACCTGGACGCGCTCGTGAAGAGGCTCGGACCGGCTGGGACAGAGGTGCGTGGGCAAGGCGGCCTGGGCCAGCACACCCTGATGTGCCGCTCGGGCTAATGACACACCGCTATCACGCGGGCTCCTTCGTCGGTGGTCTGCGCGTGACCCCGCCATTGACAATCGCGCTCCACTGCTTCCGGGTCGCCGTGCTCGCGGCTACGTGATTTTTCTCGCGGGCTGCAGGGTCTTTCCGCCCTGTTTCCTTACCGCGCAGGTCTTGGGCCGCAAGCTGAAGGCCTCCGGCATGCCCGTGATCCTCATGGCGGGGGTGCAGGCGGAGGTGGTGCCGCAGACCCTTAGCTTGCCCGGCAGGTACGCGCGTCGCGAGCGTGCAGTTGACCGGCTCAGCGTGCAGCAGCTAGACTCGCTGGCTTGAGGTTCAGGGGGTTCAGGGAGCTCACGGGGAGCAGGACACCTTGGTAGGCATGATGGCGAACGAGGGAATGAGATGGCGTGCTGCGGACGCGCGCTCAGCTCATTCCCCCACGTATTCCTGGTGGGATGGTCGAACACGCGGCGACGCGACCGCAGGGACCCGCGTGCCACCACGAACGCCAACTATTACCCGGACGCGGTGGAGCATCTGCTGAAGCTGGCGAAAGCGCACGACCTGCCGCTGCTGTTCGTCACCAACAACGTTTGCAACCACCTGCTGAAGTTTCAAGATGCCAACGAGCTCGCAGCGAGCCTGGGATTGAAGCCGGGGTTGTTGCGCGGGATATGCGACGCGTGGTTTGGTCGGCCGCACCTGCACGGTAAGCCGTTCGTTTTTAGACGGGTGCGTATATTACTCCGACGGAATGCATTTGACTGAACCACGTCAAGGCGGGCCACGCGGGTCCACTGGTGGCAGCCGCAGCCTCCTGCATTGTTACGTCTCTGTCTGGCGCGCTGAACGCACGTTTCCGGTCTCCGGACAGAAGCGGTTTACCGGCGGTTGCTTGATTTGGTTGTGCTGAGGTGTCTGTCACGCAGGGAAGTCACTGGACGATAGAACTTCTGCCGCAACCACTGCTCACACATGGACCCGCGCCGGTCGAAATCGAACACCGACCCGCTTGGCTTTGCTGACCGCAGGCAAGTGTGTTCCGTTCGACTGGGTGGCGTTTGCAGTCTTGCTGCTGTACGGCAGGCAGCCGTCCGCCATCAAGCTCGCGCAGCACGAGCTGTGGGTGGGCGCTGCCGACCCGTCCGTGCTGGTGCTGAGAAACACGAGTAAGTTGCAACCCATGCAGCATAGTTGTTGTACGGCTTGTGCTCTTGCATTCTTGGTCGGGCCCGTTGCAGTTTGTGTGAAATTGACACGCGCCTGGAGCGGTCACACGCATGAACACCGGAACTGTCGAGGTTCTCCACGCTTACGATACTATAGTACCATTCGTTGGCTCGATTTTGTTTGTGCGGGATGACAGGGATGCCCCAGGGTGCCCCAGAGGGAACTTGCTTATGTTATTCAAAGCGATTATGTTGTTTGCTTTTCAAAGGAAGTGTCTTTTTCATGCGATTACCTCCAGTTGCCGTTTGCGTGGCAGTCAGAAATCACACGCGCGCGGCACGAAGTGGGCCCGCGGCAGCACTTCTGCCTGGCGCTGGTGCTGGCGCTGACGGATCCCGGTCGGCTGACGGACTCTGCACGCAGGCCTGCCGCGCACCAGCGCCGTCGACGACAACCTGCAGGGCACGAGCTTGTACGGCACGGTGCAGTGCCTGACGGACGCTGATCGGGAGGCCCTCTTGAGCCTTGCCAGGTTCACAGCGGCCAACGTCTCAGGAAACGCGGCCCCGGGCGCCAGCGCATAAGGCCCCCCGAGCGAGTCCTTGGTCCGCTACGTCGGGTGATGACGCAGTGTAAGAGCGGGCCACATGCCGTTTGTGCGGACTGCCTCAGGGTATTTGGGCGGCACGGGCGCTGTGCCGGCGCCTGTGCCAGGGCTGTGCAGCCAAAGGCGTGAGCGGATGGCCGCTGCGTCGACTGCAGGGTCATGGTCTCGCTGCCTTTGATGGTGAGATGTTGTGTGAGGCAGTCGGGGACGTGCTGCGCCTACCGTAACTTGCATTTGGCGGTGATGGGAACCCACCGTCACGCAGCCGAGGGTATCTAGCACGATTATCTGCACAGGCTTGACATCAGCTCGCAGCCCTTGCTTGCAACGGCAGACTTACTTCACCATTCGCATCGACGGCAGATGTGGAGGGGTGTTCTGCCGTTCGCATGACAACAGAAATGCAGGCCGCAATCAGCATTTGCTGGCCACGACTTTTTATCTTGACACATGTCATTCGAGAAAACTGCATGGAATTCATGGTGCGTGACCGGCTGGGGTTCGGCCTGGCTGCTGCGTGTTTGGCTCCCTGCAGCTTTCGAGATCGCGTCAGGGCGCCACCATGGCCATGCTGACGCAGCAGGTGTATTGCCACTCCTCGGACATCCCAGCCGCGGTGCTCTGTGCGCACAGCTGCTTAGATTCATCTTCTTGTGTTTTCCAGTCCCCAATTCTTCATCTTCATACGTGAGTGTGTGTTGTTAACGTCGAACAACAATCGACGTACGGTAACACAGCGGCGATTTGGTTGTCAAAGGGTAGCTTGGCTGTGTGGCTGAGCAGTGGGATTGTAGGAGTCTTAACGTGCTGTCGGCATCTGGCAGGGCTCCAGGTTGCAAGTGCAGCGGGGCCCTAGAACTGCCCGGTCGGAACTAAGCGTCCTCTGGGCACTGCTGGAGCACATGGCATCTTCAAATGCGTGCACTCGTAATACTGTCGTTCTCCTGATCTGGGTCCACCACGTCCCATGTAACCCGTGCTTCCACATTCAGGCCGGCGTCCAAACAGCGTTCGAGCGCGGTGGCTGTCGCTCCCCTTCGATCCCGTTAGGGCGCAACGCGCGCAGCACCGAACGAGCTTTGGGTAGCTTGCCCGGGACAAAGTAAGCAAAGGAGGAGGCAACTGGGAACGGGCGGCTGCGTAGCCAGGAATGCTGTGCTCAAGACACGACCAGCGTTAGGCGCACGAGTCGCTCACATCCCAGGTGTGCCTAATGGGTTTGCCCGGGCTGCGCTAAGCCCGGATCCCGCACCCTCCACCGCAAGTGAGTCGCGGGTACGATTGTGGCCCTTGTCAATCGCGGGCCTGCTGTCACGGGGGTGGGGTGGTGTAAGGCGGGCGGCCAAAAAGGGCCGAGGACCCGGACCTGGAAGAGATTGGGGTCTGCAGTTGGTGGCTAGCGATACATCGATTGCGGACTAATGACAGCTCGTATTTGAGATTGGGGAGCCAAGTGCCGCCAGAGCCGTCATCATTTTCTGTCATCGCCCAAAAAGTTATGTACGGCAGATTGGTTAGTATGGCAAACTGTAGGCCACGGCCTGTAACCTGTTGAACTTACTCGGTTTGCTCGCTGTGTCGTTGACCTTTCCTTTTCACCCTTGCCAAAAAAATTTCTGCGCCGCGGCACGCTTGTGCGCACATATTTGACACATCCCAATGATCCCCTTGCCCAAAACTTTCGCCAGTTGCGTCGCGCTGCGCACGTTTTATTGATAGAAGCGTCTACATAAACATGCGCTTGATATGAAATAATGAGCCCGCAGAGGCATCTGCCACCGTTGCGGACTGAATGACCTTAAATTTCAGTCACTCAGGCGAAATTTTTGGTTGTCTCTGAAATTGTCTGTCCCATATGAAAGGCCTTGAAGAACCCTGAAGAACGGAAACCGACCATGCTCCGTACACTACATAGTTGCACCGGGCACGCACTGCCCTAAACCTGAGGTTGAAGAACCATCGAACTAGTCCCACATAAATTATTTTTCACATGGCAAACATGACAACCGCCTGTCCCTTATTACGTCGTTAACACTGTTTCGAAGACTGAGTCATGGGCAACGTCCCGTCAGTATTCCTTGTAAAGGACGTCGAGTGGACCGAATATGTTGCACAAGATTGGCGGAGCGAATCGTCAAAACAGCTGGATGGCCTTGGAGGTGAGCAGGGAGTGCGTGACGACGTCAGTGACGATTTGGGCTTCAGGGACCAGCCCAAGAGTTATTGAGTCAAATTATAACATGTGTAATTTTGCATACACAATGTTATTGTGGTAGGTCTCGGACGTCATGCGATTGCGCGAGGGTCAAGTTTTTCACAGAAGCTAACGCTTCTCGAGGTGAGCACGAAGGTTCTAAACTGATCAAGGAGAACTGAATCAAGATGCAATACTGCAAAAAGTTGATGTATCTGCCCTGGAAACAAAGTGAACGGTCTTTCTTGCTTTGCTTGGTCGGTGGGTTTCTGTTATGGCGCCGGCACGCGAAGGTCATTATAATCGCTCATCAACACTTACGGTGGCTTCGCGGCTGAAATTGTCGCTCGTATTATATAATTCAATTGAACGTGGACTCATGTGGCGACGACAGTCTGACGCGACTGCCCAGCTCCCCCCGGCACGCGTGTTGCAATAATCCGCAGCTTTCATCGGAAACCTCAAAGTACAAAATGCTGCCTGTTTCTGAATTCAGACCGAGCTGCACAGGCATGGCACAGAGCTGGAGGAGTTCTTCAACCTCGTCCCAATCGGAGACGGCGGCCGGGGTTACAAGTACCGCACCGCTCGGAGAATGCCCGATTCTCCGAGAACTCCCAGGCGAGTCCGGGTCCAGCACCTCCTGACACGGGGTGACCGCTCGAGCTCTCCCATGGAGACGCTGTGCCTGAGCTGCCAAGCATGCAGAGGATGTCGTACATCTCTGCTAGAATATCAGGAGGGCAAACACGCAAATGGGTGAATAATGCTATTGTGGACCCCACGAAGGGGCCACCGGTGCCTACCAGGAAAATCCCCGCTGGATACGCACGTGCACCTCCCTTGAACCGGACGCAGCCGACAGGTCGTTGCCCCATCACTCATCTCTGCGGTGGTGGGTCCAACCATGTATAGTAACTGCCGATCCACCGAGTGCGGGTCCGTCATGCTACAACCCTGTCTAGAAGCACTCCCTCACCCAACTGGCTGCTACAACCCTGTCTAGAAGCACTCCCTCACCCAACTGGCCCCTTACAGGAGCAAGCTGAGCATTCCAACGCTGTTGGCACTGAAGAAAGGTACGCACACACCGGAGGCGACACCGCAGCCTTCTGTTCATTATATGGGTCGGGCAACGGATATATTATATACGCATACGGGCAAACCATTGGGCGCCACTCGGCCCCTCGCACATCACGCACTCCTGTTCTGCCTGCTTAAATAACACACCGGAGGCGTCTGGAGCGCGGTCGCGTTTCGACACAGCAGCGCTGCCAGCTTCCTGAACGGGGAAATAGCATTCCGCACATCCGCAGGTTTACGGCCTGCCGCCAGCGGCCAAAGCACTTTGGCCTGGGGCCAGTTCCGGGCGACTAGAAAATAAAGCTTCCAGTCCGCGGATCCCGTAAGCCCCCGTCCTGTACGGCGGCCTTGGTCCCAAACCCCATCCGTTCGGCATCCCTCGGCCCTCGATTTCCCCCCCACCCGTGCCCTCAGAGCACCAGGAGGCTGCGGAATGGCGACACCGGGTGCACCAGGTCCGCCGGCGGCTGATCCTCACCGTGCGAGTTGTGGTGCTGCTGATGCAGGGCAACCTGAGGGTGACGCCCGTACCCCGCCTGGACCGATTCGACTTCGCCATCTACGCCACATTGGGTGGGTGCGCGACAGTGTGCTGGGCAACGGGGTCGTCGGGCTGTTTGGTGCCGTGCCGTGGGACGCGGGGTCGTACTTCGCAGGTGGCGCCTAGGGGGGTCCCGATATACCGTAAACATGGGGGTTTACCAGCTGGCCGCCATTGTCCTTGTCGCCCAAGAAAAGAAACACGCCGTCACCGATGACCCGCGGGGTCGACTGTAACATCCTTGATACTAACATCATCAGTAGGAAAAATCACGCGTCTTGCCCATGGTGAACCGCACATACTGCCAAGATACCCGCGTCGGCATGTTGACGCTCAGTGCGATGGTGGTGGTCGTCGTGGTGGCGGTGGTACTGCTGCTGCTGCTGCTGCTGCTGCTGCTGCTGCTGGTGGCGGTGCCCTCGCAGGCAGCGACTGGATCCGAGTGGCCGAGGAGCAACAGCGGTGCATGACGCTCCGAGACCAAGTGGAGGCCGCCGCGGTGCGCCACCCCGGACTGACGGACTGACGGACGGACTGACTGACTGTAACCATACCCCGGCCGGGTGTTCCAACGGGCCCAGATAGCTTGTAGGCGCCGCATCTCATCAACCCCCACCAAGGACTGCGCACCCACCCATCCTCCATCACCCGCGGGGGATGGACTGGCTGTCATATTTACCTCAATGCTTGCTTGACCAATCCGCCCATTTGCTTTTACGGTATGGGATCTCACTGCGGCAGCAATTCTTCCGACAGGGACCACAATCGAGAGCAGTGCGGCGCAGGGAACTTCCGAGCATCCCTAACCCAAGCTTGAATCACACTGAAGTTAGAGGCTGAACCAGTGTGCGTTGGCCCTCCGACCCCTGGATGGACCTCCTGCAGGTGGCCCTCCAAGACGAGCTTTATGCCGCCGAAGCAGCACAAGCAGACAAGCCCAGCCCCACGTGAGCTCAGAGTGTCGTACACGCTGCCGTGCTATGACACTTTGCCGTAAATTGATGACGTGGACCGTGTCCTGTGTGTGTGTGTTGCTTGCTTGCTTGGTGTCGGCCGCGCCCTCGCCTTCACAACATCAATCGCAAACCCTAGTCTCATCCCCTAGTCTCATTACCTCCACATCGCGGCGGCACGTCTCCAGGGGTGCGGTGGCGCCGCCGATTCCGACTGGAGCCGATGGGAGCTCCAACAGCGTGGTTTCGGAGGTCACCAGGACCGATTCCCCTGCCATCGCAGGGGAACGCAAAGCAGGAGCAGGTGAGGCGGTTTGCCGTACCTTCCCCGTACTAGGTTCAGTGGGCTCCAGATCCCCAAAAGAGGGTAGAACAGCGCCATATGACGCATGCCAGTCCGTGAATACCGTACGGTAGGATATTTGTCTGGAGGGAATCAGGCAGGCAGGTCCGGGCGTTTGTTTCCGGTTGCGGCGCAAACCGTGCGGGGCCCGGGTACCCAACGCGTGATTGCAGGGGACGCCGAGGAAGCCAAGTCGCGGCCGACGACAGCGGCAGCGGCGGCAGCGGCATCCCGGAAATCACAACACAGGCGCCTGATCGGTACCCACGGATTGGAGACAGTCCGGGTGCTGTCCGGCGGCGGCGTCATCCCAGAGCCCGCTCCCGCGGTGCCTGCCGCACCGACGCCACCGCCGCTCCAAAAACCTCCGGCGACGGCGCCAGGCCGCCTCGGACCCCGCGAACACATCGTGCCTGGGTTTCGGAGCGGCATCGGCAGTACGACAGCGTTGCACGTTGTGCGGACTGCGCCGTCGTCGCCGCTGCAGCCGCTGCCGCCGCCGGCGCCGCTGCCGCCGGCTCCTCCGGCGGCGGCGCATGCAGCGGCGGCGGCGGCGCCGGCAGCGGCGATGCCGGTGACGGAGGCGAATCTGTGGGGCCGGGAAGAGCTGGCGCAGCTGCCTCGGTCCATGTCGCCCGTGCATGAGAGCGGTGACTACGGGGGTGCAATCATCCCTGGCCGCAATGGCAGGGACACGGGCAGGGACAGCTCAGCCTACCCGTCAGCACCAGCTAGCCACATGTCCTCGCGTCGCCTCGCCCGGCATGTCTCCAGGGGGGAGTCCGACGGGGCTCCCGGCAGCGGCCTGGGGTTGTCGGAGGTAGAGGCCAGGTCAGCCAGCTTCTCAGGCGTGCGGTCCCCGGCGCGGGGCATCTCTGCTGTCGCGTTGGACCCGGCCCGGGGCTGGGCACCGAACGGTACGGCCGGTACGGCACCTTCGTCACCCGTGCCTCCGACGCCGCCACTTGGGACGCCGGACCCGTCCGCAGCCAAATGGGGCTCGGGCCTCTTCATCTGCGGTAAGCTAGTCGACGTGCAGACAGGCAGGGGCAAAGCTCGAATAGGTATACCTACATACGTAGTACGTATACATATACGTAATTTGCAAGGGATGCAGCTGGGGTGCGGCATGCGAATGCAGGTACGCCATGGTACGGCGCGAGAGGTTCTTGCGGGCGTCACGTGCACCAACACACCGCGTGACGCCGCGATGCGATGCGAAAAAGAACTCCCCTGCCGTACGCGTACACGAGGTCGTACATTTTCCGTACATGCGGTCCTACGCCTGCAGCTGGGGTGCGTTGAACTGCCGACGTGATTGCTCGACCGGATGGATACCCACGTGCGTGCCTGTCGTACACCCAACCTTCCCACGGTCTCCGTCTCCTGCCCGCGCCTCGCCCGCGCCTCGCCTCGCCCCGCCCCACCCAGCGCGCATTCGCAAGCCCCTGCCGCCTCCCCTGGAGCTCTCTGTCCTGCGGGACGACTCGGCCGGCGGCGCCACGGTGACTGGCCTGACGTCGTCTTCGCCGCAGCCGCACTTCCGGCCCTCGGCCAGCAGTGAGCCGGGCTGCGTGCGATGGGCGCCGGATCCCGCGATGTCGCCGGGGGCCCCGGGAGCAGGCGACGGCGGTGGCGCGCGACCCGGCGGAGGCGCGGACATGCTGCATTCGGCGTTACTTGGCTACTCGGTGAGAGAGACGGGTGGCTGCTGGCCTGTGTGTGTGTGTGGGGGGGTGGTGGGGGAGGGACGAGCGGGGAAGTTGCGGGCCATGGGAGTTGAAGCGAAGGAAGCCAGTCACTGTGACATCATTAACGCCGGTGAGGGCCCCATCGGTGGCTTCCATGCAGATGAACGCTCCGAGACCCCTAATGCCGACGGCTCCGAGTCCCATCTGTGGGTCCCGGGCCTTATGGACGTCACCTAACGGCAACCAGGGTTCACCCGGACACCTCCAAGAGGACGGCGGACCCATGGGTCCGCGCAGCCTCACCGCCATCAGTCGCAGCCCCTCGCCCCTGCCGATGGGCGTCACGCTGCGGCCGCTGCCGCCTTGGGAGCCGCCGGGCGCAGCCCGCGGCGGCGGCGGTGGAGGCCGCTGTAGCGGCAGCAGCGTCGGCAGTAGCGGCGGGCGATGCAGCAGTAGCACCATCGCCGGCGGCGCAGCCGACGAGGGGCGGCGGCGCAGCAGCGGCGCGATCAGTGCCGTCGGCGGCCGTCGGGGGAGCGACAGCGGAGTCAGTGCGGCCGGCATGGCCACTGCCGCGGATGGCAGCGGCGGTGGCGGTCGCCGCTACCCTCTCAGCGCTGGCAACACGGGCGGCGGCGCCAACACGCCCCTTGATTTCGCCAACGGCGCATCTAAGGGTACCGGCAGCACGAGTCCGAATATTGCTTCATCAGGCAACGCCGCTCGGTCCAGTCCGGGTATTGACCCGCGCATCCACTTCGACTTCGACAGCGTCGCAGCCGGGGTGTCCAAATTAGGCGCCTCCCGACGAGTAGGCAAGTTCCCAAGGGACGGGGGTTAGGGACTTGGGACACAGGGTTCGATGGGGAGAGGGCTGTGTCCTGCTGCGGTACGGCAGATCTACGGCATCCTGGAAACCGATCGGGAGGGACCCGTGGGTCATTACCAGAATCCGGCCATGAGTATGGAAGTTATCCTCGCGTTCGCTCCCCGCTTCCTTACTTGAAACGCATTGACATTAGACAATGTCCTGCTGCCCAACGTCATCCGGAGCTCCGGGCATCCAGACTACCAGACTCCGGAGTCTTGCTTGGTTTAAACCGCCCTCCCGGACAGATGACACTGGTCGCTCAAACCCTGAGTCTTCTGCAGCATTACCGTATCTAAGCACCGCAACTAAGATGTAACGCTTACTTGAGGGTTAAAAAGAAAAATTTCAACCCTGAGGGGTATTGAGGTCACGTTCTGCGCACTGACAGCCCTGATTGCCTTGGTTCCTTTCCTTCCCTTTTCCCGCGTCCATTTCGACGGCGCAGGTGCTGGTCGCCTCGAGCCCCTCAAGCAAGACGTCGCCCCGCCCGATCGGACCCGAAAGCAGCTCCATCGAGTCGTACTGCAGCTGCCCGACAGCGGCTGTGACCGCCCCTCCCTGGAGGCGCCGCCGCCCACGCGCGCGCGGCGCACCTCGATTGACGACGTGCGGCGGCCGGCACCGACCCATGGGTCAACACCGTCGGGGCTGTCCTCCCCACGGCTCCGAAGCCGGCTCCGGGCATCCTACGACGGTACGGCATGCGATGGAGTCGTGACGTGATCCGATGTCCTTGTTACCCTAGTGGTCTTTGTAACCGTTACACCGTTATCAACCACCCGTACCCACGACGGGTGGTTGATGTCCTCTCCTCATCGAAACTCATGCCACGTCAAACGCAACGCTATGCCTGCGGTTTCCCTTACCCTCGGTTTACATGCCGGCCGAATCCCGTGCCACGCGTGTGTTTTGCTGCGGCACCACGTGCCTATCTACCGCCGGTAACCCCAAACCTCCAGCTCTGCCACTTTTGCATCCACGGGACCGAGACGGGAGATGCGCTGCTCTACCTACCAACAATACGTCCCATCCGCTGCCCGCATCCCCCTCAGGCCATGCCAGCAACAGCAGCAGGGCGGACTGGCAGGGGGGGTTCTCCTGCCCGGCCTCACCAGTGAAGCTCGTGTCGCCGCGGGGCAACGCCGGGGGCCTCACCCCCAGCGCCCTGACCCCGGGCTCACCAGGCAGGGCCCCGACGTCCCCGCGCCGCCGGCTGCTGGCGGGCGGCGGACACAGCGGTCCGACGACACCTCGGGTACGGCAGTACAGCGTGTACGGCAGTCGCATGAGCGACATGCCGTACGGTTACCGTACGGTGGCGCTGTCATTGGGATTGGTGACTGCATGCAGTCTGAGTCCACAATTCGCGCAATGGCGGTGCTGGGGAGTCCGCAGCTTGGGGTGCGAGTGCGACGTAAAACAACTAGGCAATCTCCCAGCAGGGTGTTTGGAGGACATTATCGCCTCCGGACGATCAATATATTGTTACAGGGCACCCCAACCGAACAAGGCGAATGCAGGTTGGCTCCTGAGGATGCCGACATTGAAACGCACCTCCGCCCGTCTGCCTACCGGGTGTGGAGCCCCAGCTTCCACCGGGCATGGTTAGGTTTGGAGCCCCAGCGGGTTTCGTTGGCGAGTACCGTAATGCGCATCTGTCCGTTATTGTCAGCATCAGTCGCCTTTAACCTGCTTATCCACATCGTCATCCCGCTCCAGATTGACGATTTCGCTTGACCTGAAAGTCACCCTCTGACGCCGCTGATGCCACCTCCCCTACCCCGCCAGTCCCGCGCTGCCGGCGGCGCGCTTCACGGCACTGCGGCTGCAAAGGCCGCTCCCGCACCGCCGCCGCAGCCGCCGCCACAACAGCCGCAGCCAGCACCTCCGTCGACCGCCAACGGATCCTCGCTTCGTTCCCTCACGGACATTCCTCTCAGCTCAGTCAATAAGGCCCTCTTGGCGATCCGACAGGCTTCGGCCTTCGTTGTCAAGGCCAGGGAGGGTAACGCCGCCGCCGCGGCGGCGGTGGAGGCTCCGCCGCCGCCGCCGCCGCCGTTGGTCCTCGGTGCGCCGCCGCCTCGCCCGCCGCAGCTGCCGGCGCCCGTACCTGAGGAAACCCTGGCGAAGCTCGACGAGCTGAAGGCGCAGTGCCTGTCGAAGCTCGACGAGCTACAGCGATGCAGCAACCTGATATCCATGTTGCTCAATCGCTGCAACGCGGGTTGGGCAGAGGCGCAGACGTGGGGGCAGCCGTCCCTGGTGACGCAGCTGCAGCTCTCTGCATTCGCGCGGTCTGAGAGCGCCATTGTGTTTAAGAACGAGCTCCTTCGGCTGCTGCGCGCCGGCGCCGTCGCCATCCACCTCCGCGCCGCCGATGATTTCCTTGAGCCCGGATTAAGCCGCGCCACCTCCGCCACCTCCGCCGCCACCTCCTCCACGTCGGGGATCCGGTCGTCGTCGATGGGCCGTGCCACGAGCACGTCTGTACGGAGCTGCGACACCAGCCCTGATTCTGGTACGGCAGATGGCGTTGCTGGCGGGGAGGAGGCGGGGGCGGCAGTGGAGGCCGGAGCGGGCCTGGTTGGCGGCGGCGGGGTTGGAGCAGCAGCAGGAGGAGCTGGTGGTGGTAATGGCGGCGGCGGCGGCTCGTCGTCGGCGCCGGGGCTGCTCTACCGCAGTACGGCACCTGATTTGTGGACGCAAGATCCCTGGCGCTTGGTGGAGACGTACAGGTGTGCCGTACAAGTATACGGGTCGGGTCGTCGGGTCGGGTCGGTTTTCCATTACACTACCGAGCCCGCACACACTCTAGCGGAGACAATGCAGGCTGTTTTCCATATTTGCGTCGTTCGCTCCCAACCAACAGCTGAATACCGAATATTCCATCACCGCCGCGTTCCGTTCAGATAAACCCCGTCTGTCATGCATCCCAATTCCCAAACACACCGGAACGTCTCATCTCTTACCAACTCCGAATTCCAGAGTCACAGAGTCCACTGTTAACATGTTACCAAAGAGGCCGCTGGTACACGGGCGTTGGTACACGGGGTACATTTGCACCCGTCGAGCGATCCGTGCAATACCGTAATCCTCGCCTGTTCCTTCCGCAGGCCCGGCATGCTCTCCCCGGGGACGTTTGTGGGTCCCCGAATGGACGGCGTGTCGCTCGGCTGCCGCTACGTGGCGGGGCTGGTGATGGCGCTGGCGGAGGCGGCGGGTCGTGACGCGGTGTCCCGCCTGCCGCTGGTTCTGGTGGTCAGTGAGGACCAGCAGGATGAGGTGGTGCGGCAGCTGTGGCACTACCGCTTCTTCGGGTGAGGCGTATGGGTGGGTTCATGAACGGATTCATGGATTGGTGGAGGCATGCACACGGTAACAGTGTTTGCGATCAAGGGCGGTGGGGTTAATGATACAGCGCTCCACATGCAGCGGTGCTGTGTGCTGCGGTGGTGCCCACGGACTTGCATGGGTAGGTGGGTACACGTGCCGCTGTAGTACGGTACATACGGGACGCATGTATTCTTCAGGCGTCAGCGGATCGCGAGGATTGCGTTGACGATCGATCACGAGGGTTGACATGCGCCTATCGCGTGTCCCTATCACGGCCCCCGCTAGTTTCACAGTACGTACGGTATCACGTAGCCGCGCACGTACACACGGCGTTACGTCGCATCAAAGTGCAGCCACATACGGTAGGCGGCCCCCATCAGCGCACTTCTGGTGCAGTGGTGGTGGTGCACCGCGCGACCGCGTCCTCCCGCAGGAAAGCGGACGCTGTTTGGCTTCGCTGTGTACGACAAGACTGACGCGCATCGTAACCGACTCGCCATCTGCCCCCTCCCTCCATCGTCCATCCCTCCCCCCCTATCTGCATATACGACATACGGCATACGGCATGCACATACACAGCATACCCCGGGAGAACGTGGTGGTGCTCGTCCAGCCCTCACACCCGGGCTACTCGTACGACAGCGACAAGCGCACTTGGAACCAGGGCGACGCCTGTCACAGCCTGCCGCTGGGCAGCGGCTACGGTCTGATGCAGCTCGCTTGGCGGGAGGAGGCGCTCGGGGTGGGGGAGGACGGCTGCCTGAAGCCCCTGGACAAATCGGCGCTGACGTGGATGGAGGCGCGTGGAGTGACGTGAGTGCCGTTCTGCCGTACGTGGGTGCCGTACATGTGTGTCGGTCGCGGGGGCCTGGGGTCTGGAGGTACGGGCTGCTGCAGCGGGCTGCTGTGGCCCTCCTGTGCCATAAACTCCGTGCACCATGCACCTGCTGGGTTTGAAGGTTCTCTTGGTGAGACGCCACCTCACATACATACGGGCAGCAATGAACTGATTCTTCGGGTCCTAAGACATATTCGTTGGCCCTTTGCCGTATCCCGCCGTACCGCGCAGCTGGATGATCAGCCGCCGCGCCCGAGACCTGGGTCTGCTGTGCCGAGACGGGATATTGGACATTAACTCCCTGGCGTACGGCCTGTACTACCACACCGACAGGTACGGGTCGTACGGTCCATCTTCTTTATTTCCGCATCATTTCGTCGTGGTGCGGGGTTTCTTCGTTGCTCTGTCTGCTGTGGGCGGGGCGCGGCTGGTTCTCTCCGCTGGTATGTGGGCATCGATCGACGACTGACCCATGTACGGGGTCTGCTGCAACAGTCACATATTCATATATTTGATGCAGGGACGGGACCGGTGCCAGCCGTGGGAGGTCCATTCGCGGGAGATATTACATGCGTGGAAGCCAACAAGCAACGGAAAATAACAAATAAACCAGACCATCCCCTTCATCAGTTCATTCATTCCTGTTTGTGCGCTGACACACGTGAATGAATGAACGTTACAGCGGACCCCAAAGGGATCAACGGTGCATACCAGGGCAAGCCCCAGCAGGCCCCACCGACAAGGCGGCAAGACACCTCCACACCTCAACGTGGTGGTTGCTGGTGGTTGCTTATGCTTGTCGGGGGTTTCGTCGTCAGCCCAATGCTCTGACATTCATTCGTGGTTCGTCTATCTGCCGCCGGCCTCTTCCACCTCACCTGCTGCCTCCCGCACCGCGCCCGCGCGCCCCACACCCCACATATATCGCGCATATATCGATCGCTCTACCTCCGCCCGCGCTCGGACCACATACACCTCCAGGTCCCCCGGCACCAACATCGTCCTGGAGGCGACTTCCAGCAGCAGCCTGCTGCTCTCCCGGGTCCTGGACAGGTAGGTGGGAGGGAGGGACCCGTCCGCTCGAGCGGTCGTCACCACGCACGCACCTCGCCCAACATGTGCTACAGACGACTACCGACGGGAATGCATGAATGCATGAATGGTGGGGACGATATGTATACCTACGTGCTGCATGCAGGCCCCCGAGGCAGGTGCATGTCTGTATGTTTGGTTTGGTTGGTTTCACCCACCTACCGTATCCGAAGCGCCCGTGCGGTTGTAGGAAACAGGCGGAGCAGGAGTGCGTGACATACCGTACATGCCAGGGGCATAGCAATGCCCAAGCAATAGCGTCCGTCGATACATACCCCGCCCGCTAAGTACGTACGTGTCTCGTACCTCTCAACCGCTCATCAACCGCTCATTAACCGCGCAACACTCGCTGCCTACGTACCTCCCCTCATGTTTGCTCCTCGCATCCGCATCCGCACCCGCTGCCGCCGTCGCCAGTGTCATTATGAGCCGTCGACTGGACGCAGCGGCCGTCGCCGCCTCCGGCGCGACCTCCACCAGCGGCTCCAGCAGCCGACCCGCCACCGCCGTCGCCGCCGCCTCCTCCCGGAAGCACTCGGTCCCGGCGCTGGCCCTCCCGGATCCCACCGCGAATGGCGTCGGCGTCGGCGGCAGCAGCAGCTCTGGGCCGCACCATCAACAGGTGGTGGAGCTGTGCCACACCGACCTGGCCACGCCCGCCATGCGCGCCGTGCTGACGGACTATTTGGCGGTCGGGCGCGTGCTGGCGGGGCTGGGGAGGTACATGATGCACCTGCCTAGCATCACCCGTGAGTGGCCGGTCAATCGATGGTTCGTACGGTACGACATAATGAAGCGGTTGTATGTATGTACGCGTGTGGCCTGCTGCTGAGGGACGGAGGGATGGAAGGAAGGCCGTGGCCTATCTAGCTGACCCGTCGTCTGGAAGTGCTTTCACCTTGTACGTCCCTATTTACCTGCCCCGTTGTACGTATCTCCCCGCTTGCCTGCCTGCCTGCCTACCCGCCGGCCTGCCCGCCTGCCTGCCCGCAGCGATGCTCGCAGGCCGTCTCTCTGTGCTTCGGCCCAAGCTGGGCCTGGTGGACGACCTGCTGCACATCCGGATGGACCTGGCGGACCTCACCTCGGCGCCCAACGCCTCCTCGCTGCTGCTGCAGGTGCGTGCGAGCGAGCGTGCGTGGGCGGGGGGGATTGGGAGGATCACTATCAGCAGCAGGCGATGAGCGAGGGCACGAACCCATACATCTAACAAGCCGCACGGCGCGCTAAACGATTTCACCACGTATGTATGTACGTACGTACTTATGTCTGTATGCTTGCAGGCGCGGCCCGACATTCCCCAACTCGTGGTCCAGGACGACGTGGAGGCGCTGCTGCCACTGCTGCAGGTCCGTCTGTATGTATGTACGGCGTAGTAGCACCCGGCGGCGGCCGACGTTCGCCACGCACCACCATTTCAGCTAGCGAAGCTTCATGGGACCTAGATACGTAGCGTGCGGCGGCGATCGATGTATATGCGGCGTGCTAGCTGTGTCCGGCATACGTACACGTCCCTCTGGCAGGAATGTCCCGGCTGCCGACCGTTTTCAGGTAGTGTCGTGTCGGGTAAGCAAGGGATGGTCGGGATGGATCGCGGCCGGTAGGTGATGAGCGAGGGCCTCGATCGGTTTGTCGCCAACTGGTCTAACCGCCGGTCCGTTTAGTTATTATGTATCGACCGCCGGTCACGCACGCAGGCATCCGCGTGCGCACCACTGTGAGGCCATCTCCGTCATGTGACTCATGTGTCTGGGTTCCCTATACACTTTTTAAGTATCGGTATGTACCTAGCTACCCGGCTTGGTGGTGCTTGGATTGCCCGCAGTCCCAGGACAGCAACACGTACTTCAGGCAGCTGGTGCTGTCCTCCCGTTTCGAGGAAAAGAGGGCGTCCGTGACGGCGGTGGCGGGCGCCAGCGGCGGCAACTTGACGCCCCGCACCGCCGGCCACCTACGAAACCTGAAGGCACAGCACATCGTGGTCTACGTGGTATCCAACGTGGTGAGTGGGTGGGTGGGATAGAAATACTACATGGAATATCGCTCCACCCGCATTGCCGCATACCAAGCAACCATTGCGACTGATGAGCCCTACGTACCTGTACGCCCCGAGACATACACGCACTTACAGTAATTACGCACGGCGGGCCGTACAAACTGCACTTATTATGTATATATGGCGTGCGGCGGGATGCTGTGCGATGCGCACATCCAACAATAATATCCAGGTCTCGACGGCGGCCGTCCAGATGGCAGCAGCTGTGGCGCAGCCCGGCCGCGACACGGTCACGTTGGCGTGCGTGGTCTCGGATAGCCAGGTGGTCTTGCGGCAGCGCGCGGAGGAGCTGCTCGCCAAGCTGGCCTCTGAGTTCCACAAGATGTGCGGCGCGCAGTACAACTGCGAGATCGTAGTAAGTGCGTTCGGCTATGATTTATTGAGCTGCAAAAGTAAAGTATGGTCAGTTGGATTATTGCTTGGTCACTCGCCTTGCTTGTTTGTTGCTTGCTTCAACAATACATATCTAAAATATCGTTTTGTGTGTCTATTCCTTGTTTGGCATCGACTCGGCGCCGCACGTGCGTGTTTATTCGTTGCTCTTTTTCCACGGACACGGTGCCGAATAAATCAGCCCATCAATATCATGCGTACGCACACGCAGGACCGCGGCTCCCTGGGCCTCATCGACTGCATGGAGGAATACGCCACCCGCTCGGGCGCCACCCTGGTCATCCTGGGCTCCAACTCCCTCACCTCCAAAGCCACCACCATGTCCTTCGCCGCCACGTCCTCCTCCTCCGCCGCCGCCAGCGCGGCCTCGCTGCTCCACATCGTCGGCAGCATCACCCTGGCGCTGCTGCGGCGGCTGCCCATGCCGTTGCTCCTCGTCACGCGCGCCTCGTCGGCAGCGGCGGCGAACTCGTCGACGGCCGCCGGGGGCGGCAGCAGCAGTAAGGCCAGCCACGGCCGGCGCAAGCCGATGCGCGCGCTGGCGGTGCTGGAGGGCGCTGCGACTTGCATGATGGACTACCTGGCGTCGCGGCTGCTGAATGCGAGGGGTAACGACCAACTGTACCTATCGTACATCAAACCCAGCGTGTCGCTGACGCAGCAGCAGATGAGCAGCATCAAGGCGCTCGTGGGGCGATACGTGCATGCCGCGGCAGGTGTGTGTGTGTGTGTATGTATGTGTGTGTGTGTGTGTGTGTGTGTGTGTGTGTGTATGTGTGTGTGTGTATGTGTGTGTGAAGTATCTATCATCTCATATGAACTGATGATGGTAACAAACACGCAGGTATGACGCGTTCAAGCACCCAAGGGATAAAGGGTTGTTATCGGCAATGACGCACGACAATGCCCTTATTCGTTTCAGATGCCAACCATATTTTATTTATCCTATTATTAATTAGTATTATTTACAAGATTCCGCTCGCTGCTGACCTGCCTACTGCCTCTCGCTGCAGTGCACAACATGCGACCCGCCAAGACCCTCATCCTGGACGGCCCCGCGGACCGCACCCTGGCCTCCGCGGTGGCAGAGCACGGCTGCGACCTGCTTGCGCTGCCGGCGTCGCCCATCGGGCAGCAGCTGCCCCCGGCGGTCGTGGCGACGATGCGCGCAGCCTGTACGGCAGTGCTGTGGTACCGGAACCACACGCCGGGTGACCCTCTCGATGAGTGAGATGAGTGAACGAAGCTGATGATGACCTGCTGCGTGCAGCGAGGGTGATGATGACGCTACGGCGGCCTGTATTTTCGTTAGGATGTATGTTCGTTAGGACTTCGTTGTTAGTTGTACGTATGTTTCTTCATGCGTTGCGGCCATGGATCCGACCCAAGCAAAGCATGCGCACAGCAGGGCAAGCAAAAATCGATCTGGCAGCATGCGCTGGATGGATGACACGCTCGCAGCGCAGCTTGTATGTCGTGTTATTAGTCGTACACATTCTTGTACCTATGTGGCCAGTAGTGGTTGTATGTGATAGGTCCGCAACCGCTAGCTTGCTTGCTGCCGGGCGCTGCAGAAATGCGTGTGACGCACGACTGGACGTACGCAGATAGATAATAGCTAGATAAATAGATAGATATGCGTGTACGTATGTATGTGGCTGGCAGTAGAGAGATATGCATGCGTGTATGCGAAACATACACATACAGGCGGGTTTCACTACTTGGCCTGTTCGTTTATTTGATGTACGTAGCTAGCTTACCTGCTATGTATGTACGTAATCATACGTACGTACACGATAGAGGTGTTGCCCTGTGATGTACGCAGTCCACATGCATGGCGGCCCTGCTGCTGCTACGTAGCCCCCAATCAAGGCCTGTCAGAACCCCCATGACTGCTGGCGGCGGCGGGGGACGGACGGAAAGGGGGCCCTCGTGTAGGGGAGGCTCATGGGGGCGGTGACGACGCA
Source organism: Eudorina sp. 2006-703-Eu-15 (assembly GCA_003117195.1). Taxonomy (NCBI): domain Eukaryota; kingdom Viridiplantae; phylum Chlorophyta; class Chlorophyceae; order Chlamydomonadales; family Volvocaceae; genus Eudorina; species Eudorina sp. 2006-703-Eu-15. The sequence continues at coordinate 237,903 of BDSI01000128.1, forward strand.
GCCCGGTGCCTCGCTCGGTTGGTTTCCCCTGCGCTTGCATAAACACAACCAACACACACGACGTATGTGTACACATACGGCGGCGGGCGGACGACGTGCGTGACGGCGGCCACGCACGAGGACAATCGTTCAAGCAATGCAAACAACACACATCTAGATGCATGCGTAGCTATTTCATTTTTTTACCTCGGTACGTGGCTCGATGAGTCATGCGAAGCAAGGGAGGGCGCGCGGCATACGCGGCATTACTCTGGTGCCGTGTGGCTGCGTGACCTACGTATTGCTTTCTTCTTTTGCGATAGATAGAAAGTACATACTCATCAGTTCCTCGAACCTACCTCGATCCCACTCCGGCGGCTCTATCTTACAACATCATATAAGCAGCAGGTGCGTGCATGCGTACGTACGTGTGCGGGATGCGCACATGCATGCATCCCTTACAAGCAAGCATCCCGCACATCCCGCCTCCACTGTAAGAACTTACATCCATCATGCATTTGCGATTGGCCTGCGCACCCAGTGCGTGTTGCTTGTCTAGCTTGTCGCGAGCGACGGAGGCGGCCGCATGCACGCTATGTTCATCTTCATTCGTTTTTGCGGTGGACTGCTGCATGTTCGTATTCGGTTTGTTGGTTTGATGGGGCCCCATCCACGTCACGCGCTATGTTCCGTCTTTCGTTCTGTCCGTCCTATGAGTATGTATGTATGTAATGATGTGCGTAGGGGCCCCACGCACGCGGCATACGTTAAAGCACTTATTACCTTGCTTGTTGCCTGGAGGTCGTGGATGGGTTATTATACTGCCGATTGTAAATGTCACGGGCTAATGTCGGTAGCTGCGTGCTGATGCACGCCATGACTGTCGGCCCTGTCATTCGTTTCCCTATCCGCTGCTTAGGGTGCGTACGTACGTATGTACGACATCCTACTGATGATCTGCGTGCTGCTGCTGCGTGCTGATAGATAGATATGCGAGGGATTGAGCAAGTATCCAGGGCGGGCGGGGCGGGGACGGACGTGCAGTGCTCCATCCACCTATCCTTTCTTGATACCTACAACGCATGTATGTTACTAATGCTACCTAATTTGATATCAATCTATCTAGCTCGCTGTTTGGTGACCGACGTGTACGGATTCATCATTCAGCGTAATGTGGAGACGCTCGTCATCACAGCGCGCATGTAATCGATTGCATCGAAAAAGTATCACATAAACTATGCGCCTACGACGTAGTTCGTACGATTCTGCGAACCCTGCGCCAGCCCTATCTGCGCGTCGATGTGCTTGGATACACACTGCAGATTTCCGGCTCCTAAAAAAAGTAAGTGTGAAGTAATCAAAATAAATATTGCATCATTTTCTTAGATTCGGTGGGTAGCAAAAAAGGGGAGTCAGAATTTTACCGACATTTGGCCCGTAAAAATACTGATGATGTTTTTTCACGACGGCATCGATCAAGCAGTGCGTGCAAGCATGTGTATATGCGCACGTGCACCAACCTTATTTTACCCTAAATACACCCTTGACAAAACCTCTGTCACAAGCAATGTCACGCGAAACCCCTCCAAGCCGGCCTTGAGTCCAGCTTGATCCTCATGGTAAGAGGATCTTGATATATATAAATATATATATATATATATAGGCTTACTTGAGTCTGGTCTCGATTAATTAGATCAAGACCTCACTCATGTGTGACCAGGATGAAGCCCGGGGCCGATTAAGATCCCCCCGCGCTGACAGACCTCGGTGTCGTACTCTGCCGTACTGCACAGCTGCCCGTGACCCCGAGGTGAATGACGTGCCTGGGTCCACGCACATCATCCGCCGCCGCCGCCAGGAGGACGCTGCGCCGCGGGACCCAGCCCCTCCGGCTGTCGCAGTCACCGCCGCTCCCACTGCCGCCGCCGCCGCCCGTACGGCGGCCCGCGCGCCGCTTGGCGGACCTGTGCACCGGGCGAGACTTGTATATACCACTGTTGAAGAATACAGATTAATTGTTGTCATATTTTCGTAATATTGCATTATAAAGATTACGTTATTGTTGTTATTAAAAATTGAAAGTTATTTATATTATATTAGTATAAAAATATAATATAAAATAATTTATATTATAAAATAATTTATAATATAATATAAAAGTTATTTACTTTAAAAAATAATTTATAATATCATATAAAGTTATTTATATTATAAAATAATGAATTTAAAAGTTACATATTGTAGATGTTATATATATACATTGTTGCAGTTACTTAACAGTAGTATTCCGCACAGACATCAGCGGAGACCGCCGGCGGCGCGGCAAGTGCATGCGTGTGGGGAGGAGCGAGATAAAGTGGCAGCCATGTTCCAAGGCAAGACTCTGACATACAGTTCCCGTGATGGTTTCAGCAGTGGGAAAAAGTGATGATATATAGACCGTGCGCGATATGAGGTCCAGCCCAATAATGCGTCCACCTAACGTTGCGTACATTTTGTGCCGCCCCATGCATCCCAGCTGATCTGCGGGGCAGACGCTGGGTGGATTAGGTGGAGTTTGTCCCTGGATGGGGAACCTACGTAACGAGCTTCCCGACAGACCCAGCCAACTCCTTGTCGGTAGTCTTCCGTCCATGACCACTACACCTCTGCCAGAGATGGGAGCTGGCCTTCGCTGCGGTGGTAGTTCACTAATAGGGCGGGGCGCCCCGATGGCCTTCCCCCTGAGTGGCGGGGCTATCCAGCTGCTCGTCCCCATGAACTCACGGGCTTGTTCCCTGCATTGCAAAGTGGGTGCGGGTCGGTGTGCTTCCCCGTGCTTACACTTGTGGAGCATGCATGTTCGTCCATCCCACGCAGCATGCATGTCCGGTGCGCCATTGTGGCGTGGATTTGTTGAGCACGCAGTGCATGTACGGTGCGGACGATGCGGTTCGCTTGTACTGATGATGACCTGCGGGCGGGGTCCTCGTTGCCGTGAGGCCAGCGACGTATGAGCGACTCAGCTGCCCCTGTCTGTGTCTTGGTCTTCCAACATTGCAGTTGCTACCTTACCGGGAACTTATTTGATTTGCTGTGATGCCTGTATGTATGCGTCGCATCCGTCGATGGTCTTCTTGTCTCAAACAACGGCTCCCCGTATGCACCGATGAGCGGAATACGCAATGTGTTCTCCTCCTAGATCTTAGCCAGTTCAATGTCATCTTATAAATGTGAAGTCATTACGTGTGTCCTGTTTGCACTGGCCAGCAGTCGGCCCGAATGCATCACCATTAGTAGTTGGAAACATCATCGTAAGTTCTTTGGATATATATTTTTAAAAGACTTAAAGACAACTTATTTTGCGATTGTGACGAGAAGACTGCCTCATGTCGACTGGATCCATTGCCGTTCCTTCAAATCTTGACAGATGAATGCGATGCAAACACATTCACATGTTGTTCCACGCCTTCTGAAGTCTTTTCCTGTGGCAATGTTCGTATACATACCTAATGCTCCATACGTATGCAGCTTTCTTCATATGTGTTACACTTTGAGAAGCATTTCGTTTGTTAGCCAACTTAAAGGGTGTTTCCACTGAAGCAAGGTGGATTAGCCCTTCCGGCGAAATAGCTCCTAAGCAAGCCTAGTCTAGGCTGTATTTGATGTGCTATATATGCCTGTGCAATGGGAACTGCCTTACCCTCTATCTGGTCGACAATTTGATGTATACTTGGTCCTACTAAACCTGATATGAAGATGCCCCGAACGAAGATAATGCGAAGTGGATCATTGACATAATATGTACATCTGGCGGTTCCACGAGTGGCCAGCCAGGAGCCGTACGTAGCTGCCTACCGGCGCCATAGGAGCACGTGTATGGGGGTAAGGCTGGGTAGGGTTATTAGGGGTCAGCGAGGGTGGGGTTGAGGGTGAGGGTGGGGGTAAGGGCAAATCAACTTACTAGCTAGCTACTGTTTAGATGACCTCAGGGAGGAAGCAACACGGGTACACAACGGTGCAGCCGCCAGGCAAGGTGTGTAGGAGCGAGATAGGTCGACGCTTATCAAGAGATACATCCACCCTCACCCACAAGCAATGGACCAAGCTGAACACAGTGCTTATTTATCACATGTGAACCCAAAGTTATAACAATAAATTACATATGCAGAGCGGAAACTAAACAGGCAGCAGGCAGGTATCGTTACTGTTGAAGGGCTGACTACTGAAAAAGATTTAAGTCCTAACTACTAACACCTAAATTAATCCAAATGTATGTTTCGAAATTCCAAATAGGCTTATGGGATGCGGCATGGACGTGGCAGCACGTGACGGCGTCGGCAAGCAAGGGCAGCTGTCCACGAGCGCCTATCATCGGATCTCACCTAGCTAGACCTGTGCATTATTGCTATGTATGTATCGCTTTTGGCGTTAGCTCCTTGCTTCCCATCCAGGAAACCTGCCTGTTATTAATGTGGTATGAAAGATAGCTTCGCCCGTTTTGAATTTATGGAAATAAGTGGGTAATTCCATATTAAATGTACAACACCTGGTGTCTCTCGATATAAACTTTCCTGGGAATATTTGGTCTGCTGTCTACGACCGAGACCAAATCTACCATGTACGATGCATGCATGCACATGGTCCTATACTGTCAACAAATCAGCAGCTCAGTACGTAAGGTGCCCAATTTATCGTGTATATACATATTCTGTTCCGTTCTTATTGCGTTCTTTGCAAAAACAGTCACTAATTTTGGAAGATTCGCAACGAACTAGCGCCGCTCCCACGTCCTCCGTCTCCGGAGACATCTATATACGCTCGGAACGAAGAACATGACATGAGCGTTGATTAGGATAACGACTTTTACATATTTTGTATTTTTTGAAGGGAAATGGCTTTATCCCTCACCTTCCGACCTTCAACCAAAATAGATGCAAGACTTTAAGACAGCATGTAAAATACGACAGACGCATACACAGATATCGAGAGATGATGAGGTTATTGCGAGCAGACAAACTGCACTACTTGCCCGCATCTTGGGCGATGGTGGCAATCCTTCTTTGCATGTCCACATCACCGACATGCGCTGCCGCAGGTGCGCCGCGCTAGGTAGGGTGACAGATATCCATTTACGTACCTGTGTGTATTTAAATTTACTTTGCCGTACGGAAGCGTTGTACCAAGTAAGTCACGCATAACTTGCCTGATTCCCTATCGCTCGCTCGGAGATAGACTCGGATCATACCTATCACATAGCTTGGCGACTATACTAGCTGATCTAATAACTACTGCAGCGCAGCGGCGGAAGAACGAAATACCCGACTTATAAGCCTTGTATGTATACCTTAGGTCTATCTGTGCCTCGGATGTAGTTGCTTTTGCAGGCTGTATGCACCGGCCTGGGATATATGTCGATGTTGCATCCGTTCTATGTAGCCGAACGAACGAACAACAGCCAACTCGGCCGTATTGCGGGCGGGGGCGGGCAGGCGACATCACCACACTTGCGCCAATAATTCACGCAGCACAGTAGTACTACATACTAAGTGTATGTGTCATGAGGTTCTTCTATGTATCAATTATTGTCATGCATGCTTGACACCAAGCAATCTTTTGCGTGCAAGCAGATGCCTCCATGACGCCATCGTGCACGCAAAGCAATACTTCCATCGTGTACACGAAGCTGCGGCCCAACATCACGAAGGGGTGCCAAGGCGAGTAGTATAAGTAGTGCGAACGAGAGCGGATGTAATTGTTCGTCGATGACTTGCAACGTGCGTGCGTACAAGTGAATTATTTGGGATAGATGAATGAATCTGTTGCGTGACGCGTATTATTCTTGTTGCATTGTTGACAGCCCATCATGATGTTAACCCACCAACTACACCAACGTTCTAAACGTTCGTTCATGCACGCCAGATTTCCTGTCGGCACCATTTGGTATAAGCGTATCGACCAGCACCGACAATCTCAGTACGGATTTTGTGTTGGACTACTCTAGTGGGAATAATTCCGTCGTCGTCGGCGGCGGTCAGCGCCTGGTCTGGGTCGCACGGTACGGAAGCGCTTCTGGGAGTACGAGTGCATCGCAGAGGTTTTGGTTGGAAGGCAGCCCACGTAACGGTGAGCTGATAAGCCCCGAGGCAGGTAGCGGTCGGGTCACATACGTATGTGCTATCTAGGTTGCATACAGTAGTTCAGTTGTACGCTGTGGCCTACATCGCTCCATTAAAGCAAGAAGCCTGCGTGTGCGTGTATTGGTGGTTCTTATCGTATGTATGTCCTTTATATATAGGGCTCGGCGTGTACTATCTGAAGGACCAGAACGGGCGCTGCTTCGGGGCACTGGATTACATGAACGGCACCTACAGTACGTTTTTGGCCGCCCAGCAATGCAATTCTACTGCAGCTCATCAGCAAGTGGTGTTTTTTGATTCGTCTGTGATGAACGTTACGAACAGGTATGTGTGTGCGTGTCAGTGTACGTACGTAAGAGTACTACTACTGAACATTTTGCGTGCTCCATGCATCCATCCAACTTATTTATTTACGCAGGTGGATGCTTTCCTTCCGACACGATCCCAAAAAGTGCGTCGTTTTCGTCAATCAGTCAGCATTATTGTCAAGTGTGAGTGCACAGCAGCAACTGTATCCGCTTCGGGTTGAGCTACAACCCTGCGATCTGGAAAATGTGCTGCAGTATTTTCGGATTTTCCCCGTCGGTAAGCAACGAGTCGTCATGTAGTCGCCCTGCTGATTTTTCAGCGCCTGCCGGGTGTGAACTGATGGGTTTGTTCAATGTTTGCATGTAAGTAAAATATTACTGAAAGATACAAATGCTCATAGCTCAGTGTCTAGCTAATTTATAATGTAGAAATTATAAAATATCGTATCCAATTGTACCCACTTGTACTATACATCACCGCTAATATAAAGCTAATCATTCGTAAACCACTGCAATAGTTTCGCGCAGAGAAAATATTCGCATAGCCGGCCTGCGCGGAAGATATATAATTCAAAACCTCTACGGCTCTACTGCACGAAACTGGAAGATACAACCCTGCCGAGCTAGCCGCGCCACCAGCACAATAATAAAAATAACAAAAACAATAATTTAAAATAAGTTACATGGCAAAATTGCTTGTTTTGTATTTATTTGTCGGTCGATTGGCCGACGAACGTATAATAGCAAGCATGCCTCGTGAGGTACGTCGAGGTCTGCTATGCGTATGCATGCTTGCTACATATGATCCATGTGCATCACGCAGGAGTAGCTTGCTTGTGGTGAGCGAGAGGCTATCTAGGCTTGCTTGAAAGAGGGGTTTGTGCATATATGTATGCATGGGGTACATGGGATGTACCCCCACACCATGATAGCTAATACGTGACCCTGCGTCGTAACCCTGACGGCGTGTGTGCATGTAGAGTGCTATTGGATCTGGAGCAACCTGCCGGGGGGCAACTACACCTCTGTCTGCTCGGGGTGCGCAATCTCACCCATGTGTGAGCTGCGCTGCAACTGCACGTCTTACCTCTCCTTCACGAAAATCAGCAACGGCGAGACACCATCCTCCCTGGAGCTCTACGCGTGTCCTCAGGGCATGCAGGTACAGCCCACGGCCTTCTTAGTAAAGGGGTACTTAACGTCCGCATACAGGCTTGCTTGTGGCGGGAGCAGCAACAGTGTTGAAACCGTTTATGGCCCGCCGCAACTTCCTACTACTGCTTCTCCTCCTTCGCCATCGCCACAACTGTTAACGGGATCAGTTGGCCAGCCGTCCGAAGCGTCTGCGCTTCCAGGGGCCCCACCGCCGCCACTCATGGCCACCTCGATAATGCCTCCGACGTCGTCGTCGTCGTCGTCGTCGTCACCGCTGCAGTCAATAAACAACAGACCGGTTATGAATGCGGTAGGTGTAGTAGGTGGCTGGCCGGCCTCGGCTGATGAGAAAGGCAGGTAGTTTCCCCAACCTGGCCCAAGGATTTCATTTGCTATGTATATTTTACAAAATCATATCATAGCTATGCGTACATATATATATGTATATATACATATATATACATATATATAGTACATAGTATATATATAGATGCATGTGGCTTCTACATGGTTGCATGCACAAGGTGGTTTTAATAATTTATGTATTATTACTACTACTACTGTTGTTGTTCGTCGTTGTTTTTGTTGTTGTTGGGTTTGTTGGTTTATTCCTATTATGTTGTTACTTGATGGTATTCTTAGATTAAACGATTAGGAATTATTATATGATTTTACTTCTATTTATTAAGGATGTTATTATTATATTATTTATATTCCTATAATTTCCTGCAGGCCAATGCGCGCATGTTTCCTGGATGGATGTCAGCAGGAGTGGAAAGCATACTGGACATCGTTGGACAAGGACTGTACTACCGGCGGTATGGCCAACAATTGCGATTTCAATACGATCAGTTTCATGCGTCGGCACTTTGCGGCGGATCTGCCAGACTTGATCGAATTTACAACACGTCTGCAGACCTGCCTTGTCGGTTCTTCACAGCTGGCGTTGATGTGGAGCTTGCGACCAAGAGCAGACGATGGCGAATTTGCAAACACAACGAACCCGGCTGGCGGTGGACCTGCGGTTTATGCCAATCGCACCGACGACCCAACCGACCCCATCTCCAGAATACAGATTGTTTTACTAGAAAATGGAAGTCTGGACGTCTACCTGGCTGATCAAGCGAGCGCCGCTGCTAGTGGTACGATGTTGAACCTCGGGGCGAGTTCTTCATCCGGGCAGCAGCAGAGATGCCCAGCGGGGTGTGGCTACGCAGCTATTGACATGACCTTCGAGGCGGATGGAGTCTGGGTAAACGGTACTGACTTCCAGCCTTTCAAGTACGCTGCTATCCCATCAAGCTTATGCGACGCCACGCGCTGGCGGGGTTTCAGTGATGTCCTCTCCAATGCCGGAAGAATTTTGTTACACAACCTTTCAAGTTATGTGGCAACCAACAGCAGCAACCATGCGGCAACGAACGCTAGTAATAATATAGAACGCAATACACCAGCTGCTGAACGATGCGGCGAATATCAGATTGTGGGCTGTCTGCCGCAGAGGTACAGGACGGAGAATCTTGGCAAATATTTCCTTGGGGGCGACACCGCTGGGTTTTCTCTGAACGCGTTTGCCAGATGGCTGTCGGATGCAACAGCAACAGGGCCTTCGGTGTTGCCGATCCGCTTCACGGTTGCCTCGGAGAACTTCAGTGTCGTGATGAACGCCAGCCGTCTGAGCGCTGCGGAGCTAGGGGCATCGGCGGGCATAAATGTTTCCTCTGTGCTCGCTGCGCATCAAACAAACTTGAAAGAACTCCTGGTAAATCAGGTACGTACGGTTTGTTCCTGTTCAACCAACAGGCCGTTTCACTTCTCGCTGAAGTCCGTCCTAGCTGCCTAGTTACCCCTTTATTACATTTATAACTCATAATTAACTCGTATTATATATAACGCATAATAACTAACTTGGGTACGTAAGTGCTTTATGCACTCGTGGGTAGGCGGCCGGGAGAGTTGGCTATAATAATAATTAAAACACAACATAATGATTACGACAATGATTATAACGACAGTAGCAAATAATAGTATTTATTAATCATTATTATTATATATGAAATAATAATGCTTTTACAGAATAGCTAATAAATTTTATAAATATGAACAACGTATGGCCGCAGCAATGCTGGGTGGTCGTCCGCTGCAACGAATCACCTCCGTCCTTGTTGTTCCAGGATGTTCGAGGCGCAAACCTACGTGCACGCGCGTGCGTGCACTTGCGTATTACGTACTTACATACGTATGTATGCACCCGCTGCTGTCATTCCCTCTACCCTTGCCTTCGCCTTCGTTGCAGATGCTGCTGAAATCCCAAGTTCTTCAAACTACCAAAACGTCCTCTTTTGATTTCGCTCAATCATTACTCGACCTGGGAGTTGTGGGGCGCCTGGAGCCAAAGAAGATTGCCTCGTTCATTAGGCATGCAGCCACAGGAGCGGAGGTTTGCGGCGGCCTTGCCGACACTACTTCAGCGAAATGTGATACGGTGATGGACGCTCTGGCTGTGTCAACGGATGCGGCAACGCGCACGACGTGCAATGTCAGCAACGAACTGTCCGAATTTGACAAGTGCTGCGCGGTTCCTGCGCTGGACTATCGTGGTCGCGGGCTTGCCGGTGTACTGCCTCAGGGATTTATCGCACCACCTGTCACCATTTTCACCGATAATCCGGGTCTGTGTGGACTAATCAGGCAGCAAGCTGTACAGAAGACACAGTATTTTTTACAGAACTCCAATGTTCAGCTCTCCCTGGTCGACCTCTCGGCTCGAAACCCGAGCTTTGCTTTAAGACTTGTCCAAGAGTCGCTGGGTGTGGATGTCAGGGCGTACAATCTACATGGCCCAATCGGTGATGGCGACGCTGTTGAAGTCTGCGGCCTCATGGACAGAGGCGCCGTCGACGTGGTGACCCTAAACATCGCGTCATCATCATTGGGGGCTTTACTCCGTGAACTTCCCAGGTGCAACAGCACGGCGTTGGCTGCTGCTGCAGGCGGCAGGGACGACTGCCTGCTAGTCACAAGCTTCGAGCTGGGTCTTTTCGCGGCTTCTCTGCGCATGGATGAGTACAACAGCTTCATGCGACCGCACGATGCGGGTCTAGTTTGTGGCGATGACGGCGTGGCGTACAGGCGCAGGACGGCAGCACTCGTGTGGGGCATCACAGTCGCCGTCACATGTTTCGTGTGTGCCGTCCTCGCCCTTGTGCTGAGCTCCAGGTACGGACACAAGCTCCACTCGTACGGCAGAAAATTAGGCAATTTCCTGGCTGCAAGCTGTTGCTGTCGTCCTAAAGGCCCATCCAGCAGCTCATCATCAGGTGGTATGATTATTAAGAATATCGTAATGCCCGCCCTCCGGGTCTCACTCTTTGTTTATGACGAGGTCACGGACTGGGCTTTCGCATTCGCTGTGTCCAAGTACGGCAACGTCCGTGCAACGTTCATCGTTTGCTGGCTCCACGTTGGGAAGAGCGTGGCCGTGTTGTTGTTCCTGCTCTGCATCTACCTGGGGGTTATTTGCATCCGCTGGGCCGACGACGAGGCCACGGGTACGGTACACGATAACATTTTTTCACCACCAGCAGTGGTCATCATCAGTTTCAGGCGGCCAACGTGTGGTCGCAAAGCCATGATGGCATGTGGTGCGGCGCCCGCTACTGTTTTGCTGCTGGCTGTCGCAGTAAGTCTGCTGCTCCTGCTACAGACCACGGCACTTGCAATTTGCATCATGGCGACCGTTAACATGAGCAGGCTGGGACTGCTGTCAACGACAGCCTTCGCTCCCGGTCTGGCGAGGCAGGCATTCGGGATGTTCCTTGGAGCGTCAATGCTCGGTATCTTGTTTCAAGCGGTGCCGCATCTCCTTCACATCTGGCACTCCTCATGGGGTGCGAAGACAAAGTCGGTGATGGACGACGCATCGCCTTCAAGAGCAGATGGCGGTGCTTACAACGTCAGCGGGAATAGCCAAGATCACAGTACCAGCAGAGACCGTACCACCCGGGCCGGGTTTGGCGACATCCAACCCGAAATTGCATGTGCTTGGCTTCATTGCTGCTTTCCAAAGTTATGCCTCTACAAGCTTCCATCCAGCAGCTGTGGAAGTGGACTAGGTGGACGACATCCCATGCACAACCCGCCCCACAGCCCACCGGGGGAGACCCAACCGACTATCAACATCATGTACACAGACGAGCAGCAACGGCCGTCCAGCAGGCCAAGCGGAACAGGCGCAATTCCGGGCAGCCGAGGGGGTCCAGCAGCAGGCAGCAGTGACAATAATAATATGAATGTCGTCGTCTCTGGTGTAGTAGTAGGAGGTGCTGCTCGTCCAGCAGCAGCAGACGGCGGAGATGGTTTCAGTAGTGGCTGGCCGCTAAATTTCCAGGAGCCGGAGCCGCAACAGGCACAGGCAGCACAGCAGGGCAGCAGCGGCAGCAAAGGGCTTTCCCTTCGCATGCTGCTCGAGCTCAGTACGCTGTGCTCCTTCCCGATCAGCATCATCGAGCTGCTGGGTGAGAGCGTGGCCCAGAGTGTCACCCAGACCGTCATGTGGACCAGCGGCTCGGCACTGGCGGCAACACACATATTCACGCTGAGCATTGCAGGGGCGGCGGCGTCCATCGTGTTTTCGATTTTTTCCTTGGTGGTCTTTCCGTTCGTGCCGCAGCCCGTAATAGAGGAGGTACCGCCGCCGCCAGCAACAGTCACCGTTTACCAACAAAACTTACAAAACTCAACAACGGCACAGGTCGCTTCGGGTGAAACGCCCCAGCAGCGGGACACAAATGCAAATAACCCAACAATAATATTGCCAGCAGCAGGCGCTGGCCGTCATCCGACGGGGCGTAGAAACTCGCGGGTATTACCCGAGCGTCAGCCGCCCCAAGTACCCCAAGGCTCCGGAGCTGCTGTTAATAATACTGGCACGACACCAACAATGTAGCGCGTTGACGCCGGCTCACCAATGACACTGAAGGACATTCCTGTACCAAGTAGGTTCAGCGCGCGGTCCTTGCTTGATTACGTAGATAGATCATTGTCATTAGGTAGCCAGACTCCGTACATACGTATACCGATGGTTCGTTCGGGGCCTATTGCTACCCATTGGGCTTCCCACGGCATGGCATGTTGTGAGCTTCTGTACGGCTATGCCGTACTGACTCCTTACAGCATACGTAGCCGGCTCGTGTGCTGCATGCGGCTAATGGACCTCAATGAACAGGGAATAAATGAGTTAGCTAGTCAAGCATGCACAGCAGGCTCGCTCGCCATTTCCTTGATTTGTCGTGCGTGCCCCTGCTTACAGGTAGGGCTCTTAGAATACATATACATAGAATATATATATACCTATATATACCTATATGTACACTCCTGTAGATATCCCTTAGAAAAATAAATATATATATACATATGTATATATATATATATACTTGCCCGTACTTCGGCGCCTCCCGCCGCCGTCATCCATTCATTCCGAATCGCCTTGATTTGTACGGCCGTTTGATACCTTCCTGCAGGCATGGCTGCGTGATGCATGAGTCGACCCCGTTCAGCTTTCGCTCCCGAAAAATCCAACCATGCATAATGAGTAAGCGTATAACAAATGACGCACGACTCGCTCGTCATCACCCAATAATCCTGGATCGATCCGCGTATTATCTCTGCCCTACGTACTCTGCTGCTGCTGCTGTCGCCTCTACCTACCTATGTAATCAAAACTAGCAGCATGCGGTTTGTGTTGCAAATATTATGCGCACGGCGGTACGTAGGTTGCTTGTGTGTGTGTGTGTGTGTGTGTGTGTGTGTGTGTGTGTGTGTGTGTGTGTGTGTGTGTGTGTGTGTGTGTGTGTGTGTGTGTGTGTGTGTGTGTGTGTGTGGGTACGCATGTTAGCTAGAGCAATCTATCCGTCCATCCACGCATACATTTACGTTCATACATGACGGCAATGTACTATTCGTCATCATTACAATCTGGATGTTGGTGTCACTCGAAACCATGCATGCTGTTTAGTATGCTGTCTGGTTACATGGTCAGGTCGTGGCGTGTCCTGTACGTATGTAGATGCTGTTAGACATGAAGGATTCGTTATCCCGCGCGCATTACAGATAGATGCGCGGAACGAACGAACGTGGCATACATTGATGAAGGCGCGTGTCTCATTCTTTATCGATCGACGTAGCGACGGATTGCTTGTGCATACATGCGCGAGTACGGTTCCGGCTTGCATCGTGGACTGGACTAGTGGGACCTTACTATGCTAGATAGGGTGTGTATGAAAGGTAGGTGTAAGGAGAGGTCATAGACAAACAGACTGGGCAACGCAATGAGGCATGACGATCATAATATTGTTTACATCGCGGATTATGGACGTGGTATGTACCTATGCATTACCAGCAAGAGGAAACGCGAATGAATGGTGGTGATGGATGGCTAGGAAGACGGACGCATGCACTGGCTGGCCATGCATGAAATTTTGAATTTCTCTGGAAAACACATCGATGGATTCTTTGCTTGTCGTGCGATATATATTAGTAGTACTGGCACTTAGCAGACAAGTAATCGGACCGATCCTGTCGTGGTTCTGGTGAACAATAATGATTGAATAATGTCACAACGTATGTATTCCAAGGCTTTGTTAATTGATTAACATCATAATACTATTCCATTAGGTTTAATTAGGTTTAACCATATATTATAATATTAATGTTACAATTATATTTGTAATTATTTATTTGCTATGTATATACTTATAATTAATTATTACTTGAGTATTATATATTACTGTGACACATGCAACTTGAAATTCAAGTCAAATAAGACTTCTGTAGGGTTTGGTTTTATTTTTAGAGATGAGTATAATTTATTTTGTTTCGAAATAATTTTTTATACAATTGTTATACAATTTAATTGTTCTAATGAAACGACAGAAATTTAACAAACGGTTATTCCTTATACTAGGGGCCAGAACGACTTTGGCTGAAAAAAGAAAAATGCGGTACGGCACAGGGGCAAAAAATAGAGAGCAGCCTCCTCAGGAGCGTTTCACGGTGAGAATGAGAGGTCCAAAAGACGTGCCTGCAATATCCATCAACGTTTTCGGGAATAGAAATGGACGCCGAGAGCCGGAGAGCTTCGTTTAACCCTAACCCTTACCCAAGCGGAGCTATTACACGTTGAGGACAAAAATCTAGGTTGCGCTGAGCATCATTGATTCTGGAAAGGCCAAAGACGCTTATCGGCGGAAATGCGCGACATGGTAACCGCTTAAGACCTTCGACCAAGCCGAAGGTCAGTGGCTGTGAAGGAAGATAATGCTTGATTAATTTAATGTGAGCCTGCAGGCCAAGTCGTCGCACAACTACGCGGACGGGCATTGGTAGCTGGCTGCTCGCTCCTCTGAGAAGCGTGCCGCTCATGTTCTTCGGAGAGACGACAAAACGCTTACTTAATTTCATTGGGCGCGAGCGAGCCGCCGTTTTGCAGTGTGACCTGCTGCCGCATGGACTACCATCCCGCAGCCGCCCTGCCACGCCCTACCCTTCGTCGGCGTTTGCTGTTGGCATCTCTCAATTGTGCTCATGACTAAATTGCGTATGCTCACGCTGTTCTCTGGTCGTTGCTTGTAGCTGTGACGGCGCTACTTCATGTCAACTGGAAACGCTTCGCTACGTCGCTGTTTCCTTGAACGCACTTGATTCATTCAAGCCTTTGCGGTGTTATAGTAGCAGAACGATGGTCATGGTCTATGCAGATGGGCCGGGGTATTTTTTGATATTTTTGTAAAAAAATATATATGTTTTTAGCCGCTCCCCCCACTAAGACCTTATACAATAGTTTGTTGTCGTCGTTGATGTTGATGTTATTATTTTGATAGATATAATTAAATTTATATATTATTTTAATTATAATAATGTTATTGTTGGTATTAATACTACCATCATTATTGTTGTTATTATAAATGTTATATTATTATATTGTGATATGAATGAATGACCGTTACAGTGGACCCCAAAGGGATCACCGGTGTATACCAGGGCAAGCCCCAGCAGGCCCCACCGCCAATGCGGCAAGACACCTCCACACCTCAACGCCGCACACCAAAACACACCGGGCCATGACCCCATTTGATATGGTAATATCATATCTGTTTACACCGAAGTTTCCTAAGGCCGCGAGCGAGTCCGCTGCAAGTCGCAAGTCATTTTCCTTTAGGCATACGAACTCCCGAAACCTATCCTTCTTTTAGGCATGCATGTGAGTGATGGTTGATCGCCAAAAGCATCAGCAAACAGGTCAACGTCGGTCACATTACAAAAACAAAGAGATTGGTTGAGCGAGCTATGCCAGCTTGTATATATTAGTGCAGCCGAAAGCCGCAGTAAGGCTGGTCGTCCTGGTCAGCATTCTTCCCACTTCGTTTCACTGGATATTAAGGGTTGGTTCCGTCCTGCACTCGACAGAACTCGCATTCTCACCTAATCCCTAGAGCCCAGATGCGTCAAGCAAAGAGGTAGGGGAATCCATGCAACTATATGTGTTTGCTGCTCTACTCTCAACGGACACACTGTATCATCGGCCCATGTCGATCAGCCTTACGGATAGTCTCCCTCGCGACGACGGCATAAATCGTAGGAGAGGGCAGTTGTTATCGGGTTTGCGCTAGGCTTATACAAATATATTTATTATTGTTATATATGTAGGAGCTAGTGCACCAGCGTCGGTATCGTGTCGGAGGTTCTAATCAACTTGAAGTTGCAGGAATCCGGGAATCGACCCTGTCAGGTAACTGTATTTCTCTTCAACCTCCGAGTCCCCTCAATAATAAACAGAAATCCTTCATCCACTGCATAGCTGTAAAGATTTGTTAAATGTTTGCTTACCTTTAGCCGGCCGGGTCGAACTAGTGCCGTGGAGGTGCGCGCCAACGTTCGTTAGTTTCCCGTTTCACAGGTGCACAATGCCAATGTCTTCCGCTAGGCAGAGTGGTTTTCAATTACATATCAACGACAGTTACTTTGATGTTGCACCGGAGGATGCCAACATTCCGCTGGCGACGTTTATCCGAACCAAGACACATTTCAAGGTGCGCACCCAGCCATCGATCAATGTCAACAACAATAATGTTACCAAGAATACAGATTTCAGTTGCACCATATACATACTTGTGATTCAGATGGCTTCCCTGTCGTTAGGGCCCAAGCCGGCGGAATGAACAGTCCCAAAGATGCATCCCGGCGACGGACTGTCGTTGCCAGATCCGTTATTACATGCAATGAATGGTTATCCTTAGTAGCCATGATGCGGCTGCGGAGCTCCTGTCCCACTTTTGGGCCCGCTCGCTTTGCCCCGCACGCAGAGCCTGCTGTGCATTGACTCCGCGGGTGGACGAGCGACCTCGTACACCATTATTTAGAAGTTATGTTAAAAAAGCACAACGTCCGTCGGTCGTAACGAATGTACAGCCGAGGGTTACTAGTGCCCGCCGAAAAACCCTCGTACCCTCTCGCTCCCCCTACTAATTTCCCTGTACTACCCAAACCCACATGCCGAGTCGTCCCTTCTCCCGGTCCGCCGCGTGCATGCAGAGCGTGAAGGTAGCGTGCGGCGAGGGCGGCTGCGGGGCCTGCGCGGTAGCGGTCCACGAAGAGCGCGATGGTGGGTGCAAGCAACCCTGTCCATCCTGTCCATCCCGCCGTCGTCTGTAGTTTTACAGGCCGTATGTGTCTTGACTGTGTATTAAACGGCCGTGCATGGAAAAATACCCGAATGTATAGGACACGGCCGAGTATATTCGGTGCGTGGTGACACCAGGATACACCCCATCGTGTCATCACGGCCTGGATATACACTGACCGTGTTAACACGCACGGGTCGGGTAATAAGCAGTAGATGTGTTAACACGGCCGCAAACCGCTGCATGTATGCAGAGTGGAGCAAAGTAACGCCGCACCCGCCTGGCCTCATACATAACGCATCACCGTCGGTCTTCCCCCATCTATCTGTTCCTGTACGCAGGCCGGCCCTACCTCCGCACCATCAACGCCTGTTTGGCCCCCGTCTACTCGGTGTTTGGACGATCGCTGGTGACAGCGGAGGGCTTGCCCGCAGTGGCGCCCGGCGGGACCTCACTTGTGGCGGGTGGGTACCCGTTCCGCAAGCTGCTCGACTGACCCATGCATCTGAGAAGGGCAGCGGGACGGGCCCCACCCCGTCGAACATGGTCGTCAACTTACTTGCCAGCAGATTATGAGGTTGTCATGGCAGACCATCTATCGAGTTGTCGGTTGTCTGAAGAAAACCTGGTTGCTTGTATGTAGCTGGCAGGCGCCCCGGTAACTGCGAAAGTTGGTTGATTGCTAGGTAGAAAACCATCTAAGCCATTCAGGTAGGTACGCATCACGCACATTCGCTTCTATCTAGGGAGGAGCAAGGTGGGCAGGACAGCCCCCAGCAGCAGCCCGCCGACTCATCATTATGGCGTACGTATGGCTGCTACCAGCAGCACCAGCAGCAGGCTGATTACGGTGGCAGGAGGAGCCACCGGCATGCGGAGGGTGTGTATGTTTGTGCGTGATGACACACGCACAACATTCGATGGCCCTAGAGTAGTAAGCCACGCAGCTGCCGCAAACCTCCGCCGGTCACGCATTCGTTGCGAACAGCGGTGGTGCGTGCGTGGTCATCACCAGTAGGTGCGGTGGCAGTGCGGCGGCGGTACGGCGGTGGTACGGCAGTGGTACGGCGACGGTACGGCGACGGTACAGCGGCGGTGCGGCGGCGGTGTGGCGGCGGTGGCAGTTACTGTAAAGCCCACTAGTGGCAGCTACCGTAAAAGAACCCCGCCCTTATTACTTCCACCTACGGACCTGCCTCAGGCGGCCCCCAACGGGCGGCGGGATACATCACTGCTGCACGCCAGCCAAGCCCCTGTCTGCGGCCCTCCATGCATATCCTCAATGACCTATCTCGGCGAGTAACCATGACCCTCTACCTTCCTATACACTCAACTGCGAAATCCAAGCAAGCTTGAGCAAGACCGCTGTCGAGCCCCTTGGACCCCCTCCCCTACCTCCCCCACCGGGCTGCTGTCTTCTGTCCCGCCCCATCCGCCGTCCCCTGCCCACCGTACACCTGATGGCTCATACACTGCAGAGCGCCTCTCCGAGTTCCACGCCAGTCAATGCGGCTTCTGCACCCCGGGCTTCACTGTCGCATGCCACGCCGCACTGCACAACGCCGCGTCGTGTGCGTCTGCCGCCGGCTGCTGCCCGCACCCGGCGGCTGCGGCGGCTGCCGGCGGCGAGGCGGCCCCGCCGGCCGGTGGCTGCGGCCCGGCGGCGCTGGCGGAGGGATCACTCCTGAGGGAATTGGACGGCAACCTGTGCCGCTGCACGGGGTACAGGCCCATCGTGGCGGCGTGCAGGGTGGGTGGCTGGGTGCGTGGGGGTTTAGCATAGGGGGAAGGGGGAAGGAAGGGGGGAGGGGGATCCGTCATCGCCATGGCACGGCCTGCACAGCTTGACAGCTGTACCCCGCACGGACACACATCAGCGCGCCTGATACATGATCAGTCCTGGCGTCGTCGTCTTGATGAATTCATCCTTCCCCGCAGAGCCTGGCCACGGAGGTTGCGGACATAGAGGACCTGTGTCGGTCGCGGCCGGCGCTTGGGGAAGCTGTACCGTCGCCATCACCATCACCACCACCGCCGCCACACACGCCCCCGCCGGTACATGACCACCGGGCGCAGCAGCCACGGCGGTCGTCCATTGCTCCTGCGGCTCCCAGCAGCGCCAAGATGGCCAGCGGCGCCCCTGCACCCCTGCTGACGGAGGTGTCCCTGGGGCCGCGACAGGTCCTCAAGGTCAGAAAAGTCGTAGGAAACAAAGGCATAGGCGACCTTCCGCGGTTCAACTCAGATTCAGAGTTTCTTGATGTAGGGTATTAGAGACCAATCAACGAGGTTAGCCGTTCTGCTGTTTCCGGACATCCTGAGGGGCGAGCGAGGAGGGCGACGGGCGCGTACCTCCCCCGGTCTAGTCCGAGCTAGCGGTGCCGTTTGCATGGCACGTTATGCATGTCATTGCCGCGGAATCCTGCGAGTTGATGGCAGGGCACAAAAGGAATCTGAACAATAAGCAATTTCTTATATTACCAAGACAGCAGGCACGCCGGCGTTGCCCGTCATTTGGTCCGTCCGTGCGTGTTTGCAATCTTCGTGCAGGTCAGCTAGCCTAGCGAGGAATCAAGTAAGCCGTACAGCCGCACATTATTCGTACTTCACCCCACGCCCAGCAGCCAGCACCCATCCCGCATCTCGCTCACCCCACTACGCCCATCCGGTCCCTCAGCCCGTCGTCATTCGCTCTGCAATCTCCGTATGTCCTGCTGTACGTACGCTACGGCGCTTTCCCCCCAGGTACCCAACTCCCTGGAGCAGCTGATCTTCGAGGCGGGCCGCCTAGCTGCAGCGGATGCCGCCCGCGGCGCGGGGGCCCCCTCCTGGCGGCTGGTGGCGGGGCACACGGGGCACGGCATCTACAAGGACTGGCCACACGAGCAGGCAGTGCTGCTGTCGGTGACCGAGGTGCGTGGATAGGATGCGTGCAGTGTTGCTATCTTCCAAAACGGGGAAATAAAATTCCGCAGGTTTCCGGCCTGTCGCCAGTAGCCAAAAAACCTTTGGCAGGGCAGATTTTGGGGGCCTTCCTAGGTGCCAGGAAATAAAAACCTCTGAGGCAGGCCGGAAATATTTCTGCGTGATTCGGCAGCAGGGCCACTGCTACCACAGCTACGACAGGGATTCTCAGTCTTGGAGGGCTGCAGCGCGCTTTCCTGGCGTCACGGATGCATATGGGAGGGTAACCAGGAGTTAAGGACACGGCATCGGAGTGTGTTTTGGCGGTAGACAGGTGTACGACGCAGGAATTGCCCCTGCGCCTGCAGATTTCCAGGCCTTTTTGACAGTCCGAAAAAATGTTGGCAGGGCAGATTTCCGGCTCTCCACAGCGCCAAATAAATGAAATCTCGCAGGTTTTTTGGGGGTCCGGGAAATAGAAAATTTCCGGGTTTTTTGCCCGTAAATATTCTTTTTATTTAAGATAGCAACACTGGATGCGTGCCGCCCTCCAGGGCGGTACATGGATGGGATGAGACTGGGAAGGTGGATGGGATGAGACTGGGAAGGTGGATGGGATGAGACTGGGAAGGTGGATGGGCGGATGGACAATAGCGGCCGGATCGCCTATCCTGGGGGGCCTTTCGTCCTCCTTCCTTTTCGAAGGTGAAACGGACGCTGAGGAGGTTGGGAGAGGTTAAGGGCTGGGCTGCCAACTACATCTGGGAGTGATGAACATGTTTCCATGCGGCACATTGTAGGGTTTTCCAGATGCAGTCCCCGCCCGATCCTTCGTAGGTTCCGGAGCTGCAGCGCCTGGAGCTGGGGACACTGGGCGGAGTCGGGAACGGCAGCGGCACCAACACCGCCGGTACGGCACCCTACCGCGGCGGCTCGGACATCCAGTACTTGCGCATCGGCGCCGCCGTCACCCTGGAGCGCCTGGCGTCGTACATCGCCGCCATCGGCCAGCAGCCCGCCGCGGCCGGCGGCGACGGCGGTGAGGGCACGTTGTCATCGTATGGTGCACGGCAGTGGGCGACGGAGACGTCGGCGCACCTGTACCGCATCGCGGGCCATCACGTGCGGAACTCCGCGACGGTACGGCAAACGGCATGTGCCCGGTGGGGGAAAACCGCGTTGATACTCCGTTGGACCCACTCGACGCATTATCAACGATGTTACAGTGGACCCCGCGGGTCATCTCTAGGGTTGCTATCTTCCAAAACAGGGAGATAGCAACACTGGTCCTCTCTCATCGGTGACATCCGCGACTCATGTGCAGTTTGCCGGGTACATCAATGAATGGATGAATGAACGTTACAGCGGACCCAAAAAATGGGACCATGCCGGGTACATGTCGTGGCAGCTATCTCACACAAGCCGTGTCCATGGACGCCGGCAGGCGGCGGTTGCGTCGGTGGTTGGCAGTTGACAGATAGTTGACGGCCCACAACGCTTGCTTGTGTCATTATTCCCATGGCATGCCGGCAGGTGGGCGGCAATCTTACACTGCTCCGCGAGCGCGCGCTGCCCAGCGACGTGGCGACGCTCCTGGCAGCTGCAGGTAGGTTCGGTTGGCAGTTGGCAGTTCGAACGAACAACCGACCCGTGGGCCTTGGTCGCGGACCGGTCCTGGTGCCGTACTCCACACTGTTCGTAGGCACCCCAGCGTGTCCGCTGCCACGTCCTGGGCAGTGCTGTCCCTGCTGATGGAGAGGACGTGCGTGACGCGTGGAACCCGAAAAGCACACCATGGAATGCGGCCGTCATAGGTATCGGCCCGACGGTCTGGACGGTCTGGGAGACGAATTTTTCAAAAGGAGCAACGGACCCATGGGTTGCATCCCCGCAGGTGCGGAGGTGGAGCTGGCGATCGTGACCCCAGATGCAGCGACCCATGGGTCCGTCGTACGTGCCGATCTGCTGCAGTTCATCGCCGGGGCCGAGCCCGTCAACCTGCCCGCCGGCGCATCGTACATTCTGACGGCGGCGCACGTGCCTCTGCCGCCGGCTGACCCACGGGTCAGATTCTGGTGCCACCGTGTCGGCGAGCGATACAGCAACGCCGCGGCAGTTGCTAACGTCGCCGTTCTTGCCCGGCTGTCCGCGGCGCCGTCACCGTCCGCACCGTCGAACAACGATGTCGACGCCGTCGCACCCGCCGTTGTGATCGAAGATGTACGGATCGTGATCGGATTACGCACGCCCGGCGGCTGCGACGGCGATTGCGTTGCCGCACCGCCGTCGGTTGTACGACACAACGCGGCGAAACTCCACGACGTGTCGGCGGTCCTGCTACACGGCTGGCAATGCATCCGTGCAGACGCGGCGGAGGCGGCGCTACGGAACCAACCTGCCACCGCCGCCACAACGGCGGCGGCGCTGGAGGCGTTGGCCGCCTCTGACCTTGCCCTGGCGGCGACGGCGGCGGCAGCGGCTGCGGAGGAAGGGGAGGATCTGAGCTTCCAGGCCGCGGTTGCGATCGTGCAGGGCTTGGTGGCTCAGGGCCTGATGGCGTGCCTCGGCCTGACGCCAGCAGCGGCTGCGGTGGCGCCGCCCCTGGTCAAGTCCCATGACCTTAATGTCAAGCACGCCAGCTCCGCCGCCCACAGCAGCGTCTGCGTCATGGCCGCTGCGGAGTCGGCGAGCACCGGAGGCGGCAGCGTCGCCGACAGCAGCGCCGGCAGCATCAACAGCTGGTACCCCCCTGCCGCAGCCTACGGCAGTTTGTACGGCGTCGTACTCGGCGGCGGCGGTGATGATACAAGCGATGGCGACGGCACCACCGGCGCCGTACATGCCACGGCGTCGTCCATGGGCGGGCCTGCGGCGGCGGGGCCGCCGGAGCGCTTTCCGCCGCCGCCGCTGGTGCGGGGCCGTCAGCACCTGCCGCAATCAGTTCCGGAACTGCACCCCGTGACGCTACCGATACCCAAGCTGGGCTCCAAGCTGCAGGTACGGCGCACTGACCCAGGGGTCGGATTATGATGGGACGAGCAGCGGAGCGGTCCCGTACCAGCGAGGCGAGGCGTTGTAGCTTGTAGGACTGGGGATTGGACAAGCACTGCAGTTTTGCGTGGGAGGTGCCCTGGCAAGCAACTCGACAAGTTCCGATCCACATCTATATCGTTGAGCATACCGTAATTAGTGTTGTATTACCGTAGTTGAGTAATTGGATGACCAAAAGACTAATAGTATGGTATCCAGGGGCTGTGTACGGTATCCACGGCGACGAGACCAGTGATAGACGGTTTCGATACGCCCTTACGCGCGCCTGCCGCCCGCCCTCCCTTCCCATTCCGCACCGTCTCACCTCTCGCGCCGCCCAGGCGTCCGGTACGGCACTGTACACCGAGGACATCCCCTTGCACGACGGCGCGCTGTACGGCAATTTCGTCCTGACGGCCCGCGCCGGCCCGCGCCTGGCGGGCATCGACACGGCGGCGGCGCTGGCGATGCCGGGTGTCGTACGCTTCCTGGGCGCTGCCGATCTCCCTGGAGTTGGTTCCACCGGCGCCCTAAACATGGCGGAGGTCGGCAACCCCATGCCCGTCGAGCCGGTCTTCTTAGCGGTGGGCGAAAAGTGTGACTTCGCCGGCCAGGTGGTGGGCGTCGTACTGGCGAACAGGTACGAGACAACGTACAGGGAAAAGGGGGGCCAGGTCTGGAAGGCGACAGTACACTACATATGATTGCTGCACATCGGGCAGCTGGATGGAAGGAGGCGTGCGACGGTGGTGACTTGCTTCGTTGCTGGCGATAGGCAGGTGGGCATTTCCCCAATGCACCGTGTGTGAAAGTTGTTGTGCCGTACCCGACGTCTTTTTTCCGCAGTCCATGGACCGCGCAGCGCGCCGCCAAGGCCGTACGACTTCTGTACGACTACACCTCCAACGGCGCCGCCGGCGCCGACGGCGGCGGCGCCGTCGTGGCTGTCACGGACGACAGCCGGCCGAAGCTGACTATCGCCGATGCCGTACGCGCTAAGTCCTTCTATCCTATCCACAAGATCATGCCGTACGCTCCCGCCGGCAGTACATACGGCACGAGCAACAGCTGGGTCCTGAAGGGCGGCGCTGACGTGGACGCCGTTTTACGACAGGCGGCGGCGCCGCCGGCGGTTCTGTTAACGGCGGCGGCGCTGCGCTGCGACGAGATCGCCGCGGGCGTGGCGGCGCCGCCAACTGCGGCGCCGCCGTCACGGCTACGGGTGGTTTCGGGGCGGTATTCCACTCCGTCCCAGTTACACTTCTTCTTGGAGACGCAGACCTCGGTCGCCTGGCCGGACGAGGATGGCTGTGTGGTGGTGTACAGCTCGACGCAATCCACGGATTTTATACAGGTGAATGGACGTGAGCGCGGTTGATGTCTGTGCCGTCCATGGATGCGTATATGGATGCGTATGGGTCCGTACAGCAGTCGTACCAACGCGCGCAGTCACGGTGCATGTATGAGCAGGTCTTCGACTCCACGCAGGAGGCTCGTATCGGTTGGTTAGTTGGTGTACGACGCACGTGACATGTTCGCGCGCGCCGCGCGGGACCCCGCGTCTCCCCGCGGGAGAGTGCGTGCAGGTGGGTGTCGCTGCGGCGCTGCAGTTGCCGTACAACAAGGTGCTGGTCCGCTGCCGCCGCGCGGGTGGCGGCTTCGGCGGCAAGGTGACGCTGGCCCGCCGTGTGGCGGTGGTGACGGCCATCGCCGCCGTCGCGACCGGCCGCCAAGTCAGGTGAGGATGTCGCGAATCGCTGAAGGAGTGGCCAGGTGGTCACTTGGTCAGGCGCGCCGCTTGGGACAAGGACACGAACACACACGATGTGTATGCGACACATAACCCTCCCTGGACGCGTGGATGGTAACGGATCGATTCCCGTGATACACTGTCCCCTGTGCGGTGGCCGATCGATCCCCGCCAGGATCTCCGTACCGCGCAACACCGACCTGTCCATGAGCGGCGGTCGCTGCGCCACCGACGTGTCGTACGTTGCCGTACTAGAGGACCAAGATGCCGTACAGGAGAGCGAGGCCGGCCGGCGGCAGAAGCCGCCGACTCTGAGGGCCATGGATCTGCAGATCCTGCTCCAGGCAGGGGCGTACCTGGACCTATCACAGATGGATGCGTACGGCGTGATGATGTCCCTGGACACCGCGTACGACATTCCCGCCTTCAGGTGTGGTGCTGGGCCTGTCATGTGCGCAGCGCGCGTGACTTCGCTTTCCGATCTTCTGACCGGTTGCCCGTGGCGGTGGAATATAATGGCAAGGACGGGGCGGGCTGGGCGGGGCGGGCGTGAAGATCGAACGCCCGACTTCACATAACGGGCTGTCGCCGATGACCCGCGGGGTCCCTGCAACATCATATTATTAATAAAGGGCCGTATGCCGCAGGCAGCCATGAGGCGTGCCGCTGTTGGTGAATGGAACACCGCGGGGGGTCATGCCAGATCTTGCAAGGGATTCACATTGAACCCCACGAAGTCCGACGGGCGGAGATGATCAAAACCCCAAAACCCCAAAACCCCAACAGACACAGTCAATGAAGTCAATGTGCAGCGGCGCCCCAGCCACTTTTGCCCCCTCGTTCATTACTGCCGTATCCTGTCGCTCGTCCGCTGGGTCGCCTTCAGTTAGGCACGAGGTTCCTGCTGTACATTTGCCCTGTCGCACTGCAGGGCTGAGATCGGCCTCACGCGTTGCAATCTTCCTCCACGTACGGCAGTACGGGGTCCAGGCGAGATCACGGGCATGATGATCATGGAGCAGGTGCGCGGATGGGGCGTGATGGGGACTCTCTCACTCCCGGGTTATAGCGGGTTATAATGGGCTACAGCGGGTCATAATGGGTTACAGCGGGTTATAATGGGTTACAGCGGGTTACAACGGGGCATTGTGGGCTCCGCACCGGATTGAGTAAGAACAAAGCTTCCATAGTACATACAGCGCAAGAAACATGTTTGGATGTGCCGTACAGATTATGGAGCACGTGGTGGAGGAGCTGGGGCTGGATCCAGAGGCCTTCCGCCAAGCGCACCTTCTGAAGCCGCCGCCGCCGCCAGCCGCACCCGGCGTTACGCCCGCCGCCGCCGCCGCCGTACATACACCGTCGCCGCCCCCCGCTGCTTCCGCTGCCGTCCGGACCACCTTGGGGAAGTCCATACCGCTGCGGCTGTACACGCTGCCGTACATGTGGGAGCAGCTGAAGCGTCAGGCGGGCTGGGAGGCGATCAAAGTGAGTGAGATCTCTCTTTGCGACAGTTGGGGCGGTTGGAGGCTTACGACGCTCCTTACGTGGATGACAATCCTTACGTGAACCACGTTGTACAGTCGACCCCGCGGGCCGTTGGTGACAGGCGATGCCTGCTCGCTCACCACACCGTCCTCATTTTGTAGACGTCTGCGTGTGCTCAGGGGAACGCCTTCCTACTACAGGAATGAGTTTGGGTGTTTTGTCGTACATGCCGTACATGCCGTACGCAGGCCGAAGTCGAGGCATTCAACGCCGCCAACATGTGGCGCAAGCGTGGCGTGGCCATCATACCCACGCGGTACGGCACTATATACGACGGACGCCCGTACGGACTTGTGCATGATGCATGGTGTTGCGCACTGGCTTTCTGCACGGATTATGACTTGCCGTACGGAGCGCACGCAGTAGCAATCCCCATGCATCCATATGCGCAACACTTAAGCGCGGCACAAATCGAAGACGATTCTCGCTCTGAATCGCCGACGCGCACAAGCAAGCCTTTGGTTTTGGCGTGTGGTGTGCGGCGCCGGCGTAACTCATGCGTGGGAACTGATCGGTGCGACGAGGTTGCTGTGGGCCTTCCGAGAAACAGTCCCTGTACGTGTCGTACGCTGCAGGTACGGCTTGATGCGCGGCAACAAACCCGCTTTCGTCAGCTTGCTGGGAGACGGCACTGTGCAGGTGGCCTGCCACGGAGCCGAGATCGGCCAGGGGCTGTGGACCAAGGTGGCGCAGGTGGGGGGGGCCTGTGACCACGCCACGGCGCATCTGTGGGAGCATCTCTTTGACTGGTTCCAATACGAGGTGGACATGTTGCCTGTCGCCACTTCCGAACAATGCGCAGTCGTTGTTTACCTCCTGACCACCGGGCCGACCCCGGGTGTCTGTGAGAATGTCGTACGGCACCGTACGAGACCGTACGGACTTTACCCCGACTTGACCGTACGGGATGGCATCTGCACAGTGTGTGTGGACCCCACACCGCCGCCGCCATCCCATCGACCTGCCGACTGAACCCAACCCTACCGCACCGCACCTGACTGGTCACTGCCCTCCAGGTTGCGGCTCTGACGCTCTCTGAGGTGCTGCCGCCCTCGCGGCGACCCCTGGACCTCAGCGTCATCAGGTGGGCCGGCAGCGACACGGCACAGGGGCCGACCCGTGGGTCAGGACGGTGGACTGCGGCCGTTCCGAGACGGGCCGTTTCGCCACTCCTGGACCCACCAACCCTGCTCCGCAGCCGCCCCGATCCATCATGCATCGGTGTCAGCCGTCCGCACATACACCGCTCTCGCCCAGCTTGACCTTCCTACCCCCGGTCCAGCACCCTAGCTATCTATCTCCCGGCCAGCAGCAACATCTCCTCCAAGCAATCAGGATATGGCGTTCCGGACCCGCACCCCGACCCCGACCCCCGACCCCCGACCCCCGACCTCGACCACGCACCCCGACCCCCGACCCCCGACCCCGGCCCCGCACCCCGACCCCCGACCCCGACCCCCGACCCCCGACCCGCAGGATCGCGGACAACAGCACGGAGGTGCTGCCCAACAGCGGCGTCACCGGCGGCTCCACAGCGAGCGAGCAGGCGTGCGCGGCGGTGCGGCTGGCGTGTCTCAAGCTGGTGGTCCAGATCCGGGTGAGGAGGGGTGAGGAGGAGGGCGAGTGGGGCAGCAGCAGGCGAGACCCTAGGGGCCCAGCCGGCCGGGTGCGTGCCCACCGGACGGACCCCACCACCACGTGCGCGCCTCGAGGCGGCTACCGCTGGCGGTGGTTGTGTCCTGTTGCTAGGCCCAAGTTGCAAGGCCCCCGTCATGCCGTGTATGAGGCCTCATCTTTGCCGTACTGTACGTACTGTTGTACGACGCAGGAGCACCTTCTCCCGAAGCTGGCGGGACGAGAGGACTACTCCTTGAAGGTGCGCATCAATCGGAACAATGGAGGAGATGCGGTGCTGGGCGTTTTCGGTCGTTTCACCAAAGGACCAACAGCTAGCACTCGATGGCAAACATCTTGACCAATGAAGTGAGCGATATGTCTGGTCTATCTGGTGGAAGTGATCTCCCCATCTCTCCACCGCCAAAGGGATGCACAATTCAGTGTGCGGTTTGGTGAATATGCCCGCCCGATGCTGCGTCCACGGCCCGCAGGATTTGGCGGCGGCGGCGATCCGACTGTCCGAAAGCACGGTAAGTTGGTGTACGGCGTGACATGAGTGGGGTCCAATAGGTGTCGCCCGGCTGTACGACCATGACGGCAGGAGTCGGCTTCGCTCCGCCGTCGCTGGCCTATTTCGTCAGGATTGACGCAACCGTTTCATTCGCGTACCGCAGGGTGGGTGGTGGTGTGTATGTGTGGACGGCATCAAACGGTCGCTTTGCTGCCACCTGCCGCCTGCCCCTGTCCCCTTGCCCCGGTCTCTGTCCCTGTTCTTGTCCCCCTGTCCCTACTCCTGTCCCGCAGGTTCCGCTGTCTGCCTTCGCCTGGGCGGCCAGGCCCACCTGCCGGAGAGCTCCTCCCCGGACGCCCCCGGACCCGTGGACCCCACGTATCACGTGATGGGGGTGGCGCTGGGGCTGGTGGAGGTGAGGGGTGGAGGAGAGGGGTGGAGGAGAGGGGTGGAGGAGAGGGTGGAGGAGAGGGGTGGAGG
>BDSI01000128.1:272167-348767 GCA_003117195.1 Eudorina sp. 2006-703-Eu-15
TTCGCCGCCCGCCTGCCGCCGCCGCCCGCCCTCACGGTTTGCAATGTCGTACAGGTGGACGTGCTGACGGGCGACCGGCGGGTGCTGAGGGCCGACATCATGTTTGACCTGGGCCGGCCGGTCAACCCCGCGGTGGACGTGGGGCAGGTATGCTCGGGTGGATTCGGGGTCGCTGGTGCTAGCCCTGTGGATCTTGCATCTCCGTTGCGCTGGGTCTTGGATCTTGGATCTTGGATCCTGTGCTTAAGTGGTACTTCACCACTCCGTACAAATATACACGCATGGCAACGCACCGCGCGCAGGTGGAGGGCGCGTTCGTACAGGGCATGGGCATGATGCTCCAGGAGGAGGCCACGTACGACAGTACGACAGGGGCACTCGTACAGAACAGCACCTGGAGTTACAAGCCGCCGTCGGTTTCGTGTGCGCCGCAGCAGCTGAACGTGTACGTGCTCAACAACGCGCCACTGGCCTCCGCGGTGAGCCAACACGACCCGCGGGTCGTGACACGAGGCGGTTGACAAGCGCATTCGGCACTGCAACCGTTTCAAGGTGGACCCTTGATACTAGGGGGACGCAGCCGAAACCGGGTCCACCTTGAAACGGTTGCATTGTCGAGGGGACGCACTAGCATTCCTGTGACGTGGGGTCCGCTGTAACGTGGACCCAGGATTCATGTTGGCCGCCAGGATGAATGAATGGAACGTTACAGCGGACCCCAAAACCCCAAACGGGATCAACGGTGTGTACCTAGATCGGCTGACCTCCGTTGACGCCGTTGGAGGAGCGATGTCCCCCCCTTTCCCAACCGCGCGGGCACGGAACATGTCATACATTGTGATCGAGGCCCCCACATCAATTACGCAAGCACACGGGTTCCGTTTACAGACCGTCCAGCTGCCTGCTCGCCTGTGGCTGCGTAAGACGATGAAATGGCTCTCGCCCGCTGAGAAACGCCCCGCCCCCTGTCTGCCGGCCCGCTGGGCGGTGCCGTCCACGTGCATGCCGTACATGCCGTACACAGGGCCCTGTCAGCTCCAAGGCGTGCGGGGAGCCGCCTCTGCTGCTGTCGTACGTGGTGCTCGCGGCCCTGCAACGCGCCACCGCGGCGGCGCGCGCCGCCACCAGCGGTATCGGGGCTCGGGCGTCGGCTGATGGGGCCGCCGCCGCCGCCGGCGGCGGCGGCGGCGGCTTCATGCCCCTCCGCGCGCCGGCGACTGTCGAGCGCGTCCGACTGGCGTGCGGCGATTGGAGCGCGGCGGAGCTGTTGCGGCGGAGCGCCTGACGGCACACCGCTGGGGTTGAGGACGTGCCTGAGAGAGTACCGTATATCCGTATGTGTTGGGGGCAGTCGGGGTTTGCGCGTGTTGAGGGCCGCAGGGGTGGGCAGAACGAAGTATGACCGCAGGCGACAGATCAGAGGCTGAGGGCAAGGGTTCGCAGCAGAGCGCCTCGCCGTCACCTTCGAGGGAGATAGAGGAGGGCGCATCCGGCTCAACAGCGCCGCCACGTGGTACGACAGGTGGACATGTGGTACGACAGGTGGTCACGTGGTATGACAGGTGGCCACGTGGGGATCTAAGGATCATGGCGGGGTGCTGGGGCTCGTGCACGGTTTTGAGGCTTTGCTCGCCCAGCCTTCTGCTGAAACCTGGAAGGGTTGCCTCTTGCCTGAGCAGGAGGCTTAGGCTGGGCGATAAAGAAGCGGGTCACGTACTTATGTTGCCTGAGAGCCTGACCCATGGGTCATCCGTCAAACACAGCCGAAATGAATTGCTGCGGCGCGCATGAATGATACGGCAGAGGCGCCAGCACATGACAACGCGGCCGCTTGGCGTCCAACTGAGTTTCCCCGAGTGGCGCCGCTGCAGGCAGTTAGGGCTAAGGGGCAGTCCTTTCCTATCTTGTGCTGCACGAGCAGTCGTTTCCTGCGACGTACCTCCTAGCCTCTGCAAGTGAGAGGGCAGTCTTTTCCTGTGATGTACTCCAAGAGGGAGAGAGTAAATGTCGAGCCCTAGCTCCGAGGTCATTTTGTGATTCTGGCGGTGGAGAGAGGGTACTGAACTACTTATCGCTGAAAATGGCGCAGATGTGCTCACTGTGCGCACCGGCATCGGGACCTCAGCCCAGCCGAGCACTAAAAGGCTGTATGGGTGAACCGTGAATGGTTACCGTTTGCCCCGAGGGCGTTTGCGAGAGCCACAATTGATGTGTTGTAACAAAACACAGATTAGCACAAACGCAGCTCCCGTGTGAATCGCCTGGCAAGCCCGTGAATCAGGCTGGCTGGCTGGCTGGCTGGCCCCCAGCCGAGGTTCAGACCAGTCCCGGAGGTTCGGAGAACCATCAAAGCTTGCATGGCGATGTTACCGAGTACATGTCGAGGATGTACCATTTGAGTGCGTCTCAAATATAGTTTGCGTATACCGTATCAAACACCTGCAGCAAGCTGCGGACCCGGGCACGATCTCCTGCGGATCATGCTCCTGACATCGCCGCCGTACGACACTACGCCGCCGGTCCGCCACCGTACGACAAGCCGTACATCACATACACCGACACAACGGCGCCGGCATTTGTGCGTCACGATTAGAACCACCGGACGAGCAACCAACCAGACACAAGTATTAAGACACTTTGAAAGAATACCGTTGGAAGCAAACCAGCTCAAATTTACTCACCGACCACAATCAACCACTGACGCGCCAAAACCTCCTATGCGCGCCGCAAACCGCTCCCGCGCTGCCTTCGACATCTTTTCTGTTTCACCGCGTCCAGCTAGCGTGCGCCACATCCCAGGGTATGTTGAAGCAAGGCCACATCTCGTTGCGCAAGCCATGCCGTCTGCCCACAGCCCTCCCCTGTCCCCCGCCTCCTCCCCATGTCGCCGCAAACAGACCCCGAGGTGACCTCGCCACGTCACCCACCTCTTGCACACCACACCACACGCTGCCCCATCCACCGCCTCCCAATACACTAAATCCATGCCGCTCCACGTGCGCCTCGGTACGGCAGCACGGCACCCTAAGGTCAACACATTCTCCTCTCCACACCCGCCGAGTATCGCGGCCGGGCCCTAATTCATCTTTCCTCTCTGCGCTTTCTTCTTCTCCTTCTCCATCAACGGCACAAGCCGACGCCGCAAAACTCATCCCGGCCCCGCATTGCTCAACCCTGCAAGCTCTCCATCCCCTCCAGGCTCCTGCCGACCCAGCCCTCCCTCGTCCCCGCAGACTCCAATCACACGCTCAAGCTCCACTACGAGCCCGCTCCAGCCACGCCCTCTCTCGTACGGCAAAGCACAGGCCGCCGGCCGGGCGGCCACGTCCAGCCATTTCCCCCCCCCTAATTTAGGACGCCTCCTCCTCCGCCGCCGCCGCCGCCGCCGTTATTGTGCGGGCTGCGCGGTCGCGTTGCAGAGGGGCCTGGGACCTCGCAGCACTGCAACCCGCCCTCGAGCCGTTCCTTCCCTCCCCCACAAAACCAACCCCACCACCAAGAGACGGGACGGCACCAGCCAGGACCGAGCTAAGAAGGACACAGGCCCCGCACCCGCCCTCCGGGAACTCGTGTCCTTCGGCCCCATGCCGCCCATTCGCCGCAATGCGGTCCATCGCTGCGTGTGTGCGTGTGTAAAGAGAGAACTGAGAGGACTGAGCGCGTGTGTGTGTTCGTAGGCAGGCAGGGCAGAGGAGTGCGTGAACATGCAAGGCGCGCAGCCAAGCCCGGAGATGCCCGTACGCCCCACAACTGCTCCTGCCCAACTGCTCCTTCTTGCGCCTGCCGTACAGCACGTTCTGGGGGCGGGCGCTGCCCTCGCGAGGTAGCGCCTGTGTCCCGACCGGACACCGACACCGACCGGACGCAAAGCAAAGCACACCTAACCAGCGCGGGTGCTGCAAGACAGCAGCATAGCCTGCTACAGTGTCGGGCGAGGATTCACCCGGGCCCGGTGACAGCGGGGCCCACAGAGAGCCAGAGCTACACCGGCGGCCCGTCCCCACCAGCCTCCTCTGTCCATCCCGGCCGTCATTCCATGGGCTCCATCCCAGCGCTGCAGCAGCATACGGTGACTCCATACAGTCGAGTCTGTCGCTCCTGCAGGCACCGGAGCTGGGTTCTCCTCCGACCTGCCCCGCTATCCGACCCTATCCACCCACCACCTCTGCGCCAGCTCCGTACAGCCCCTCGCGCGTCATCAGCGTGAGATGCATGTGCTGGATGATTCACGACGCGGCCATCGCCTCGAGGCCGAGTTGTCGCCTTCCCCGCCAGGACTCCGAGCCGTAATCCCCGTCGAGGGCCCGCCGGCAGGAGGTCTAAGGAGCTTCCGTGCCTAACGACCTTGGCCCATCCACTTTTCCCCGTAGCCCCGCCTGGGTAAGGGGTCAGGGTTATCTGTACTCCCAATGACATGTACAGACGGCGTCCAAACCTGCTGTACCCACGCCCGTACTTGTACTGCCCGCTCGCCGCCCGACAACGCATCCCCCGCAACCCAACGAGCACGTAACCCATACCTCGGTGCACGCCGCCCCGCCAGCCAGCCCCCCAAGCAGCCCAGAGTACTGCCCTCGCCACGCCGCACTGCATCGCCACCCTCCATCCGCCGCCCATCTGCCGCACCCCTTGGTGTCTCATCCCGCCCTGGACCCCGCTACCCCGCCGCCGCGCTGTCACCCTGCCGCGCTGTCATGCCACCCCCTGCCGCGCCTCTCTATATGCTGAACGCGCCCGGCGTCTGCATCACCTCCAGCTCGATCTTCTCCGCCTCCTCCTGGCCGAGCCCCAGCATCTCCTGCAGCTGCAGCAGCGTGGCGAAGTTGGGCGGCACCTCGGCGTTCTGCAGGTGCAGCTTGTAGAGCTCAACGAGCTCGTCTTTCGTGTGGTGGCCGTCTAGGAGGGGCGACCGGCAGATGCTGTTCTCGGAGAGGGCGCGGCCGAGCTCCATGTATGCGCGGGCGGGCTCCCCCGTCTTGAGGAACGCCAACGCCTTGGAGACGGCTGCCGCCTGCCGAGTGCGCGCCAACGCGCGCTGGTAGCTGCGCGGATCCTGTTGAGGGCTAGGCGGCAGCGGCATCACTTGGTCCGTCTCCGCGACCGCGGGTTTGCGCTTTCGATTCTTCAGGATGACCGCGGAGAAGAGCGTCGCAACGCCGAAGACAATCAGCGGCGGGATCCAGCAGGGCGGCTGTGTGTAGTCGCGTGTGCAGGAGGTGCGAGAGCCGGCGGGGATGAGGACCGTGGCTTCAGACTCTGGCGTCATCGCCCTGACTGATACCGACGCCCGGCGACTGCTGCGAGGTGCAATCCGCGCCCGGGCGCCCGGACATCGAATGGAGCATTGTGCTGGGTATGCTAAGGAGTGGGCACGCCTCGCAAGCAAGGTCTCAAGCGTCATTTTGGAGATTCCAACCCGAGGGCGCGGAAGGTTCAGGCCACCAGGCACAGAGACCCTAACCTAAGGAAGAACAAGTAAGAAGGAGCACCTATTATCCCTTATAATGACGGAACGGTTTGGACTTTGAAATATACGGCGCAAGGAAAGAGACGCCGTGCAACATTCACAATGCGGCATCTGCAACGCTTACTCACTTTGCCAATTCCTCACTCAGTCACGCTTAGTGCGACGCAAGTACAAGGGTGTTTCTTAAGTGTCAGAAGCGGTCAAAGGTTCGAGCGAGCCAACCGACTAGTGTCGCACGGAAATTCAAGCTTTTGGGCATCTCCGCGAAGCTGCATCTCGCTGACACTAGGAAGTATCATTTGCACTGTTTTTAATTCTGATGCCCTAGGGTTGCAAAATGTGGGGAGTATTGGCAGGAGCTGCCTCGCGAGCTCAAAACTTGGCTTCAAATGTAAAAAGCGTTCTGCTGGATGAACAGGATGCAGATCAGCAGGTAAGCGGTGAAACGGACGAAATTCGGCACCACTACAACTTGATTGCTTCTGCCACATCCCCGCCTGTCGATACCGCCTCACTGACCACCAGCTATATGTGATGACACTCGTGGCGCAGGCATATGATGAAGCTGGAACTCCCACGGAGTACACAAGGTGCGACCGCTGCGGAGCGCGATGATCGCGCTAAAACGCAGTTGCAACGGCTGTGGTGCGGCACTGCAGGTACAACCACGGACCTTTTGATCAGCAAGATGCGCTGGAGAATGGCGAATTTGATGCGATCGGGGAGCTTCCCCCGGTCAGCTCCAACGCAGAGGACACCGCCGCGCCAACTGCCGGCCTCTTCCGCGCCGGTCCGGCCGTCTTCATCGGTGGCGGTGGGGACCCCGCACCTGGTCGGTCCCCCAACCAGCCCTCACACCACCACGGCTCCTCACCGGATGCGACCACCACCACCACCACAACAACAAATCTAAGGCAGCCACCACAACAACAGCACCCCGCAGCCGCCACAGCTGAAGATGCTACATCCCAGCCGGACGGCCACCACACCCGCGCTGCAGATCCCCAATCCGGCCCAGATGCTGCCACTGCCGGTCGCGCAGCTGTTACAGCCGGTGCTGCTGGGGGCGTGGGTCTGGGCATGGGTCGCATGTTGGGCTCCGCGGCGTCTCCGATGTCGTTCTTCACCTCGGCGTCGTCCGTGCTTCAAAAGGTCGCGACGCACGTGGCCGGGGCGGAGGAGGCCGCCGATGGCGTCAAGCAGAAACCGCAGGTCCGGACAGCAGAACACACCACCCCCTGCGACTATGGCCGGGTTTTAGGTTCTGCACAGTGAGGTCCAATCCAGTTCCAGGGATGGGATCTTCGGTTGATGTCCGGATTTCGGTTGGCGTGTCCCACCCGGGCACTGCCTCAAGGCCGCAGTTCCCAGTAACGGTAGGCGAGTAGTTCAATCATTGAGCCGCTCAGTGCATACTGACGCGCCCCTTTCCTGGGAGACCTGGAAGAGCTGCTCAGAAGCTGCCCATTCACCAGCGAGCTCGCCGGCTTTGGGTACCCAAGGACCCCACACATCTTGGTTTCCCCTCGGGCGGCCCCCTACCTGGGCCCACCTCGTCCCCCCTCATCGGCCTCAGGTGGAGCTGCTGAAGCAGCAGCTGATTGAGGTGACTCTGGAGAATGACGGGCTGCAGGCGGAGGTGACCCGGCTCAAGAGGGCTCTCGAGGACGCGGAGGACAGCGCTGAGCTGCTGCAGGTCCGGAGCGGATCGTAGGAAGGGGGGAAAGGGGAGTGGGGCGGGACGGAGTGATGGAGGAAGGGAAAGGGAACGACCGGAAGGGGTTCCGGCAGGCGCAGTCAGGAAAGCAGTACGTTGCCCCATGCTGCGAACGCGGCAGGCGCTGTCAAAAGGACAGAGGATGGTTATCAGAGCAAGATGGTTTATCTGTACCGGAGGGAAGCCGCAGGCGCACCAGGGGCGCCTCGGTGGCCTATTCTATTCACGTCATCACTCCGCGCTACCGCCACCGAGTGCCGTACACCGTCCCATGGGCCACCACAGGCTCAGTCCCAGACGGCGGCCCTGCTGCGTCAGGAGCTGACCACGGAGCAAAAGGCCCACGAGGCGGCCAAGAGGGAGGTGGAGAAGCTGACTGCCAAACTGCGGCAGGTGCGCACCGGTGTGTGTGGGGGAGGGGGGAGTGGGCGGGTGGGGAGTGAGCGCTGCTCACCCGGCGTGCGGGTGGGGATGCGACGCGGCTTGCCCGGCGTGTGGTTGTGGGTGTCGGTGCGGGCGTGCGGGTTGCGCGGGGTGTGGGTGCTCTGGACTCACCGGGATCCAGGTGATGTACTTTGTGCTTGATTACCCGTTCCTCGTTACGGGTCGTCCCCCACGGACTCGGATCGTGTATGCCGGTACTCACTGAGCGGCGGAGCTCTTCCGTTGCCTGGCCAGTGTCAGGACCGGGAGTTCAGGGGCCGTGTGGTCGCGCGAGGGCGGACAAGGTGCATCCACGTCCGGATGCCGATGCAGGCTGGGGGGCAAAGGTCGCTGCGCTTGGTGTCTCTCGTTGACCAACCCTGAGAACCGTCCGTTGTGTTCCGAACCCAGTTTCTTCCAGTTGGGATCGATCTGTGGTTGTTCAGGGCGTTGATCTGCGCTGCTCGCCTTAGCCCACGCCCTCCCTCCTCGGCCCAGCCTCGCGGCTCGCGCTAGCTGATCCTGACCAAGCATACCCCCATCCTCCTCACCTATCCCTCGGCCGTCTTTCCTCCCTTGCGTTGCGTCGATGGGTTTGCCGCCTCAGCTCGAGCAGCAGGTGGAGAGCGATGCGGCGGATGTGGCTCAGCACGACTCCTTTTGGAAGGCGGAGCTGCAGCAGCAGCGCACCCTGGCGGCGCAGGTGGGTTGGCGGGCTCCGGGATATTGGTGGACATAATCGTGTGGGGCCGGGCGGGTTGGGCCACGGGGAACAGGGGAGAGGGGCACGGAGAAAGACAGGGAGCACGGGGCGGCGCATGGGGTTGGAGGGGACGGGGCCCGGCAGGGGAGCAAGAGGGGACAAGAGGGAACATCGGGGCAGCAGCTCGAGGGAGGATGATAGAGAATCAGCGGGCAGGGCCCCGGGGCGGAGCATGTGAACGGTCGTAAAGCCTCTCGCCAACGAAACCTGAAGCCTGAAGATGAGCTGGCAGCCCCGATTTCGGTCTCACTCCTGACCCTGACCGCAAACGCAACCCCGATCGATCGATCCTGGTCACAACCCGACTGGAAATCAGGCTCAACAGCGGGTCACCGAACTGGAGGGCCTCGTGGCGCAGCTGAAGGAGGCAGCGGCCGCGTCGCAGCAGCTGCAGCGGGAGGGGCAGCAGCAGCTTGAACCGGCGGCGGCGACCTCGCAGGTGGGTGGGTCGGTGCGCTGACGGAAGAGCAAGCGGTCCTTCAGTTTGCGTTCTTCGGGGGGCAGGGGTGACGGACACCCTACAGCAGAACCCCCACCCCGTGGTATGTTTGCCCTCGGACCCTTGCTGCTGAGGTCAAGGGTGGTGAAGTGGCGAGATGCTCAGTGCGCGACATGCGGAGGGGCCCCGTTGCGGACCGGGCAGGCGATTTGTGTCGGGCGTGGTGTTGTGAGGTCGAACCCAGGGTCGGACCGCAGGGCTAGTCTCCCCGCGAGGGAGCCTGTGGGGGTGTGTCGGAACCTGAAGGGATGGCGCCGAGGACTGCTTTGCCTGTATTGATTAAGTAGTAGATAGTAACCGGTACAAGGTGGACCCGAGTCCCGACCGGGTGTTCCAACGGGCCCAGATAGCTCGCAGGCGCCTCATCTCATCGACATATGATGCGTATTGATGGCCTATGCCTCGTTTTGCCATCATCTCGGGCAGAGCTCTGCTGACCAAACTCTGGCAGCCTGGTCTGGTTGGCGTGTCCCTACATGCATTCCTGCTTACCTCCCACAGGCGGACGGAAATGATTCAGCAGCAGCAGCGGCGGTGGGGGCGGCAGCGGAGGGCCGAGTAGCGGCCCTGGAGGCCCAGCTGGTGGCGTCTCAGGCCGCCGTGGCGGAGGCGGAGCGACGGGCCGCAGCCCTGGAAGCCGAGCTCTCGGCGGCTCGGGAGGCGGCGGAGGCGGCCCTGACGCGCCATTCGGAGGAGCTGCAGCGGGTGTCGGCTCAGGGCGCGGAGGCGGTTTCGGAGCTGCAGCGGCTTCGGGATCAGTTGGCGGCGGGTGCCGGCGACGCGGAAGCCGCGCTGTCCACAGCGGCGGAGGCGGCGAGGCGGGCGGAGGCGGCGGAGGCGCGGGCAGCGGAGCTGAAGTCGCAGGCGGAGGAACTGATGGCGGCTGTCGCGACGGCGGAGGCCAAGACCGCGAGTGGGGCGATGCTGGAGGCCGAGCTGCGGCGAGAGCTGGCAACGGCGGAGGCGGCGCTGGCGGAGGTACGGCAGGAGCTGCAGGTCGTGGTTTCGAAGGGGGCAGAGGCGGATGCCGCGGCGGCGGCGGCAGCGGCGCAGCTCCAGGGCCGGGTCTCGGAGCTGGAACGGCAGTTGGACGAGCAGCGGGAGGCCCTCCGCGCCGCCGTGGCTGCGGCGGAGGCGCGGGCGGCGGAGGCGGAGGCGGCCGCAACGGCGGCGCGCGCCGCCGCGGCGGCTGCCGCGGCGGCGACGCCGGGCGACGCCGACGGCGACGGAGAGGACGGCCCGCTGGCTAGCATGAGGGAGCAATTAGAAATGATGAAAGAGCTCTTCGAGGACGAGCAGAAATTTGGGTTGCAGCACAGGCAGCAGTTGGAGGAGGAGCGGTCGGCGCATGCGGCAACACGGGCGCGCCTGGCGGAGGCGGAGGAGGAGCTGCGGCAGTTGCAGGCGCGCCTGGCGGAGGCGGAGGCGCACGCCGCAGAGGCGGAGGCGCGGCTGGCCGACGCCGGCGCGGCGGAGGCCGAGGCGGGGGCGCTGCGGCAGCAGGTGGCGCGACTGACGGAGGTCCTGGCGGAGCGGGAGCGGGAGCTGCAGGACACCAGGGTGAGGGTGTGAGGGTGCGGGTGTGAGGATGAGGCGTGAGGGTGACGGCTCAGGCGTTAGGTTGGCGAGGGGGAAAGGAGAAAGATGATTGGCATGATGCTGGTGGTGATGTCGGATCATTCCCATGTGACACCGTGTCGTCCCCGTTCTCATGTAGTCATGTTGCGCGGCTCCACCTTCCGCTGCGCGACGACCCACCCCACCCCGGTAACCGGAAAAGAGCGTGAGGAGCCTGGGTGGCGTCATCTCGCGCTGCAGACGACGACGACGACCAAGGTCGATTTTTGGTTGTGCACCGCACCAATCCGCACCGGACCAGACCCGATCAGACCCGATCAGACCCGATCAGACCCGATCAGACCCGATCAGACCCGATCAGACCCGACCAGACCCGACCAGACCCGACCAGACCCGACCAGACCCGACCAGACCCGACCAGACCCGACCAGACCCGACCAGACCCGACCAGACCCGACCAGACCCGACCAGACCCGACCAGACCCGACCAGACCCGATCAGACCCGATCAGACCCGATCAGACCCGACCAGACCCGACCAGACCCGATCAGACCCGATCAGACCCGATCAGACCCGACCAGACCCGACCAGACCTGACCAGAATCGTGCGCTGGGCACCAGACCGGACCGCGTTCACCCCTAACGACACGCTGCACCCAATGGTCCCGGCAAAAGCTCTTGACTCGCCTGACTCTTGGCTTTGACCTGACTCTGAACTGCTGGCCCGTCTCTTACCTGCTGGGGTCCGTTGCTCGTCCAGGAGCGGGAGGCGGGGTCCGCATCGACCTTGGTTTCGGAGCTGGCGGAGGTGCGACGCCGCTGCGAGGCGGCCGAGGCGCGCGCCGCGGAGCTGCAGTCGCAAGCTGAGGAACTCAGGGCGGCTGCCGCGGCGGCGGAGGCCAGGGCGGCGGCGGAGGAGGAGGCTATTGCGGCGGAGGCGGAAGCCAGGGCGGCAGCGCTGGAGGGCCGTCTGGCGGTGGCGAGTGCCGCCGCTGCGGAGCAGGCCGATCAGGTGGCGGAGCTGCGGGGGCGCGTGGCGGCGCTGCAGGCTGAGCTCCAGGGGCGGGAAGCGGCGGAGGAGGGCGAGGTGGCGGTGCTGCGGCGGCAGCTGGCGGAGCGGGAGGAGTCCTGGCGGCGCGAGGTGGCGCGGGCGGAGGCAGCGAGGGCTGCCAGCGAGGCCGTGGTGGGTCCGGCGAGGGCATCTCCGTCGGAAGTACCGTAGTACAGCTAAGCGCGGTCATGTGCGATAAGCAAGGGGCGTAGCTGCGCCCGGAGGCGCCCTCAGTAAACACGTGTGTGTTTGCAGGCAGGCAGAGCAGAGCAGGTGTGTGTGTGGCACTTCGGTCACGCGCACGCACACGCACGGCGACATGTCGCACTCCCACTCCCCCGGGTCCGGCTTGTGCCTCCGGTTTAGTACCAACATCCAGCTCCACACCCACACATAACCGCGCACCCTGGCCTGGGTGGTGCGGGCGGGTTTCTCGCTCACCATGCACCCACCCCTCACCACAACCCTCCTTGTGGCTGTTGGTCAGTCGACCACCTATCATGCTATCAAACACACCAATCAAACGCACGCACCCGTACACCGTACGCCGGGCGGGGCCGGGCGGGGCGGGGCGGGGCGCAGGTGAGCGACCTCCAGGAGCACCTCCAGTCATTGGACGAGCAAGTGGTCACCCTGTCTTCCCGGCTGATGGCGGCGCAACACGAGCGCGAGCTGGGGGCCGCCGACGCGGACGCGCGGGAACGACAGGTGTGATGTGCGCCCTCCCCGGAGCGGCCTGTGGCGCTTGCGAGAACCCCCTGACGACGTTTCTTGACTGGCTGGTGTCCCTAATGGGCTGCATTGCGGCGCCGGTGTAGTGCAGGGATGGGCACCAACCCGCCGCATCCCTCCATAACTTTACTCTCTGTGATGGATGGAGGGATGGAGTTAAGGTAGTGAGTTGGTAGGCGGCGATGGGCTGCGCTGACTTGTTAGGGGTTGGGGGTTGAAATTAACGAAACGGCCCAGACACACTCTTGACCCTTGACAGACACACCCTTGATAGGGGAGAGGGGATCCTGGCCGGCGCACGGCCCTTCCGCGGCCGGGCCCTGGATGTCGCGAGCGACCTCGTCGGGCGGCCTCATCCCTCCCTCCTGACCTCGTCGTATCGCCACCTGAACCTCGTACTCCGACCACCTGAACCTCACGTCGATTTGCACGAGGCGTCTTTTGCCTCCGTAGCACTAGGATGATGCCGCGTTTGCCATCAAATATCTTGAGGACGCCGCTGGCTAGCCCAACCGCTCGCAACGCCTGATTCGTCACGTTGCCTGGCGCGTGTTATGGCTCTAGGGCTTCACTCCATTGTGTTCGCGTCCCGGCCAGATCCTCCGCTCTTGCCAACCACTTTTAACGGAACCCACCAACCCTAAGCGTTTCCATGACGTACTGAGCCATCTCCCCTCCGTTTCGACAGCTGAGGGAGCGCTTGGAGGCCGCGGAGGCGGAGCTGCGGACGGTGCGAGCGCAGCTGGAGGATGCCCAGGCGCAGTACAGGCGTACGGCAGACGAGGCGGCGGCCACGGCAGCAGAACGCGGCGGCGCCGCGGCGGCGGCGCAGGAGCGGCTGGAGGCCGTACAGCAGGAGCTGGCGGCGTCGCGGGAGGAGGTCCGGCGACTGGCAGAGCAGTTGACGGA
Organism: Eudorina sp. 2006-703-Eu-15; assembly: GCA_003117195.1. Classification (NCBI taxonomy): domain Eukaryota; kingdom Viridiplantae; phylum Chlorophyta; class Chlorophyceae; order Chlamydomonadales; family Volvocaceae; genus Eudorina; species Eudorina sp. 2006-703-Eu-15. The sequence continues at coordinate 285,307 of BDSI01000128.1, forward strand.
GGAGGCGGCGGCACGGGAGGAGCAGGGACGTACGGTGGAGGCGACGGAGGCGGCAGCGCGGAGGTAAGGGCCCCGGGAGGGACATCGGCAGGCTGCGACCCATGGGTCAGTGGGTGGGTGACTTTCTGCGGTTTCGCCGTCGCCTCGCGCGGTGCCTCCTGGCACTCAGCGCACCAAACCAAATAATGTCGCCTAATGCCGGCACCAACGCGCCGCAAATCTCTACCACCCTAACTGTGCTTGTACGGTGGTTCGCTTTACCATCCACCAGCATCACCGTGGTTCGTTACCGTTACCCTCCCCCCGCCTCAACTACACCAAAAACACCACCCCGCCGCCGCCCGGTTTCCCCCTCGTCTCCCCCCTTCACGATCCTCCTCCGTCAGACTGAAGGAGGCCCTGGCCGCCTCGGAGGCCGCCCGCCAGCAGCTCGGTTCGGAGCTGGAGCAGCAGAGGGCCGCCAGCGCCGCCGCCGCCGGCAGCAGCAGCACCCTGGTCTCGGAGCTGGGGGCGGCCTCCCAACGCATGTCGGCGCTGCAGACGCAGGTGGCGCAGCTGCAGCTGGCGTTGGACGAGCAGGCCAACAGGTCGCAGACCGTACTGCAGGTACGTGTAGTACGGCGCTGAACGACACGGCAGTACGCCAAACGCTGCATGCATACAAACGCGACAACTGGTATTGCGTGTTCGTGTCGTCACCGTTGCGGCGCTGCGGTGGTGATAGCGGTGGGGTGGGGACAGCGGGGACGTTGGTGATGTTGTTGTTGATGCTGCACTACCCGTCACACCGCGTCAGGAGCGGGACATGTTTTGGAAGAAGGAGCTGTCGGATCGGGCGGTGGCGGTGGCGGACCTGGAGCGGCGGCTGAAGCAGGTCACGGAGCAGGCGGCCCGAGACGCGGAGGCGCTGCAGGTCGGTGGACAGGGGCGGGTCCGGCAGGCAGGCGGGCTTGGTGTGTGTTGTGTATTCCGCACGCGGCGCGTCGAGGCTCATCGGTAACCTCGCCTACCTGGCCTCCTGGCTCCTATCGCGAACGGGGGGGAAGTGTGGAAGTGCACACGGCATATTGTGCGCTTCACCCTCCTGCGCCTCACCTTCCTTGGAGTGGGGGAACGCAGGTCCACTCCACCCCTGGGTACCCGGGCTTACGTCGAACCGCCGTATTATGACGCTGCCCCTCGTTCCCTGACATGCGTTGCACCTGGCCTGGCTGGTACTGTTGGGCTGGCTGGAAAGCCGCTCCGCGCCGCACAAAGCAGGCGGTAGCAGGGGGCTGAGGGGAAGAAAAACACACCCCACACCACACACCGCACCCAGCACACCGCACACCTGGGGTTGAGGAGATGGGCGAGGCGTCGCTTCACTGCACTGCACTGCACCGGTGTGTCGCCGTTCGCGAGCCACGCGGTCGCACTTCAATCTCCTTTGCGGCCTCCACCTCTCGTCTTCTCTCCTTCCCTCCGCCTCCCCCATCGCCCTCGTTCGCATCAAATCCAACTACGCTGTTGTTACCTCGAACCGCCGCCCCCGGCTGTTTCCCCTTCCTCCTCCACCTACCCAGGAGGCGAGGTCGGAGGCGGAGAGGCGTCGGAGGGAGTCGGCCGCCGCCGCCACCTCCGCAGCCGCCAGCGAGGCGGCGCTGCGTCGGGAGGTGGAGGCGCTGCAGGCCGCCCTGGAGCGGGCGCAGCACAGTACGGCGTATGGGTACGGCGATCACGACAGCCACGTGGAGAAGGAGCTCACGGCGGCACGTGGGGAGGTGCTGCGGCTGCAGTCGGAGGCGCGTCGACTGCAGGTGCGCGGCTGCTGCTGCTGCTGCTGTGTGTGTGTGTGTGTGTGTGTGTGTGTGTGTGTGTGTGTGTGTGTGTGTGTGTGTGTGTGTGTGTGTGTGTGTGTGTGTGTGTGTGTGTGTTATGTTAGACCCACCCAGACCCGCTGCTGTGTGTTTATCTGAAGGTGAGGGGTAACGAAGTGGTAGCGGCATACCACTGACTGCCAGGGAAGGGGGTGGGGCAGGGGATCCAAAGAAGGCGAAGGATGGGGCAGGGGATAGGGCAGGGGATCCAAATAAGGCGACGGATGGGGCAGCGGGCCAAGGGCGTTCATTCGTTCAACTGTCGTTTGCATGCCCATGTCTGGGATTTAAATCGGGATTAGCAGTATTGTTAAACCCTCAGGACCTACGTACCGCCCCGAAACCTCCGAAACCCTGGAACCCCTAACTCCCCAACAACTCAACCTCCCCCCCAATCCCTCCCGCCCCTCGTGCAGGGCCAGTTGGAGGCCGCCCACGCCTCCGCCGCGTCCGCCGCCACGGAGGCCTCCCGCGCCCAACTGGAGGCCCGCAGCTTGGCGGCCCAGCTGGCGGCCGCGGCGGCGGAGCGCGACGCCGCCACCGCTGAGCTCCGCCAGCTGAGCCACGTGTACCAGCAGCACCTGGCGCAGCAGAGGGAGGAGATGCAACAGGTGGTGGCGGCATCGGCGTCCGCGTCGGCAACGCCGCGGCTGGTGGGTCTGGGGTTTTGCCGTATGGGGTTAAAAAGAAATGGAAGAACAAACCGAAGATTAACCATAGGCACAAACCAAAATTATTTTGGGGCATGGGGAGTGCCGTATGGGGTTGGTGCTTGGTGTTTGGGGTTGGGATATGGGTAGGGTGGCTAGCATGTCGGGCCTGGGTGTGGGTGTGGAGTCTTAGGGTGGCAAGTTGGGCAATGTATTGCGTTGGTTGGTGCGTCGGTGTACGTGAGTTGGCGCGACTGGAGGCAGGCCGCCATTTGATGGGATGGTCGGGTAAGGGGGAGAGCCAATGTCAGATATGATGAACGCATATAGCATTCCATCTGAAAGCGGAAATGTCAACATACCTGTATCTCCGATGACCGCAAAGCCGCTGCCTGTCCGCTGACTCTGACTGAGTCTTCCACTCCATTCCATTCCGCAGGCGAGCCGCCAGGAGAGCATCCTCTCGCCCCGCATCTCGCTCTCGGCCGCAGCCGACGGCGCTCCTGGCGGAGGCGGAGGCGGCGGAGGCGATGACGCTGGCGGAGGCGGCGGAGGCGGCACCCTCTCGAGCCCGGTCGCCGCCCTGGAGGCGGAGGTGAGGGAGCTGCGGAGCGCCCTGGAGGCGGCGGAGGGGGAGCGGGAGCGGCTCAAGGGGCAGCTGCTGCGGCTCAAGGCGCAGATGTTGCGGGAACAGGAGGAGGAGGAGGACAAGGTACGGCATGTGTATGTGTGTCTGTCTGTCTGCGCGTGCGTGTGCGCTCTGAGGGTGGGGCGGTCCAGGGGAGCCCCCGCTTCCACCAAGCAGCAGCGCAGTGTATGTACATTTTTGTATATGTATATAGGGTTTATATATGTATATAGGGTTTATATGTATATAGGGTTTATATAGGGTTTATATGTATATATGTATATTTTCCGATACCCAGCTTCCACCAAGCATTGCACGGACCCCTGGCCCCGCAGCTGAGGCCGATGCCCTCTCGCAACAACCTCCTGACAACAACAACGGTGTTGCACAAGAGACCCGCGCACACACACCCTGTAGCTACTAGGTACTTGGTTTTTTTCAGGCTTGTCTCTTATCTTATCACACCCTGTAGCTAGCTAGGTGTTCCCTGATCTACCCCGTCCGGGTGTAGTAAGAAGCGAAGCTCATTGTCTGCACCAGTTACTGCTGTTCGGCCTCTGCTTCCGCTCCCCCCGCGGCTCCGTTCTGACCTTGTGTTTCGCGTACCCCCTCTCCACGGGGGAATCCATATCGGGATCGATGTTACGGCCGCGGGGGCGGCAGGTGGGGTGGCGGGTGGAGGCGGAGGTGAAGGCGGCGGAGGAGCGGTGCGCCGCCCAGATCTCGGAGCTGCGGGAGGCGCTGGAGACCGCCCGGGCGGCGGCGGTGAGGCAGCAGGCGGAGGTGAACGGTGAGCGCGGGGACGGGCGGGCGGGCGGAGGCGGCGAACGGGGAAGGGGGAAAGGGGTTTCGGTTTTGCGGTTTCGCTGTCTTGAATCGACATCAGGGGGAACAGGGGAGACGGTGCGCGGGCTCGCGGGTCGCGTGGCGGCGGCCGAGGAGGACTGACTTGTTCGCGTCTCCATCCCAGATGTTCTGTCTGACCCCGCTGCATCTCTGCCCTGCCCTGCTCCCGCCTTCTCCGAGTTTGATAGTACAAGACAATAGCTGTCGTTCACTATTGGCCTTCGAGGACCGGTCACACATTGAGACGTCCTCCACTACCCCTCGGGCCTGCCTCCTCCCCGCCCGGCCCCTCCGCTTCCTTCCCGCCGCAGCCCTCAACGAGGCCCTGGAGATGAAGGACACCGAGATACAGAACCTGCAGGTTCGCGGGCTGGGGTTGGGGTTGGGGTGGGAGGCGGGGTTGGGGTTGGGGTGCGGAGGTGGCGGCGGGCAGGGGGTTCCGAAGGTGGGAGGGTCGCTGTGCATAGTTTGAGCACCTGGTCGCCCTCACCGACCCGTATCCTCCTCCTCGACTATGCATGCCTCTCACACACGTGCATGTCACGGAAACGACAGGAGTGAAGGGTGGTGCGAGTCAGCTGCAAGTGCAGCGGGTGGACTGGGTGTGTCGCGAATGGAGGCGGTCAAGCCGGTGGAGGGTTGTGGCGACTCGGCGTTGCTTGTTGGTTGGTCGAGCCCGCAGCCGAGGGGTCGGGATACAGCTGCTTAGCTGGCTCGCTGATCAGGGAGCAATCCCCGCCCGGCCAAAAGAAGCAACCTAGAGACGACCAAGACGTTCTGCCGGACCCGCGCTGAGGGAAACATTTAGGGAACCTCTGGGTGATGATCCGATTTGATGAATGATGGGCGACACCGGCAGAGACACACCGGGCGGGCGGGCGGGTTGCAATTCTAAACACACCGATACACGGCTCCCCCCACACGCCCCCAACGCACAGGCGGCCCTGGGCGAGCTGACCTACGAGAGCGAGGCGGCGGAGAAGCTGCGTCTGGAGGTCCGGGCGGCGGCCAACAGGGCCACACGGCTGCAAGGAGAGCTGGCGGCGGCGCAGGCGGCGGTGGCGGCGGCGCAGGCGGAGCGCGAGGCGGCGGAGAAGGTGGTGGAGCAGGTGGGGGTTTGGGGCCCTGGGCGAGTGAACCCACGGGGCGGCGAGTGGACCCACGGGTCGGGTTGGGGCCGCCGTGAGACCGCCGCCGCCGCCGCGCTTTATGTCCTGCTGGGTGTGTGTGTGTGTGTGTGTGTGTGTGTGTGTGTGTGTGTGTGTGTGTGTGTGTGTGTGTGTACCGAGGAAACACGCGCGGGGCATTACATGTATTCGCGCGTTTGCTAGTTGGCCGCCGATGTGTTTCGGTTGGCAATTGGAAACGTCGTCAGAAACCCGCCTTTATGTGTGAACGTCTATCTTCTTCGCTTGTCCCTTCCCGCCAAGGAAAGAAGCCGGGGTGGGTGTGTCGAGGCTGTTTTCACGTCAGTCCCCACTCTCCCTGCCCTGCCCTCCCCTCCCCTCTGCCCCATGCACACCCCAACCCCCGCAGACCCGCGCCTCCCTGGCGGCGGTGGCGGCCTCCGAGGCCCGCACCGCGGAGGAGTGCGCCATGCTGCGTCGGGCGCTGGACCAGGCGGTGGCGCAGGCAGCCGCCATGAGCTCCGAAACCAACGGCATGGTGGACCGCCGCATCATGGGCAAGCTGCTGCTGACGTACTTCCAGAGGAACCACAGCAAGGAGGTACGCGTGCGTGAGCGGAGTTCGCGTGAGGAGTGCCCTAGAGGAGAGTGCGTGAGGAGAGCGGCGCTGCGAACGGCCGATGGGCGGATGGAACAGGCGGATGGGTGGACTGGCCCGGCGGCGAGATGGGGAGGAAGTCGGCGAGACGGCAGTAGGTCCTCTCCATTTCCCATTCGCAGCACCCGTTCCACCTTGCTGGCGAAACCCGCCCGGGCCCCGACCCCCCTCCCCCCCACCTGCCCCTCTCCTCCTTGACCCCCAACCCTCCCACCCACCGTACGGGTTGCGCTTCCTTGCCCCGACCACCAGCCTCCCCTCCTCCTCCTAACCCCCCACCCCCACCCCCTCCCACCCGTCCTCCGCCGCACAGGTCCTCCAGCTGATGGCCCGCATGCTCAACATGACCGACGAGGACCGCGCAGTGCTGGGCCTTATGGGCACCCGCCGCGGCCTGCTCAGCCGGGTGGCGGGGGCGCCGATGGCGCTGGTCAGCGGCGCGGGTCGCATGCTGGTGCGGGCGGGCTCGCAGGGCAGCGGCGCGGGGGCGCCGCCTCCACCTCCACATCCCGCTTCCCCCTTGGGGGCGGCGGGGCCGGGGGGCCGCGGCGCTGCGCCGCTGGGGTCCGGGGACTCCCTGGCTGACCAGTGGGTGCAGTTCCTGCTGAGTCAAGACGAGGCGGCGCTGCGGCAGCAGGCCGCCCTGGAGCTACAGCAGCAGCAGCTGCAGCTGCAGCAACAACAACAAAGACTACAACAAGGACAGGGACAACACCACGAGCAGCAGCACCACCAGCAGCAGCAGCATCAGCACCCCGCAGAGCAAGGCACACAGCAGCGGCACTCGGAAGGCCCCACCGGCGGCCAGCACCCGCACCCGCTGCAGTTGCAGCAACACCCCAACCAGGACAGCACCCCCAGTCCGTCATCCGGTCCCCAGCCACCGCAAGACCAGCCGCAACCGCATCCAGCGCCGCCGCAGCAGCACCAGCTCCATCAGCAGCAGCACCACCACCAGCAGCAGCACCACCACCAGCAGCAGCACTACCAAGCCCAGCAGCCGAGCCCGGCGGCCGCTGTTTCCCCCTTCGCCGGCGCCGGCGCCGCTGCCGTGCCCGAGGATACAGCCGCCGGGCGGCAGCAGCAGCACCGCCAGCCGTCAGCCAGTCAGCCCTACAGCAGTGCCCAATCGGCGGGAGGGCCCTCAACCACCTGGAGTGCGCCAGCGGCAGGTACAGCTGCGGCGGCGGCGGCGGCAGCAGGCCAGCAGCAGTCGTACATCTCGGGGGGCGGCGGCGGCGCCGCCGCCGCCGCGCAGTCTTTTAGCTACAGCTCGTCGCCGTCGGGACAGCATCTTCCGGGGCTGATGCAGGCGCCGCCGCCGCCGCAGCAGCAGCCGTATCGCTCTCCGCCAGAGTCCCGTGGGTCGTCATCTCACCTCAATAATCAAAGTACGGCACCGTCGGGGCTGCAGCAGTACGGCGCTTACATGCCGCAGCCTGCGGCGTCTCCGTCCGTGGCGCCGGATGCGCTTTCAGCTTGGCGGCCCCACTACCCGCAGCACCCGCAGCACCCGCAGCCCCATCAACCGACTCTGACGGGGCACCAGCCAGCAAGCTTCGGTGTTTCTTTGGCGGCGGCGGCGGGCGCTGCAGGGGGCTTGGGTCTGGGTGCCGATGGCGCCGCCGCCGCCGCTGCGGCTTCCTGGCGGCCGGCGCCGACGTCGGCGACGGGGATGCCAGTGGCGGGTTCGTTTTCGGCGACGGCTGCGCCGCCGCAGGCCGCCCGGCCGCCGCCGCCGCCGCCGCCCCACGCTGGGGACTGGTGAGAAGCGAGGGATGTACGGCGCCGCGGTGCGGATCGTACGGAATGTACGGTATCGAGGCCACGTACCAGGAAGCCTTTGGTCCCGAGTCCGCCCCTTGGAAATTAATTTGACAGTCTGGGTCGATGACCTGCCTCGTACCAGGAGCTTTGCTCTGGGGAGGGCGCATAGTAGAAGCAGTAGCTGTAGCAGAAGCAGCTGTAGCAGCAGAAGCAGCTGTAGAAGCAGAAGCAGCTGTAGCAGCAATAACAGAAGCAGCTGTAGCAGCGGACTCGGAATCCGGGATGCATGCAGGAGGGTGGTAGGCTGCAGGGTAGTAGTAAGAGCGTTGGGGTATGGACAGGGAGGGAGCCGACAGCCGGGTCACCGCTTCGCCGCTTTCGTCCATCCCAACATCGGTGGTTATCGGTTGGGTGCTCTTTCGCGGTTTCGCTGTCTTGGTTGACATCGGAAGGGGGCGACCGACGGCCGAGTGCCGGGTGCTACGAGCGAGTCTGGGGCCTGGTAACGGGAAACGAACAAGTTGTAGGTGCTGCAGATGTTTTGCAAACTTCCGCCATCCTGGTATCTGCAGCGGTTCGCATCTGGCGGGCGGGCGGGCGGGCATAGCAGTCAGTTGAGGCGCAGGCGTGGCTCCCATCCGGGAGGCCACAAAGGCGCAGGAGGCCGCGGATCCTGCCGGATTGCGTCACAGACCCACGGGTTGTTCTGGGCTTGTCATTAGGTCAAACCCTCGGGTCGCCTGTGCACGTGTGGGAAGGGCGGGAGGGAAGGTAAGATATTACCCACGGGCATGTCGAGCTATCATCATGCGCAGGGGGGTTCCGTTTCTGATTTCCTCCCATTCCCTCATGGCGGGATGCAGCTTGGGTGCGGGAGGGGAGGAAGTCGCGGGGGATGAAACGGAAAGAGGTCGGGGGGAGGAAGTCGTACCACCACCTCTGGGTACTTGGCGCGCGTCTGGATCGTCTTTGATCACCGGCCATGGCATGTGTTGGGATCTGTGGGTTGTGGGCAAGGTTGTTCAACTTTAATGCCGTCATGCATTTCATTTTCCTTCTTTATAACTTTTTTAGGTCCGCGTCCTCATCCTTATCCCGCACACGAGGAGGAGGAGGAGGAGGTAGGCAGCAAGCAGCAAAACGGGGTGCACGGCGGTCGACGCCCCCCTCGGCTGCCTATGTGTTGAGGATCCTCTGGCTGCAGGTTATGACGTCCAGCGTCGTGATTCGGGCCGGAAATTCTCGGGCAGGTTGGCGACCACATACCTAGCGACATAGGAATGGATTAAGGGGCCGGCCTCTCGACGGTTCTGTCTCGCAGCCTATCAGGGGTCCACTGTAAGCTGTTGGCTCCGGAACCCTGTTCATGCAGTACATACAGTGCACACAACCCGTGTCACGGCCGCGGCCGGCATGTAAGCCTGCCCGCCGGTTTCGGTGCCCTGGTAGGGCATTGCCTTGCCAAGTTTAAGTTCGCCAGGTCCAGACTTGTCGGCCTTAGTGGCCACACGCAGTCAAGTACTGTACGATTACGTTACGACCCGGTACGGCACGAGGGGGTTGGTTGCCATCTGGTGGGGGTCTGTGTCCGGGGCTTGTCCGGGGACGGTGGTGAGGAACGCTGTGGAGGCTGATAGCGGACAGTCGGGGAATGCATCAGCTACTACGTTTGTTTCGGGTTGTTCCTGCTAACGGGCACTATAAGAGTTCGGGTTTCCGCCCTGGACGGATGCAGTAAAGCTGCCGAAGGCTGCTATGACAACGCTATGGGAAAGACATTTGGAGCTGTCGTGTTCCAGTCACGCAGATTGAAAAAGCGGCATCCGGTAATCTCGAGTTATCGTTGCATCGTTCCAATAGTCTCCAAAGGTTCCTCTGATCTTTGTTTCGTCCTTAGTCAGCCGCCACGCAATACAATCCATCATCTTTAATTACACTGTGTACCTTTTCTCCACTTATAAGTACTTGATTACCAAATTGTCAGGCGAGAATACTGCAATACCGTAAACTGCCTGTGCGTGCGGGAACCTGGTTTCTGCTGGATCACTTAATTCCTAGCATCCAACAAGGGAAACAACGTGGAAAATTATATCAATAAACATTGCAGCTGTGACTCGATTGCGTATCCGCTGTCCTTTTGCTGTCGTCCGGGATCTCACCGTTGAGGACGAGGCGAACAGGTTGAAGTCGACCGATGGAGCTGGAGCAATGGAGGGCACGTGTTGACGCCTTTCATACAAGGTTTAACGCAGCAGCCGCAGCCGGCACTGGTGCGACCTCAACGGCTGGGCCCGATGGCTCTGCCAGCGCGCCAACCAACCCCGCCGATGACGTGGAGGGCCCAGTTTGCGGTGGATGCTTGAGCGAAATCGAGCGGGATGAGGCGCAGTGGTGCGGAGCCTGCCGGTGTACGGCGTACTGCAGCAAGGAGGTGTGTCGCCACGGCAAGCACTTTTCAAACCGCCGCCCAGGCCGAACCCCTCAGTCGCATCCGACCCTGGACACTGGGGAAAGTAACGGAATCACTGTTACTACAGTGCCGGGGAAAGGAAAGGACCTAATGGTCTGTTCTTTGCCTTACCGCATCTGACGCTAGGCCGACCAATTCCCTACAAACAGATCGAAATCGCCGCCCCCTGCCGTCTCCTGCCGTCTCCTGCCGTCCTCTGCCCTCCACTCTCCTGCTCTCCACTCTCCTGCTCTCCACTCTCCTGCCCTCAGCTCTCCTGCTCTCAGCTCTCCTCCCCTGCCCTCCCCGGGCCCCCCGGGCCCTCCCCTCCCCTGGCCTCCCCTGCCCGCCCCTGCCCTCCACTCCCTGCCCTCCACTCCGCAGTGTCAGCGCATCGGCTGGAAGGCGGGGGGCCACAAGGCGGCCTGCAAACTGCTGGCGCGCGCTCGCGCTCTGCCGCCCGCGGACCCGGGCCGGCGGTACGTGGTGCAGCTGAAGCTGGAGGGGCGGCAGGGGCTGCTGGACTGGGCGACCCAGCTGGAGGCGGAGGGGCAGGGCGACGTGGCGGCGGTGCACCGCGAGATGGCGGAGGCGCTGGCGCCGCGGGAGAGGGTGCTGTTTGCGTTGGAGGCGAGGTGCCACGTGTTGCTGCGGTTCCAGGTGTGTGTGTGTGTGTGTGTGTGTGTGTGTGTGTGTGTGTGGGAGAGGGGGGGGAGCGGGGCCGCTGTCTTTATTGACATTAAGGGGGGCGGCGGGGCCCTGAAGCAGGGGTGTGGTGCCACGTGTTGCTGCGGTTCCAGGTGTGGAGGAGGGCTGAGGCAGGGGCGAGGCAAGGGAGGGGGTTTGGGAGGCGCAGGACCAGGGCCTGGGCCGGGAGCATCACCGTACTCGGGGCCGGCCGCAGGAGATAGAAAGGGTGCAGAGGGCATGTGGGTGGCGTGGCAGGGGGGTTGCGGAATGCCGTGGCCCCGCCGTGGCCCTGCCGTGACCCTTCCGTGACCCTTCCGTGACCCTTCCGTGACCCTGCCGTAACCCCGCACGCCCCGCCCCCAACCCCAGTTGGTTCCCGCCACCAAGCGCCTGGAGGCCCCCGACCTCGCCCTCTTCGCCCTCCAAGCCGTCGTGGAGCCGGCCGCCGACGTGCCGTCGCTCAACATGCGGCGCGACGCGCCCCAGCGGCCGTACGCGATCTGGATCCCGGGCAGCGAGGACACGGTGTCGCGATCCATGGCGCGACCCGTGGGTCAGCTGCTGGCGGGCGCCGGCCTCCCCACCGCCACGTGGTACGTGGGCGGCGGGTTCTGTGCGGAGGCCAAACTCCGACCCGACCTGTACGCGACGGCCAGTCAGCACACGGGCGACGTGCTGATCAACGCGGTCGCCAGTCTGGATCCGGACAGGTACGGCATGGTCTGTACTGCACGGTACGACAGGATAACGCAGTAAGGGTGGTTGTGGCAGGGACCATGGTCACTTTGGGTGGCAAGGGTGAAGGATAACGTGTGGTGTGGACGCGCTTCAAGCCCACAAGTCTCACACACGAACCCTTAGGCTTCAGGGTGCGACCTCCCTCAAGGATTGGCAAGGGGGAAAGCGGCCCCTCACGGCCGAGGCGAGCCCTTCGGCGGTCTCTCGGTTTGGGCTGGGTGAGGAGCAGTCCTGGGTCAGGGTCAGACCGAGGTATCCCGCTTTGGAGCGCAGCACAACAACCGCACACACTCATTAGAGGTGTGCGGGCCCGACCTGCAGCCCGACCCTGGTGCTGCCCCCTAATACCCATCAAGACCTCCCCAAACTCCATCTCCCCAAACCCGCCTCAACCCCCATGCGCCCTGTACGGCAAGCGCAGATACTCGGAGGACGAGGAGGAAGACGATGACGACGACGATGACGATGATGACGACGGCCCCGGCGCCGGCGAAGAATTCGGCTCCGGCGGCCGCGGCCGCGGCGGCGGCGGCGCCGCCGCCGCTGCCGACATCCGTGTCCTCATCGTGGCTGGGATGCACATGTTCGGTCCAACCGCGGGCGAGGGCGAGGACCCGCTCCTCGACGCAACGGCGAGGGCCCTCCGCTCCAGGGGAGCTGCCGTGGAGGTGGCAATGTACCCGAAAGCAAGCGACCGACGGGGCCAGGAGGCCCTGGCGCAGCGCCTGACCAGCGGCGCCGGCGGCGCCGCCGTCGCCGCCGCGGGCAACGCCGCCGCCGCTGGCGGCGGCTTCGCCGCCTGCGTCGTCCTCGGCCTGGGGTCCGGATCCGACTTCAAGCCGCGCAAACCGACGTCACCCTGGGGGGACGGCCCGTGGCGTACGGCACTGGTGGATTGGGTGCGCGGCGGCGGCGTGCTGGTGATGCACGGCGAGCGTGCGGCGGCGGCGGTGGCGCGGGAGTTCTTCGGGTTGCGGTGGGGCATGGAGGGCGACTACTACCGCAGGTACGGAGTACGGCACACATAAGGGGTACGGCACTCCAGGCTAGGGGTCCCCTCTTGGGGTTTCGCGAGCGGCTTGCAGAGCGTGGGGCCGCAGGGGAGCCGTGTACCGGCACACCACGGGTTCTAACCGTCCAATCCGCTAACTGTGAACCGCCAACTTCAACCGTCAACCGTCGACCCACACATCCCGCAGGACGGACCACAAGCTAAACCGCGGCAACCCGCTGCTGGGCGATGCGCTCGCGCGCCAGCTGCCGGAGGAGTACAACGTGAAGGCCTGCATGCTGTCCAGCGTGCCGCCGCCGGAGCGGGTGTACGCGACGCCGCCGGGCGCCAGGACGCACTCGCTGGTGCCCTTCATGGCGGGGGAGGCCGTGGACGCCGGCCGCGCCGCCATGGCGGCGGCGCGCGTCGGCGGCGGCGCCGTCGCGTTCTTCGGCGACGTCAACTGGGAGGAGCCGACGATGGAGGCGGTGGCGTCACTGACGCAGCGGCTGGTGATCGCGTGCCAGCGGCGCGCGGGGAGCTGCGTGTGAGGGGCCCGGCGGCGGCTTGGCGTGGCGTGGCGGCCGAGGGTCGTGTTGCGGGAAGCCGTCGCGGGTTATGGGATGTGTAGCGAGGAGTCATCACTACAATGCGTTGGTTGGAGGGGGGATATCGAAGGTGTGTGGGAGGAGCGCATGGAGGTGCCGGTGCCACCGGTAAGGTGTCCAGCCGACTAGATCCGGTGTCGTTTTGTCTGTTAGCGCTTTCTCGCCGTCTTGATGCAGACAGATGAGGGCGGAGCGGTGCCGATGGCGGGGGGGCGGGGGAAGGAGCAACCTGGGTCGGCGGGAGGAGGATGTGCGGGGAGCAAGAGCTCGCCTCCCGCGGTCCGCCGTACTGTCGATTAGGTGCCGCGCATCACGTGCCAGCCTGGCTGACAAGAAGATGTGGTACACTGTACGGAAGAAGTACGGTCGAGCAGGTCTTTGTAGACTATGCGGAAGAAGTACGGTCAAGCAGGTTTTCGTACACTGTACGGAAGAAGTACGGTCGAGCAGGTTTATAGGTTTCACAGGTGCATGGTGCCATGCAGCCCAGACGGATGCAGAGGTGTGTAGTGCGCGGGGGTCTTGCCGGAATGCGCAGGGGCGGGCGGAAGACAACGCCGTACAGTGCGCCAGGAAGTGCCGTACCGTGGGCGGCGCGTCCGCTGTGCTTTGTTGGTCTCGGAAGGAAGTCCGGCCGGCAGCCTCCCATCTCCTTGAACATCGGAATCTACGTCTGCCAGTACGCTGCCTTTCGCCGCCCCTGCCCACGTGTGTTCGGTTCGGGGTGCCATGGCCACAAGCTCAACAGAGCCTGCGCGACTGGCGCCAACCTCCCCCGGGGCAGGGTCTGTGGAGACTCGCACCGCCCCTTGCAGACGGCTCGCGCTCAGATGCCGTGCCTGCATGCTGTCGTCTCAAGGCGGGGTCAGGCGGGGTCTGCGGGGAGGAGGGGGGTAAAAAAAGGAGAATCATGTGCGGGGCCCGATGGGGGCGGGGGCAACAAGGACAAGGGAGGGAAAGGCGGCGCCGCCCCTGGTGTCGCACACCCATGTCTGGGGCCGCCCCTCGCGTCCCCGCGGATCCCACTAACGGTTAACTAACGGTTCCCAGCAGAAAGACCGAATGAGAGATTAACAGGCCGGGTGGGTATTTGGTGAAAGCGACTGAAAGAAGGAAGAAAAGGAAAGGAAAGGAAAGGAAGAACGAACGGTACAGCGGGGCCCCACGGAGGGAGGGGTCACGGGTGGGTGCGCAGCTGCTTACCAGGGATCGGGCGAGACTGGGCAATCGGGAGGGTTCGGGTCGGGGGAAGTGGTGTCAGGTGGTGCTGGAGCGACCCCGCCCTGCCGCCACTCCTACTGCCGCCGCTCCACGGACGGTGACGGCCATACAGAACCGTTGTGCGCTCAAGGCCCGACGACGACGAGCAAGGGTGCGGTGGAGCCGGCGGGCGACACGCGCCGACCGCCGAGCTCTGACCCGGGGGAGGCCCACGGGGTGCCGTACGTCCTGAGTCCCATCGCCCCGAAACCCAACGCTCCAGGACCACGCTCCGTGCTCTGATCACGTGCCGTGACGGTCTGACCGCCCGCCCTCCCCGGACCCGGGATCCTGCTCACGGGGCTACAGCTGGAGGGCCCCGTCCGAACGCACGTGGTACGTACGGCAGTACGGGAGGGAAGATCGATTTCCTCGGAGCGCTGGTCTCCCCCAACTGTTCTGGAGGCGTGTGTTGGTGTGTAGCTCAGCGGGTCCCACAAAGGGCGCCGCGCGTCCTGCCCTGTCCTGACTGCACTTGGATTCCTGCTGGGTGGACTCCTGCTTCGTCCCTTACTCTTTCCAATCGCGCTGTTTGCGCCTTTGGGGCGGGCAAAAAATCGCTCCCCACCGAGGCGGCGATAGATGGTGGCTTGGTGGGTCGCTGGGTCCCTTAGTTTCCCGCAGTGGATTCAAAGAAGAAACCGTCAGACCGAGAGAACCACGGCGCGGGTTTTGGAGCGGGTTTATCTCACACGAGGTTCCGGGAGGGCCCGTGTGCGGTCAGGTTAGTCGCCACCCACACAACCACCGTTGAGGGGTTTTCCTCAGTCCTCATGCCCTCGGTATCCCCAGCCCAGGTTCACCCTCTTGGACCCCCACCCGCTGCCTCGCCCACCCGGACAACTCCAAAAAGAAGGCCGTGAACGACCCGGCGGCGTCGACCCGTTGGTGTGTGTGTGTGGAAACGAGGGAGGGCCGATCAGCACAGATTGGTGGGCGGTCAACCTCCAACTGCCCAACCAACACAACGCGACTGACGACGTGCGCAGAACCCGCGGGGCGCTCAACCACCCGCGGAGGCACCGATCCCGGCAGCGGCCGAACGGAAGACGCACGGCCGCACCGCGCGCCGGACACGGCCGCACCGCACCGCGCCATCGCCGTCCCAATGTCCGCTCAGCGACATCCTCCCGACAGCCCTTCACCGCTGCCACCTCGAACACTACAGTCCCTGTCCGATACAGCTGCGGGAAAAGCACCCTATCGGCCCGAAGGATTCGAGTGACCTCTCGTCCCAGCTGCCCTCCGCAACATCAGCTCCATCCAGCAGCTTCGGTCAGCTTCCGCCAGCTTCCGGCTGGCAGCGCTCCGCCGCCGCACGCGCCCCTCACAGCTCGCCGCACTCTGCGATCGTGATGGGCTCGACGGGTCGGTCCCCGCGGCCCGTGGGGAAGCCCTCCACCTTGCTGACGACGTCCAGGCCCTCGAGCACCTCACCGAACACCACGTGGCGCCCGTCCAGCCACGGCGTGGCCACCGTGCAGATGAAGAACCTGCGCAGTTGGGGGGAGGGGATTAAATTGAAAAAAATAAATGGGGGGAGGGGAAGGGAAGGGCCAGGGAGTTGGTGATACAGCCGTACTTGGTACGGCCGTACGGCCGCTCCGAGGTAGGGCAACGCGGGAGCGGCATTGCGCCCACACACCAAGACTCACTGGCTGCCGTTGGTGTTGGGCCCGGCATTCGCCATGGACAGGATGCCGGCGCCGGTGTGGCGGTCTGGAGGGGGAGGGAATGGGGCAGAGGCGGCGGAGCGGCAAGCCGCAGGCACAGCATAGGTGAAGGCTGGTGGACGACAGGAACAAAGGCGGAGGAAAAAGCCTCAACAGACAACAGAAGCTCACGCCCCCAGCGGTTTGCCGTTTAAGACGGAGGTTAAATAGCAAAGAAAACCCAAACCCAGAGAAGGACTCACACTTGAAGTTCTCATCGGGGAAGCGGGCGCCGTAGATGGACTTGCCGCCGGTGCCGTTTCCGGCCGTGAAGTCACCCCCTGCGGCCGGATTGGGCCGAAGCGGGGGCGGGGCGGTGCCGGTCAGGCGATTGGGGCAGAGCGGACACCGATTGGGGCAGAGAGGACACGCGGCTCTGTGCGGGGCAAGAGACTCGCAGCCGGCAGTTCGCACTGTTGTAAGCAGCCCCGGACCACTGCCACCGAGCCACCGAGCTCGGTTTGCCAGCACGATCGATACAGCACAGCGCAGCGCAGGCAGAACACAGCAGCAGCCACGCTCGCGACACGGCAAAAGTTGAACGATAGCACCGCACCAGGTTGTTTGTTTGCACCCTATCGCCCCGCTTACACCCTATCGCCCCGCTTACACCCTATCCCGGAATCCACCCCTGCGTCAGCCTCGTACCCTACCCTACCAACCTACCCTACCGTGCCCTGCTCTGACCCTTCCCTACCTTGGATCATGAACTGCCTGGGGAGGTGGTGACGTCGGACACGGTCCCGCGTTGGGACATGCGAGGGGGCGGGGGACGGGGGCCAGGGGCAGGGGTTTCGCGACGAAGCAGCTGGGCGTGCGGCGGCAAGCGGGAGGTTTGGTGGGCCTGTCGGTGTCGGTGATGCACAGATCGGCTGACTGACTGACTGACTGACTGACCCGACCCGACCGGACCGACCGATCATTAGGCCACCCGACCGATCACATCTGGGAGGATTGAGCTGGCGGGAAAGCGCTCTGGACCTCGTGTCAAGGCGCCGGGACATTGGCTGGTCCGCCGTGCTGTGTCAGCCCAGTGCGTGCCTCGCGTCTGTCCGTGCGTCCGTCCGTCACTGACCCGCGGGTCGGCGGAGGAGAAACCGCTCCGGATGCCGCATCAGCGCCGCCAGAACCACCTCGTCCACGTGTTCTACAGCCCCCGGCCCCCACTGGTTTGGGTCGGGCGGATTTCCTCCCACGACACACACCCCAGACAAATCCCCCGAAACATCCGTAAGCCAGCGAACACGGCCGCCCGGCCCTCGTAAATCAACAACGAACCAACCGACAACCGTCACATGGGACATGTGACAGACGACCCACTTGATCACACGGTGGAACGGCGAGCCCTTGTAGCCGAAGCCCTTCTCGCCCGTGCACAGCGCGCGGAAGTTCTCCACGGTCTTGGGCACGTCATCGCCGTACAGACCGATCACAATGCGGCCCGCGTTGTTGGCGCCGATGTTCACGTCGAAGTAGACCTGCCGTACACACCAGGCGCGGGCGCTCGAAGCGTCGTACTACGCGACTGGTAGGTGCACGTTCAACAACGGCAACGGCAAGGCGTGCGGCCGGATGACAGGGACCCTCCAAATGAGGCACAGCCAGTGGTGCTCGCAGCAGAGGCATCCTTTCGTAAAGATTGTAATCCGGTGTCCAGAGATCAGATCCCGGCCGCGTTCGGGAGTACGGATTTGGAGACATCGTACCTTCTTCGTGACAGCCGCCGGGTTATGAGCGGCGCGCACGGCCACCGTCTGTGGGGTGTGGCAGGAGAGGGCGAGGGGCGGGGGACAGCGACGAAGACATGGAACAAGGTAGCGCAGGTTGGTTGGCGGCCGTCCATGACAGAAGCTTCCTAGGACAGCCAGCAAACCTTGGTTGCCCCGGGGACGGTACCCAAGCAGTATCCTGACAGGCAATGAAAAGCTTGTCCCGACATTAGGACGTAAGCTTCTGTGAAGGTCATGCAGACGAGCGAACTTGTTCAGCGCGTGGCAGGGCGTAATATGATGGTCATGCCCACACCGACAGACTTTTACGCTGTGACGGCAGTACCGCAGAGTTACTAGGAAGTTGCCAATTATCACAATACGCTAAGAAAAGGGTAGCATGCACAGTGTTGCGCAGGGCTTGTGGTCCAGCGGGAAACGAGCGATCTGCGACAGAAGACATTCCGACGGCAGCCGCTCGCGCGCAAACATTTGCTCACGATAGCTAAGTCATGCTATTGCAATGGGCGCGTCTGGATGTCGGGGAACAAAGCGAAATACCTACCACACGACGAGCGGCGGCAGCGACGCGGGTGGCGCCGACCCGGTTGACACGCGAGATCGAAGTCTGCGATGCAGAAGGCATACAAACCGCCAGGGAACATACCACGTAAGACACGGGCCCGAAGGACCGATTGTCCGCAAGGATAACATCAACGTGCCGGAGGTGGTCTCACCAGGGCCATTGTTACGTGTTGTAATACACGTTAACAAGATGTAGGATATGAGAAGAGCTATCACGATGCACCCCCTTTATTGATTACCTCGTTCTGGAGTTACGGCATTCCGACTCAACTTCATCAGCTGACTTCATGCAGATATGGTACCCTCGCCAGTAGACGCCAATTGCATACAAGCATTTCCTTCACACACTATGCTTTTATGTGATGTAGAGAACCATAGCCTGCAGTTTTCGCTAGTTATGATAATACGGTCAACGAGTTGTGCACGGAACGCATCGCCTCCATTATGTATTGAATTTAGAGGCTGCTTATTCAAATCTTAATTTGTAATATAAGCATTCTGATTGATATACTTCCAACGACATTGTCAACTCCGCCTGCGGAAATGCTTCCACGTCAAAAGCGCTTTCAATACACGAGTTGTAACGGAGCCTGATATAAGCCTGAAGGGCGGGCAGGGTCCATCCTCGCCCGCCTCGCTGTCCGATGGCGACGCCGACGGACATCGACCCGGCGCCCAGCGCCCCGCCACCTCCTGTGGGCCGCGTTGTGCTCCAGCCAGGGCAGCTTTCAAAGCCCGAAAAGGTGGGTCACGACATGGCTAGGGCCGAGCCGTTAGTTTCCCGTGGGCGAGCACGTTCCCAACCGCCTTACGGCACCTGGGACCTGCCATCCACCACAGTCAGGCCTGCATCGGACAGGAACCCATCGGCCGACTTTGCAACTCTATTGGCCCTGCTTCTCTGGGTCTAGCAACTCGCACCAGAACGCCCCGGGTTTGCAAGCTCGGGTGCTTCCAGGCAGCGATGGTGATGGGCCGCACCGCACGGGGAGGGCACCGGTTGCTCCCCTGACACCGGGGTCTGTCACTTCCTGTCCGAGAGTCCCAGAGGCTGCACCGCGGAGCTGTGGAAGGCACGGGTTGCTCGGGGGAGGGGGACCCATTCTTACGCGACGTGAGGCCGCCCTGAGGGGCTGCGGAGCTGACACTGGAGCGGACAATGCCAGGGATAGGCGCAGCGTTAGACGCTTTGTGCCTGTGATCGCTCGGCCGTACTGCCTTTCGGGTGTACGACATGCCGTACTGTGTTCTCGGCGCCCGCCTAAGATGGGCCCTTCTTCTTCAGTGCCGCATCAACTACGGTAGCAGGGTAGCTTGATGCGCAGCGGGGACAGCAGAGGACCCAGCTGCATAACGCTAATAAAACACCCTCCCGCCGTTACCCGCTCACCTGCTTGCCGTACAGGTATGGGCCTCCTCCTCGGCCCTCATCATCGGGTTCTATCAGGCGGCGCCGTACAGCGAAGCCTTTAAGATCTTCTATAAGGTGCGACCCGCAGCGCACTCCGCGCATGAAGGAATTATTCATGTACACAAAGTACTACTGCATGTCGGCGCGTGACGGTGGTGGTGGCGGTGGTGGTGGTGGAAATGACCCCCTCCTTCCCTCCCTCGCGGCTGCTTGGCGCTGCATCCCCACCTCCGTGACGTGTCTGGGCTGGTGTTCCATTTCGTGTGATCTTAGGCCGGCAGAGCAGGGGTGCGTGAATATGCAAGGGGCATAGTAAAGCCAGTGATGCCCGTATGCCCACACGACTGCCCCTGGCCCAGCCCATGAACCGGGTAGCGAGATACATAGTAAGCCTGGCCCAGCCCATGAACCGGGTAGCGAGATACATAGTAAGCCTGGCCCAGCCCATGAACCGGGTGGCGAGATACATAGTAAGCCTGGCCCAGCCCATGAACCGGGTAGCGAGATACATAGTAAGCCTGGCCCAGCCCATGAACCGGGATAGTAAGCCTGGCCCAGCCCATGAACCGGGTGGCGAGATACATAGTAAGCCTGGCCCAGCCATGAATGGCGAGATACATAGTAAGCCTGGCCCAGCCCATGAACCGGGTAGCGAGATACATAGTAAGCCTGGCCCAGCCATGAAAGCGAGATACATAGTAAGCCTGGCCCAGCCCATGAACCGGGTGGCGAGATACATAGTAAGCCTGGCCAGCCCGGGTGGCGAGATACATAGTAAGCCTGGCCCAGCCCATGAACCGGGTGGCGAGATACATAGTAAGCCTGGCCCAGCCATGAACCGGGTGGCGAGATACATAGTACGGCTGCGGGCGAATGGCGAGCCCCGCGCAGGTCGGCACAGGTCAGCAGGCTGTCGGAGTTTGGCTGAGCTGGTGTCGTCGCGTCTGCCAGCTGATGCGGGTCCGTTGCCCGGGCGACTCAAACACACGCCACAATGTCTTTGTGTTTATGTCTGATCGATATTGCAACCCACCCGACCCCACCGTGGGGCCAATATTCTTACCAGTTGGCCGGCGACGTCGTGTCCTGTCCTGTCCCCCAGAAATCCGGAGCGGTGTTCGGCACCCAGGTGATGCTGACGCCCGCCTCCATCCTTGGCCCGGAGCTGGCTGTACGGCAACCCATGCAGGGTGAGGCGCAGTACTTCGAGGTGCGTGTGTGTGTGAAGGGGGGGTTATGGGCGGGTGGTGAATGTGTGCGGAGTTCGAGGATGGGGGCCCTGCGGGTTGTGCCGGACCCTGCGACCCGTGGTTGCTCGTACCGCACCTCGGGCAGCATGCGCTTCGTGCCCCCCGCCACCAGTGTCCCATGGGTCGGTCGCCAGGCCCGCCAGAGCCAGGGTTAGGGGGAAGGGGGAGAAGTGACGTGGATTGGGTTGCGTCGCAGGCATGCTCGGGGCAAGGTAAGGTTAGGGCAGGGAGCCTGATCAGGCGACATATCATCCCACGTGGTCTGCGCGGCGCTGCGACCTGCATCCAAGTGCAGCCTCTATGCTGTGCGGCGGCCAAAACCCAGAGGCTGCACGTCGATGCCGGTCGAGGGGCCGCGCAGACCACGTGGGATCGCACATCGCCTGATCAGGCTCCCTCAGCTGAAGCCGGAAGGGGCTGGCTCTGGACGCTGCGGAGCCTGAGGGGCTGCCAGCACATCTCAGACGGACCCGGTGGACCCACCCTTCCCCTCCCGGGGGGAAATGCTGGGTTGGACGGGCGGGTGGTGGAGCAGGCGGGCGGGCCCGTGGGTCGGCCAGGCCAGGTCAGGTCAGGTCAGGCTCTCACACAGCAGCGGTGCGGAGGCGGCGGCTCGGGTCCTCTCCTGGGGGCCTCTCTCGGGGGGGAACATCCGCCCTGCCACCGGTTCGTACACACATACAGCGGGGTTCCACGGTCGACACGTCTGTGGGCATGTGGAGGACTGTAGGGACATTTAGTCCGCACATATGCTGGTAGGTAGCCTGGTAGCGCACAACAGCTAGTCAGGTGTGGTCATCGCGACACGTGCCTGGGTAGGTGGGGTCATGGCCCGATGTGTTTTTAATCGCGGCGTTGAGGTGTGTGAGGTGTGGAGGTGTCTTGCCGCCTTGTCGGTGGGGCCTGCTGGGGCTTGCCCTGGTATACACTGTTGATCCGTTTGGGGTCCGCTGCAACGTTCATTCATTCACATGTCGTACCCGCCCCGAAACCCAAATCGCTCCCACCGTTCCCGCATTATCGATGCGTGCTTATCACCTGGCGGTTGTCGGGCGCGCTGTGTCGCGCCTTCGTTTTCCCTTCCGTACATCCGTACCTTGGTACCTTGCAGTACGAGATCAAGAAGCTGAAACCCAGCACGCAGTACGTGGTGAAGATCAAGACCAGCGACGATTCGTCCGAGGTGCGGTCCGACCGGCTGGTGACGGTCAGCACGGAGGAGGAGCGGAACCGGGACAGCGACATGCGCAACTTCGTGGGTGCGTGACGTCGGAGGCGCCTGGCGAGAGGCGTGTTCTCCTGGCGTGTGGCGTGGCGTGGCGTGGCGTGTGTGTTTCAGACCGACCTCCCCTCTCCAGGTCGCCGCCGGGGGGGGCACCCATGCGTGTGTGGGCGTGTGTATTTGTGCGTTTCGTAACGTTGCGCAACTTCGTGGGTGATGAGCGGGGGAATACCCCCTGTGGCGTGCGTTGTCGTGTGTATATTGCATTTGTGTGTGCATGTTGTGTATGTGACGTTTAGACAAGTGCGCGGCGGGTTTTTGGGGAGGACGGGTGTGTTCGCGTGAAGGAGGGGGAGGGGGCAGGTGTAATGAGATGCAAGGTCCGCTTGTCGGGGGTATGCACGTCGGTTCGGCGCGTGTCGGGCGAGGGCTTGGGCAGGATTTGCCCACGCGGAGGGGATCCCTTTCATCCGCTTCCGAACTCCGAACTCCGAGCTCCCCCCCCCACCAACCTCTCTTCATGCTCACCGCCCGACCCGGCAGGCGCGTTGGTGAAGCTGGGCGACTTCGACGGCCTCGTGGTTTCCTTTTCGTCCGGTACGGGGATCTTCGCGATCCGGATCCTGCAGATCGATGACGTGTCGTCCTCCCTGCAGCTGGCTCGCCTCACCTCCGACTACACGGACAGCGGCGTGCCGGTGCAGGCGTACACGCTGAGCCAGGTGTGTTTAGAGAAGTGATCCGCCCAAACCCCAACCCAGCACCAATATACATACCAAATGAGCCAGGCAGAACAGGAGTGGGGTGTGTTTAACAAGAAGCCCGAGGTGTGTGTGTGTGTGCACGTGTACGTGTTGCGCGAGGAAGCCCGAGCCGCGTGTGCGTGTCTCTGCGTGTGTTGTAGAACAAGATGAACTGCCCAGAACACGCAGTGTGTTGTGAGCCCGCTCCTGCCCTCGTCGCCCTTTCGACCAGGTCCGGTTCGGGCGGTGGGGCGGTGCCATCACGGGCAGCAAGGTGGTGAACGAGGGGGAGCTCAAGTGGCTGGTGGCCAGGGCGGTGCAGATGGGCGACAAGTCGGACGCGGCGGCGGCGTTCGAGGCGCGGCAGCGGATGCTGCAGGCGCAGGTGCGGGCTGTGGGTGCAGACTGTGGAGGGTGGCGCTTGGCTGCAGAACAGAATTTGAAAACGACAAGCCGAAGTGCGCCACCATTTGCTTGGGGGTCGTTTGCTGCAGGGCGGGCGCGGGTTTGCCCGCCTGCCCTTCCTGCACGGCTCCCATTCATTCCAGTTCGGAGTTGGGGAGGCGGCCCGGCCCTGCCCGCCTGCCCGGCAACAAGCCGCGGTCTGCACTACGAGTCAGATTTCCTGATCCTGCGACTTGCGTATCCGCAGTCAGATTTCCTGTTCCTGATCCTCCTGCTCCCCCTACGTGGGCCCAGGTGGAGCGCGTGACTCTGAGCCTGGAGGTGGAGTGGTCCAACCGCTTCCGGAACCTGCGCGTGAGGTCGCTCACCTCGCTGGCGCTGCTGGTGGGTCCGGGGGGTGAGGGGGGTCCGGGGGTGGAGGGGTGCGGGATGAGGGGTTCCGGGGTGAGGGGGTCCGGGGGGTGAGGGGTGAGGGGGGTCCGGGGGGTGAGGGGGGTCCGGGGGGTGAGGGGTGAGGGGGTCCGGGGGGTGAGGGGGGTCCGGGGGGTGAGGGGTGAGAGGGGTCCGGGGGTGAGGTTTGAGGGGGGTCCGGGGGGTGAGGGGGTACGTGGGTTCCGGCACTGGAAGGGTTAATACCCACCGGGCGGGGTGGTTGTGGTGGTTGTGGTGGTGGTGGTAAGGCAGCTTATCGCGGTTTCGCTGTCTTCATTGACAAAAGGGGGGGAGAAGAAACAGCATTAGGGGGTAAGGCAGCACACCCACGCACGTGGTCAGGTACGGACATAGGGACGGAAACATCGAAGGCACGAAGTCGCGCGCGAGCGGCAGCACCTAAGAGCAAGCCCGAGCGATCAGCAGCACCCAAACAGAAGCCCACGCCCAAAACTTCCAACACGCACTTCTTCACACGCCGAGCGGCTTGACGCGGTGATGGGGTTGCCTCGAGCAGCCGACCCGGTCAGGCCTGGTCGCTAACGTTGGCGGATTCGATTTCCTTTGACCTCCATCCCCATCCCCTTTCCCATCCCCATCCCCATCCGCCTCCCCATCCCCTTCCCCATCCCCATCCGGATCCCCTTCCCCATCTACTTCCCCATCCGCTTCCCTTATGACTTGTTTCTCGGGACAGGCGCTCGTGGCGGTGGCGGCAGTGGCGGGCATGTGGGGCATGCTGGGGGCGGCGGGGCGGCGGCAGCGCGACCTGGAGGCGCGGTTGGCGGCCAGCAATGTACGACAATCGGAGCTTGAGGTAAGTACGACACACCGGGGAAGTACGACAGTAACGGTAATACGACAGTCACGACGCTGCGGCAGCGTATTCGGACCAGAAAGTTCTGAATTCGGCAGCGGGCCAATAGGTCCTAACGGTTTGAAGTGCATGAAACGCGACAAAGACCGGATTCTTGGCATCCTGACAGCTGGCACCCATTTTTAACATTAATCCATCCTAAAAAATATTTGACACCATACAACGCAAAGCCTCTTACCCTCTTCTGTACGGCACTGCTGTACAGGCCGAGCTGCATATACTGCACCTGTACCGGGTGTCCTTAGAGCTGGATGTGGAGCGGCGGATGGCGCTGACGGCGACCGGCGGGGCTGGGCTGGGTAATGGCAGCAGCAACAGCAGTCGAGGAGGAGGAAGAAGAGCGGGAGGCAGTAGCAATGTTTTCTTAGACGTGTACAGGGCAGCGGTACAAGGCAGCGTCACCGCAGAGGTCGGCGGCAGTAGCAGTGGCGGATCTGGAGGGACCGAAGAAGGGAGATTGGGGGCTGGCGGCGCCGGCGGCGCTACAGCCTCCAACAAGCGGAAACGCGGCGGCAGCAGCAGCAAACCAAGTGGCCGCGGGTCCCACGGCAGTAGCAGTGAAGGTGGCGGCAGTAGCAAGGCCGGGCGATTCGAGGATAACCGTGATAACCGCCGCTCTGGTGCTGCTCGGGGAAGTAGCGGCGGCGGCGGCAGTAGCAGACGAACCGGTGCTTCCTCGGATGACCGGTCGCGTAGCGCTGGGACAGCCGGCGGCGGCGGCGGTGGTGGTGGGAGCAGCAGAAAGGCCTCCAGGGGCGGCGGCAGCGGTCGTGGTCGAGACGCGGGCGTGGATGCGGAAGAGTACGGCGGCGGCGGCGCCGCCGCCTCTGACCTGTGGGGCTTGCCTCATCAGGCACTTCGAGCGGCACTGGAAAGGAGCCGATCGCGACGACATCATGCAGGTGGGAGGGGAATACGGGATAGGACGGGACGGAACTAACGGAACACGGGCTGGAGGATGGGATGGGGCTGAGGGACTGGGGTTATGCTCTTCCCAAGTGGATGGATGTCCCATTTTGGTATGTTGGCTGGTATATTGTGGATGGGCTTCTGGGCCCTCCCGAAGCTTCAAGGGCGCCGTCCACCACCATCACACCGCCATCAAAAGCGGAAGTGCTGTCTCGGGGCTAGGGCCCCTAGTCCCCGGACTTGGAAATCTGTACCATACGCCATCTCTACATGGCTGGGGCGGCTAACCAGAAACGCAACTGTTGCATAGCCTGTGCGTGTGTTCAGTTAGTTCAGTGCGGAGACCGCCAGTCCGCGTATGTATGACTCTCCTGCGGCAGGTGGCCGTCAGGGCCGGGCCGAACGGCACCCTGCGGAATGGCTGGTGGCCGCGGCGGGCCGCCGCGGGGCCGCGGGTCGCATGGACCGGACACTCGTGGACGTGGAGGACGAGGAGGAGGACGACGAGGTCAGTGAGGAGGAGGAGGAGGAGGAGGACCAGCCCGATGCCTGGACGTACATCCACTACGTCTCCAACGTCTACGCGCTGCACCTGCAAGTGCGTGCGTCCGCGCTGGCCTTGGCTGCGGCGGGAAGGGGAGCGTGGAAGCGGACGGAGGGAAAGAGGAAACCCATAACAAATCCGTCTAGTATAGCTGCTATAATTAAGGATACGGCATCCTACCGTTAATATCAGGATTTGGAACCGTAATCAGTCACGTTTCGCTTCTAAACGTTCAAAAAGCGTAAAAGCATCGGCGGTAGAACCGGCGAGCCCTCAAAATAGTCATCAATAATTTCTGCCTTACGGGGAGAGGGCCGGAGAGGGCCGGAGCGTGGAGGAATGAACCACACGGCTTCACTGACTTGCGATTCTTACTGACTGCCGGGGCCCTGTCCGGCCCTCTGGGGAGCGGATGTGCGCGCCTGGCGAAAAGATGTGTTCAACGCTTTCCATCGAACCGGAATGGATGCCATGGCCTGTGTGGTCGGACCTTCTGTCGCACTATGCGGGGTGGGCCCTCCGCTGAACTTGTCGGGGGCCCTGCGCCACAGAGCAGCGTGCGGAGCTCCGGACAGGGAAGGGGACCGAAGGCAGAGGAAGAGGGGATGCGGGAGCGGAACATAGGGGAAGGCAGGGCAGGAGTTTGGGAATGGGGAACCCCCCCTCTCTCTCTTTGCCCTCGTGCCACGTCATGCGTACTTGCTCAATGCTTAATTATCTCACTTCATGGTTGCTCCAGCCGACCCATGGGTCACCCTGTGACCCTCCACCTACAAACCCGTCTGCCTGCAGGAGTGGATGAAGGTGCAGCTGCAGAAGGTGGGCTGGGTGGGCGTCTCGGAGGGGTATTGCTGGACTGGGCAGACAGAGGGAGACTCTTGATATAACCATGATGTGGGCCGAGCGACCGGCGGGGTGGGGGGCGCCGGGACGCGGCTGGGCACCCCGGGTCCGTGTCCAGACTTGTGTGTGAACCCCCGCCCTGGAGCGGTCCCCGATGAGGAGGCCAAGGCACCGAACGCCCTGTACGGTAAATGCATGTGCCGAATGACGCCGAACCATTTGGAGTCCAGCAGATTCTGGACAGCAGCCACTCCGCGGCGACATGAGTGCAGCGGAAGCTCAGTGGGCAGCCGTGCGCGGCGATTGCCGTACACCGAAGTATGGAATCTCGCGCCGCCTGCGCCCAACACGTGCCTAATCAATCAGGGGCCTTATCATTCGCAGCCACCCTCGCACCCTGTGGTTTCCGCCCCGCATCGGAGGATGCGACGTTACTGTGCCAGGACTGGTCTCCCTACTCCTGCCTGCTGCCGGTTAGCACCTCCCACTTTGTTCATTTCACCTGTCCAGTTGCCCTAACCTGAATTAACCCGTAGTTCTTGGCAGACTACGAGCAATGATGGTAGTCGATTCAGTCGATGCACCTGCCCGATTCCCGTAACCTTGGCTAACTAGGCTAACTCGTAGTTTCTGGGCAGACAATTTATAACGATGGTACGGTAATCGATTCACCTACCTGCCCGGTACCCCTAACCTGCGTGTACTCGCTCGATGTCGCAGAGTGTCCGTCGAAAGGTGAACCAGATGCTGTTGCCTGACCGGGGGAGTGACGACAGCGGCGGCGGCGGTGTTCTTGGCGGCGGTGGCGTGGGGGAGGCCGATGCTGACGAGGCCGACCGGGTCGACGGCCGGGCTGCGGGACACGTCGCTGACAAGAGAAGCGACTTAGATAACTCGAGGGAAGGCCGGGTGACAGCGGGCGGCGAAGGTGGCAGCGGAAGGGGTCGCGACAGCGGTGGCGGGGCTGGCGGCGGCGGCGGTGGCGGCGGTGGTGAGGATGCCGGTGGGTTGCAGGGCGGCGGACGCTGCAGCGGTTACGGCCCGGACAACTTGTGCGACCTGTACAACAGCGGTTATCAAGAATTCTACCTGCCGTACGATGACGATTGAGGGATGAGATTATACGAGGGCGTGATGGGGGGCTGGCAGATCAGGGCAAAAGGCGTGGCGGTGTACGTGTCTGGACGGGAACGTACGTGTGCTGAATGATAAACCCGAACATGAGCGTATGTGTGTGTATGTGTGTGTGTGTGTGTGTTTCTTAGGCAGGCAGCACAGGAGTGCGTGATGACGTGCAAGGGGCCGTGTAGCGCCCGAACATTTGCCCGTATGCGTGTATAGTATACCAATTGCCCGACCTATATAGTAAATACAAGGCTGCGGTGTCGGATGAGCGCTGTCAATCTGGCGCGCTGTTGGTGTCGCTGTGTCGCGGAAGACTACCAGCTGCTGGTGCGGGTCGGCTAGCTACCTTGGCCACACAGACTCACAACATATATTTGCGTGCGTGCAATCCTCGCGTTGTTATTGTGACTGTGTGTGTGCGTGTGTGCGTGGGTTATTACATACCTGCTGACCGGGCCTGTGTGGCGCTTGCCAAGGGCTGCGAACCCAGCCCTAGGGAAGACCGCCGAAGCACTATGTGTGTGTGTGACAAGGAAACATTGTGCTGGGGGTTTGGGTCCAGGGCAAAGTGATTCAAGGCTTTCGGAAGGCTGGGGACTAGCCGCTGCGGTCGTCTTCATTCAGCCATGCAGGGCTGTCTGGACGAACGAGAATGCGAGGTACTGCACTGTACGACATAAACAAAGTAACTGTACGGATGCATGCCAATGGTTATGGCACGAAGGAGCGTTTTGATAGTTACGGCCCTTGTGACATGACCAATGTCCATGCCTGATTCGTGTTTGGTGTATTACTTGGGAGATGAATAGAGTAAATAGAGCTGGCGAAGGCTTCTCGAGATGGCCGGGATGTGTGTGTGGACAGTGTATTTGAGGTGCAGGGGTGCACGTCTAGTCTACGATATCATCACCTTTATTTGACGATGCAATTAAAACTGCGTGCAGCACATACAATTACGTACGCCCCCTCTCATATGGTACTGACATTCAAGGTGCGTGTTCGTGTGTGTATCGTTAGTTCGTTACATACCTGACCGGGCCCGACGTTGGCCAAGGGCTGCTACCTACGTCGCCCTTATCCCCTCGCTCTCAACCAAGGGCACGTGCCCGATCCCCATTTTACCGAGAAACGGAATTGGGCAAAAGCCCATCCTGTGCGGGCCGCTACTTGCAACCTCCTCAAGTCCTTGCAGCACCAGATGAAGCACGCCACGCGGCCACCGACAGCAGTAGTAATAATCATAATATTCGTCGCGTTATATATCCTTCGTTGTTCAAAATAAGATGGACGGAGGTACTTGCGATTACGTTCTTTCAAATAATATCTGACGTACATACAATATGTAACAAAGACCGATGAAGCTGACATATGAGGAAAGGGTATGACAAGTAGGGGGCTTCCTTGAAGCCGGAAAAAGGGCGGGGCCCGTACAGGCCGGGTGTTTTACAATGAAAACTCTATTACCGCGCAAGAGTGTGAGAGAGTGAAAGAGTGCCATTGAGGGTGTCGTTGCTGTTGTAGGTGGATCAGCGTGCATAGATTCCGCAAGCTCACACAGGTAGGTAGCCCCGCCCGAACCCAAGGTGCAGTACACTCGCTCCGTTGGCAACGGCGGTCACCGAAGCGGAAATCAAAACGCTAGTCACGTCTGCACTACCACATCCGTCTGTGATGTTGGTGCGTGGCGTCTAGTGGCGTCTTGATGTTCAAATACCAGCAGCAGAACACCAGAAAAAATGGAAGTTCAATTTAGCACGCGCCGCCCGTTCATAATTCAATATTTCATCACGCTGCACCTGTTAAAACAGATATTAGCGTGAGAGGCATTGGGTGGATGTTGACCTGGGTCCATGGAGACCGTGGAGCTTTACTGAGACCGTACGTGCGCATACATTGTTTGTCAGCTAAACCAAAGATACATTGCTTGCAATAGGACAATTAATATGCCAAACCTTGCGAATTTGTTTTGTGGATAAGCAACGTTTCGCCGTTAGGTAAGCATGCTTCGCATCGATCGTGCCTGCATTCGTTTATGTACACGGGACCAACAACAGCCAGCGATGTTTCTTATTATTGGATAAGAAGATTTCTTTTCATCATTCTCAGCAGATTTCCTTTGATTGAGGTCCGCGACCTCGCTGTTCATTTGAGTGCCGCTTCGGCGCATGAACAGGCTCGAGCCGGACAGGGCAACTAACCAAGCCGTTAAGCATGACGAGCTGCGCCACGGTCGGAACCTTCTTCACGTTCTGTCAGCTTGCTGTGGACGTGCTGCTTCTCTGTGCCGCAAAGTGTGCCGCATAAATATTGCTAGGCAAGACACATGCATGCCTGTAACTAACGATTATAACGTCTTTGAATTGTTTTGCATCGTGTAGTATGTATCTATTACTATTACATCAATAAACTTGTGCTTCACACATCATCTATTCCTATACAAAATCAAAACGACTTGCCGGTCTGCCTTCTGTCGTACGTCGAATCGCATTTCGCCATGCCCACTCTCTTTGCTGTTGCATTCTTCCCTCAATATCAACTTAGCACTGCCTTTTAGCTGGTCTTGTCCTGGACAGCTCGCGACAATCTCCGCACATCGCCTCCGTCTCCACAGTCTGTTTCACGCAGCTTTCATTGGGGACCGTGGGGCGAATTTTCCCTTCACAACGGGCCAAATTGCGGGCCAAATGGTGCCCGCTGCGCGGAGAACTTTGAGTTTTCGGAGCTAATTGAGCGGAAAATCGCGTTTCCCGTATCACTGTGGTCAGCTTAATAATTACATTAACGACACAGACAGCTGTGACCTGCAGGTGATTACCTATCATCATACACAACCAGGTCGCCCAGGCTAGCTGCTGCTCAGCAGCGTATCGCTCGCTCGGCACGCACGGGCAGGCAACGCACGGGCAGCAGCAGGTTGCCTGAATAGGAGTGGATTCCATACAGTGCTTGTAGTGCCAGTCACACCTAGCTGCTTAGCTGCCAGTACCTACGTGGACGCCATACATCGACTTCGAATCCAAAGGATATATATATGTACTGCTGCCGTAACCCGTTCATCACGCGTACATATAAATAGGACCGGGCGGGTCTGTGTACATGCCAGCAGTGTCTCAGGTATGCTTCTTTCTCACAGCTCATCAACTACAAGATTCAAACCCTCCGACCCGTACATCTAATACTTCCACGGCCAAGTTGCTTGCTTGCTTTGCACTAATTGCACCTGCTCTTACATACTTAACCGAATCGCATCCGTTTATTTATTCACGTATTCCTTTGCCGGGCTTCCTGACAGCAGTAGTCTATCAAGCAAGGACTGCTTCAATATTGCTATCATTACCATACATGAGTGGCAGTATGCGCCGTCGTTTGCCGCCGGCGGTTGCTGGTGCTGCTGGAGGCCTGCTGCTGCCGTCGCCACCAAAGCCCGCCGTGGCCCTCCTCCTCATCATCATCATGGCGGCGTTTCATTCGGTCGCATGCCTCGGCGGGGTCGTCGCTGCCGCCGCTGGTAACACCAGTAGTAGTGAGGCCGCCGCACCCCGTCCCATCAGCCTGGAAGAAGCCACTGCGCATGCGGCTCCGATCAGCGAGTTGGTGTTTGGAGTGCTGGCACCAGGGCTGGTTGTTGCCCCGGCGGCGGCGGCCAGCTTATCAGCAGCACCAGCGGCGGCGAATGCCTCGGCTACCTTATTAACCGCGGCTGGCAGCAATAATAATGGCACGAGTGCAGAGCAGCAGCAGAGGGGCAACAGACGCATGCTTCAGCAACTGCGTTGCTCGTCGACGGATACCTCTGCAGCTGCGGTACGTATTGTCGGTATTGAACGTAAATATATATATGTATATACGTAGGACGACGTATGTAGAGCCTTCGGCGGACACCGACGGGCGCGCGCATGCAGATCCACAACGGAATTACTTTTTGTGCGGTGCATGGATGTACGACCGAGCGATAATAATAGATCACGCATAAGTGCATACGGCATGCTATTCATGCAAATATCTACACATATCGACACGAGCAACTAGCTATCAATATATAGACACGCCTTCCTTCATTCGTTACTTTCGTTTCCAAGCAATTTTCGTACATATACACTATATATACCGACACATGATAAAGGTGCGACACCACCGGGTTGCATACTCCACGCATCCTGCCTGCTATATGTCGTACATATGCAGTGCGCGCGCGTTCCTGCATGCATGCTGCGTGTGGGTGCACCCGCACGTGCGTGCGTTCCTTCGCCTTGGTTCGGTCGGTGATCTATCGCTCGTTGCACCGCACGCACACCCTCATCTATCAAATGTCGTAATGTCGTTGACTAGCTATCTCAAAAGATGTTCCCGCGCACTCATTGTTGCGGCGTATATTCCGTACATACCACCGTACGTGTGCGTATGTTTATATAATATAGCCGATCGACACACTCACTCCACACGCACTACTACTGCGTGCTGCTGGCATGGCGGTGGCCCCTCCATCCAGGTCCTCGAGTGCACTAACGCGGTCCGCACCAACCCCGCGATTCTGTCGGACGCACCTTGCTACAACAGCATCAGGGTACGTCCGTGAGCGGTTGCATGTGTACTGCACGTATGTATGTGAGGGTGGGACCGTACGGGCAGGACCCTGATGGGTGCTCGCGAGCAACCGTGCGTGGCTCCCCAAGACTACGGGCCACCGCTGGCGAAGTGACCGCTGCCTTGTTTGGGGTGTTGGGGTCGGTGGTGGTTCGCTCACTTCATACCATCCCCCTGAGCGGGCTTTATCCCTAGCTGGGGTTGGTTCTCAGGAACAGGCAGGGTAGGCAGGGTGGTGCCCTGGTAGGTAGTGTGGGGCCGGGGTAGCCGGCGGGGAGTGTTTCGTTGCACTTGTGGAGCCTGTCCGGTGCGCCATACATGGTGGCGCAGTTTCGTTTCTGTGTGTAGTGTATCGATGTAATCGATGTGTGGTCGGTGAGGAAGCTTCGGCTGCTGTCACCGATGAACCGCGGGGTCCGCTGTAACATCCTTAATAAAATATGATACACAGATACTCCGTCGCTGTCTAGCAATCTACCCTACGTACCCAACTTATTGTTGCACGCAGAATGCAAAATAAAGGTACATACGGAATAAAGAGGCTCTGTATGTATAATAGGTCGGTCCACCTGCCGCCGCCTGCTGCTGATGACATGCATGCATAATGTTTGCCGGCCATGTCCCGGTCGTCGTCCCTCCGCCGCCCAACATCCCCACCCCCCCGCAGTCCTGGCTCGCGAACCCGCCCCGCCGAGCTCTGACGTCCAACAGTGCCCTGACAACCGCTGCCGTACGGCACAACAATTTAATGATCTCCCAGAACAGAATGGACCACATGTAAGCATACGTACATATGTATTATATGTAAACAATGTATAGAAGGCGCGGCCGATCGTCGTACGTATGTAGGGGCTGTCCAAACTCACAATCCTGCTTTATTACGGCAGCTTGCTTTCCATCGTCGTGGTGGTGCACCACAACGATGAATTGCAAGCTGCCATGATATATAGTGTGCCTGCCTTACCATCCCACGCAGCACTGCCTGGTGCTCATGTGGACTATACTTGCCTTACTGTGCCTGCTGCTTGCACATACAGCCTCGCTCTTTATTTATTATGCACATCCTTCCTTAAGCTGCTCAGTCGGTTCTGCTGCCTGCTACGCTTTCCTTACGTGTCCGCCATGTGCCACTTCTTAATAATCCATGTTCACAGCCATGCCAGCAGGGGGGTTCGACAGGGGGGGCTCCCTCCATGTCCCCTTTTTCCCTGAATAGTCTTTCTAATGGGGCGGGGGCTGTTATTACGTATTATTTGTATTATTATTATTCTAACGAACCAACCAACGAACGAACGTCGGTACTTACTCGTCCCACATGCATGCTATTCGCTCCCTCGTAGGCTGCCTGGCGAGCGCGACCTCGGCAGCCGAATCCGGGACGCCGGCTACAGCTTCTCGGGTTGTGCTGAGAACATTGCGATGGGCCACTCCAGCGCAAAAGATGTGGTGACGGCCTGGCTGTGGTGAGCATACATGCATGGAAGAGTTAATATATATTTATTAACGCAAGCAAAATTTACGCACATGCATGCATGCATGCATGTATACATGCATGAACTTGCTTACGTGAGCTGGCGGACCGTTCAGCCATACGTACACCTACCTGATGCACCACAACCAATAATATAATAATAACGATGTCACACGAACGTATGTACGCACGTGCGTGCGGCACCGCTGCAGACACGCACGCAAATAAAAAGGCCGGTTAGGCCGTTGCACGACATGCATGCCTACGTGGCTGGATGGCGTATGTATCTATCGATCGATGTTTCTAACGTTTCCTGCTTGTTGGTGCGTCCGTCCGTCCGTCCGTCCGTCCGTCCGCCATCGTAGCTCGGAAGGCCATCGTGTCAACATGTTCTCTTGCAAATACGCGGACATTGGAGTGGCGTCGGGCGGGGCTCGAAGGTTCTACACGCAGGTACGTACATACGGTACCTACTTGCGTACGCGAATGGACGTATATATACGGTAGAAATTAAACCGCTACATACAAGATGGACCCGAGTCCCGATCGAACGGGGGGCGTTCGTTCCAGCCGCGCGACGGGCCCAGCGAGCTCGTTCGTAATACTCGTAGCATAGGCATCTCATCTCGCTCCGTCGCTCATTAGTCCCTACTATACTACGCCTACCAAGGACTGCGCACCTACGTACCTAGCTGTCCTCCATCACCCGCGGGGTCGTCATGCAGCCGTACCGGCTGACGCACCAGCAGATCAACAGCGCGCCGCCAGGTAGGGGGTGCCTCTCCTACCTGGCTGGAAATCTCGCGAGACCCACACATGCATAGCGGGGAGCGAAGGAGATGGGATTCGAACCTACATACCGCTGACTTCTGGATATGAGACGTCATTCGATTTGCGGCTTAGTAGTTACTAAGCTAATTACTCGAGGTCAAGGCGGGCGATGCGAAGCAGCTGTAGATAGAGCAGCAACGAGCAGCAACAGCAGGTAAGTCCTCGCCTCCGCAAGCAAACACAATTCCATCCCCTCACTCTCCCTGGCTTTCCGAAGGAAGGATCGTACACTTCCGTACGTGCATGCGTGTGTGACAAGAAAGGAGAGGCGTACGCCAAGACTGCCGCCTGATACATCTACGGGATCAATTAATAAATCGATGCACGCAGAACTTCGGATGCCGCTATGGGACGAGCTGCAACAGCTGCGGCAGCTCGGACGGCGGCGGCAGCTCGGGGGGCGGCGGCGGCGGCGGCAGCTCGGGCGGCGGTGGTTCATCCTCAGGCGATTGGATTGAGTTGCGCCCGATGCACATCTCGGGTCAGTCGTTTTGCCTGGACATTCAGTGGAGCCAGACGGGC
This sequence comes from Eudorina sp. 2006-703-Eu-15, assembly GCA_003117195.1. NCBI lineage: Eukaryota > Viridiplantae > Chlorophyta > Chlorophyceae > Chlamydomonadales > Volvocaceae > Eudorina > Eudorina sp. 2006-703-Eu-15. The sequence continues at coordinate 320,750 of BDSI01000128.1, forward strand.
AACGGCATCCCCGTGCATCAGTGGTCGTGCAACAAGTCTCTAGCCCAGAAATTCCGGTTGGCGGCCTCCGGAAAGGGCTGGAGTGTGGTCGACTCCTGGGGACGGTGCTTGGATGTGCCCGGGTTTCAGACGGGTAACGGCGTCGGGCTGACGATGTGGCAGTGCCATGGCGGCGTGAACCAGCAGTTTTACTTCGAAGGTGCCGGTCAGCAGTACGTGTACAGGCTGCGCAATGTGAACAGTGGGAAGTGCGTCGGGATCCAGGGATCCAGCTCCACCGCCGGTGTGCAGTTCACGCAGAACGACTGTACCAACACCGCCAACCAGGCCTTCATGCTGTACCGCTTCTGATGAATGAACACACATGCACCGCGTGTATGTGCAGGTGATGTGTAGATAGACAGCAGGATCGCACGCATACGTACACCGACAGCCTCATGTGTTGCCACACACAGGCGGCGTAGGCGGCGGCGTACTTTCTGTATGTACGTACGCATGTTTATATGTCTGCCCATGCATGCAATGCAGAGCCGGATCTATAGTCACAAGCAACCCATGCATTCGTCCGTCCCTTATTGGATCGTAATCGTTTCAGCATGTATAGATAGGCGGCCTACCTGCTGCGTGCTGTGTTCGCTCGGCTTGTTTCATTATTATTTCGTTTATTCGCTGGATGGATTGAGGAAGCCCGCGCTATATCGATGGTGCGCGTGCGTGGGTCCGTCGGTCGGTATGTGCGATCGGTCTGTGCGTGGGACGTACGGACGACGGATCGCACGGACATCGATGTATGTTACAGCGGATGTTACAGTGGCGGTATGTACTAAATGTACGGGCGGGCGGCCTACATACGCAGGCGGCCGGCCGCCGGCAGCTCGCTAAATGCCGTATCATTAATTCGTTGCACAATTGGTACGGCGGCGGGGGTGAATAATTAAAAAAATGTAATAAACAATGCGTGCATGTGCCCCTCATAGTTTCTGGTTAGCACTCTAACTATCTAAACTATCCGCAGATTAGTTATCAGATGATGATGACCCGCCCACGCCACCAAACGACGTCATCAATTACATCAATCACTACTGATGATGGCTGAGTTGATCTTACTTACAAATCAGCACCGATCTGCATCATTCACTCATCATGCATGTGTTCACGTGCGTGCATACGTATGTGCCGTATGGATTCAATCTTTTTACGAATAAATAATTAACTGTTTGCTTGGGGCCTCGCAAAGTGTCCAGAAATATTCGGATGGATTCCTCGCAAATCTATCTACATGTATGTATTTATTTCCGGCGACGGGGCATCCAGTTTGCGGTAAGCACGGTGACCCGTACATGACCCGTGCTCGAGCAAGGGTAAAAATAATGTACGGTGCGTGCACCGTGGCTTACCCCTTGCTCAAGCAAGGGTACACACATATTCTTCATTTGAGACAGCACAAGTGCAAATGAATATAAAATTCAATTTTATATTGTCGTGGATGTTTGGGGCACAAAAGGACACAAGGGTGGGACAAACAATCCGACCCTGCAGCGGCCTGAGCAAGGGGCCGTGCGCGACCCTTGCTCAGGGTGTTGCGGCCGCGATCTAGGCCCCGACACACCGTTCGGCCCCGGCAACAGGCGCAACTGCACTGCCCGGCCCTGCGCAGCCGTGCAGTCCCTAGCCGCGCCCAGGCGACCCCGGCGCGGGAGCCCTGGGACCCTGCCGTACACCTGGCGTTCGCTCGCAGCCCTTGCTCAGGACCGGCGCGGCCACGGGGCCGCCGCCCGACCTGCCCGACCGCTCCTGCGCATGCTCCGGCACCTGCCTGCCGCGGCGGGGTCCTGGGCTGGCCGCTATTTGCAACCTCGCTCCTGAAGTCCTTGCAGCACCTCGTCACCCTCAGCAACTCGGGAGGCGCGCCCCTGCCGGTGCGGTAAAGCAAGCTAGCCTAATCGTATTAGCTAATGGTGCACCGTCCGAGTGCCTCTGCCGTACGTCTCCCTCCGGAAGCACATCCATCAGTTGACACTACCGCAATTAGGCGGCGTAAGGTTCTGGGTTCGAATCCCAGGGTGACCCCCGACATTGTTCGGGGGCACGAGATTATGGCTAGCTGCTGGGAGATATCGGACCCGCCATCACTCGTCCGAATATATGTCAACGGGAAGATATCATGTCCTAGTGAAGCAAGGGGGCAAGAATCTCAAACTCCATCTGTTGGCAGGCAAAAAGTATCTGAAATTTCAGAAGTTTTCGGGCAATTAGATGTTTTATATCTTAAGATAGCCACCCTGGCCTGAATGCCCAGTTCGCGGTTCCATCAATATACGCACGCACCCTTATTAGAGATCCCGCGAATGATTTCGTTTTAGACTCGCTGCAGCTGGGTGCGTGCGTGGTCCGGTCCCAACCCCACCAATTACTCCAATCCCCGTCTATCTCGGCGGTCGGCCTAGCTTTGCAAAGCTGGCAACTCGCTGCCATACATCCAGAGAACTCCATGACTACGTACCATGCATGAGTGCGCGCGCCTTAGCTACATGTATTTATTTCCGGCGACGGGGCATCCGCAGCTAGCCCTGGCCACGGGCTATTAGGGCTATGCGCCTCGCCTCATTGTGCACGGTGCGCCATGGTGGCGCAGTTTCGTTTCTGCAGTAGTGTATATATATGCATGTGTGTATGTTGAGGAACGAAGCTTCAACTGCTGTCACCGATGACCCGCGGGGTCCGCTGTAACATCATTAATAACTTATTAGTCCCGCCGTTCGTTGCTTTTTTCCACGCCGCGCTCGCCTCGGGAGGGTTTCGGCTCGTGAACGGGGTCGGTGTGTACTTGTGTATGTATTGCTTCTTGGGGCGGGGGAAACGTGGGCGCGGCCTGGGACCTTGTTCACCGAATGATCGATGTTTATGGCACATGCATGTGATTGGGCCCGCAAGCAATCGAGTGAGTACAATAGAAGTCGGTCGCAGCTGTATATATGTAGTAGGTAGCCTATTTAATGCCTGTGACCATATATGTGTGCGTGCATGCAGCAGCTGCTTCGTTCATTCGTCCTCACAGACACCGACGGACGGACGAACTCGGTTCTACGAAGCGAAGTTGCCTGATATGGAGGATGGATGGAGTGGAGGCGTGGCGGATTGAATCCAATTGGAATCCATACTCACCCATGCATGCGAAGGGGCCCTAGCAATCATGCATGTAACGGTTACAGAATCATGCATGCATGGGAACTATCTACTCGCTCCTGAGCATGCCCAGGAACAACCACCGGCCGGATAATTGCAATATTATTGTTTGAGACACGAAGAAACCAAACAAGTGCAGTAGGGGGGACACGCACGTTTCTGCCGTCTACGGCACGGCAGCTAACAGCAGCGGCGGCGCGACATATGTACATGTACAGCAGCTCCGCGCGATGCATATATACATGCATGCGTGCGTGTAGTGCGCGCGTTCGGCGGTGCAGCTGCCATGATGATAGATGATTGCAACAACAGAAAACGAGAAGCAAACCATGTGTGCTGTCGGTGGTCAGGCATTCACGCCGGGCGGCGGGTGCGATTGCGTACGTACGTATCTTACATTATTGATGATGAAATGGTACAACAATAAGTTTGACAAATAACAATGGATGAAGCACGCCGTGCGGCCACCGACAGCAGTAGTAATCATAATATTCGTCCCGTTATATATCCTTCGTTGTTCAAAATTAGATGGACGGAGGTACTTGCGATTACGTTCTTCTTTCAAATAATATCTGACGTACATACAATATGTAACAAGATAGACACATACAGGCAGCTGTGACCTGCAGGTGATTACCTATATATCATACACAACCAGGTCGCCCATCCAGGCTAGCTGCTGCTCAGCAGCGTATCGCTCTCTCGGCACGGGCAGGCAACGGGCAGCAGCAGGTTGCCTGATTAGGAGTGGATTCCATACAGTGCTTGTAGTGCCAGTCACACCTAGCTGCTTAGCTGCCAGTACCTACATGGACGACATACATCGACTTCGAATCCAAAGGATATGTACTGCTGCCGTAACCCGTTCACGCGTACATATAAATAGGACCGGGCGGGTCTGTGTACATGCCAGCAGTGTCTCAGGTATGTTTCTTTCTCACAGCGCATCAACTACAAGATTCAAACCCTCCGACCCGTACATCTTATACTTCCACGGCCAAGTTGCTTGCTTGCTTTGCACTAATTGCACCTGCTCTTATTAACCGAATCGCATTCGTTTATTTATTCACGTATTCCTTTGCCGGGCTTCCTGACAGCAGTAGTCTATCAAGCAAGGACTGCTTCAATATTGCTATCATTACCATACATGAGTGGCAGTATGCGCCGTCGTTTGCCGCCGGCGGTTGCTGGTGCTGCTGGAGGCCTGCTGCTGCTGTCGCCACCAAAGCCCGCCGTGGCCCTCCTCCTCATCATCATCATGGCGGCGTTTCATTCGGTCGCATGCCTCGGCGGGGTCGTCGCTGCCGCCGCTGGTAACACCAGTAGTAGTGAGGCCGCCGCACCCCGTCCCATCAGCCTGGAAGAAGCCACTGCGCATGCGGCTCCGATCAGCGAGTTGGTGTTTGGAGTGCTGGCACCAGGGCTGGTTGTTGCCCCGGCGGCGGCGGCCAGCTTATCAGCAGCACCAGCGGCGGCGAATGCCTCGGCTACCTTATTAACCGCGGCTGGCAGCAATAATAATGGCACGACTGCAGAGCAGCAGCAGAGGGGCAACAGACGCATGCTTCAGCAACTGCGTTGCTCGTCGACGGATACCTCTGCAGCTGCGGTACGTATTGTCGGTATTGAACGTAAATATATATATGTATATACGTAGGACGACGTATGTAGAGCCTTCGGCGGACACCGACGGGCGCGCGCATGCAGATCCACAACGGAATTACTTTTTGTGCGGTGCATGGATCCATACATCCGGATGTATGACCGAGCGATAATAATAGATCACGCATACGTGCATACGGCATGCTATTCATGCAAATATCTACACATATCGACACGAGCAACTAGCTATCAATATATAGACACGCCTTCCTTCATTCGTTACTTTCGTTTCCAAGCAATTTTCGTACATATACACTATATATACCGACACATGATAAAGGTGCGACACCACCGGGTTGCATACTCCACGCATCCTGCCTGCTATATGTCGTACATATGCAGTGCGCGCGCGTTCCTGCATGCATGCTGCGTGTGGGTGCACCCGCACGTGCGTGCGTTCCTTCGCCTTGGTTTGGTCGGTGATTTATCGCTCGTTGCACCGCACGCACACCCTCATCTATCAAATGTCATAATGTCGTTGACTAGCTATCTCAAAAGATGTTCCCGCGCACTCATTGTTGCGGCGTATACTCCGTACATACCACCGTACGTGTGCGTATGTTTACATAATATAGCCGATCGACACACTCACTCCACACTACTACTGCGTGCTGCTGGCATGGCGGTGGCCCCTCCATCCAGGTCCTCGAGTGCACTAACGCGGTCCGCACCAACCCCGCGATTCTGTCGGACGCACCTTGCTACAACAGCATCAGGGTACGTCCGTGAGCGGTTGCATGCGGTTGCATGTGTACTGCACGTATGTATGTGAGGGTGGGACCGTACGGGCAGGACCCTGATGGGTGCTCGCGAGCAACCGTGCGTGGCTCCCCAAGACTACGGGCCACCGCTGGCGAAGTGACCGCTGCCTTGTTTGGGGTGTTAGTTGGGGTCGGTGGTGGTTCGCTCACTTCATACCATCCCCCTGAGCGGGCTTTATCCCTAGCTGGGGTTGGTTCTCAGGAACAGGCAGGGTAGGCAGGGTGGTGCCCTGGTAGTGTGGGGCCGGGGTAGCCGGCGTGGAGTGTTTCGTTGCACTTGTGGAGCCTGTCCGGTGCGCCATACATGGTGGCGCAGTTTCGTTTCTGTGTATAGTGTATCGATGTAATCGATGTGTGGTCGGTGAGGAAGCTTCGGCTGCTGTCACCGATGAACCGCGGGGTCCGCTGTAACATCCTTAATAAAATATGATACACAGATACTCCGTCGCTGTCTAGCAATCTACCCTACGTACCCAACTTATTGTTGCACGCAGAATGCAAAATAAAGGTACATACGGAATAAAGAGGCTCTGTATGTATAATAGGTCGGTCCACCTGCCGCCGCCTGCTGCTGATGACATGCATGCATAATGTTTGCCGGCCATGTCCCGGTCGTCGTCCCTCCGCCGCCCAACATCCCCACCCCCCGCAGTCCTGGCTCGCGAACCCGCCCCGCCGAGCTCTGACGTCCAACAGTGCCCTGACAACCGCTGCCGTACGGCACAACAATTTAATGATCTCCCAGAACAGAATGGACCACGTGTAAGCATACGTACATATGTATTATATGTAAACAGTGTATAGAAGGCGCGGCCGATCGTCGTACGTATGTACGGGCTGTCCAAACTCACAATCCTGCTTTATTACGGCAGCTTGCTTTCCATCGTCGTGGTGGTGCACCACAACGATGAATTGCAAGCTGCCATGATATATAGTGTGCCTGCCTTACCATCCCACGCAGCACTGCCTGGTGCTCATGTGGACTATACTTGCCTTACTGTGCCTGCTGCTTGCACATACAGCCTCGCTCTTTATTTATTATGCACATCCTTCCTTAAGCTGCTCAGTCGGTTCTGCTGCCTGCTACGCTTTCCTTACGTGTCCGCCATGTGCCACTTCTTAATAATCCATGTTCACAGCCATGCCAGCAGGGGGGTTCGACAGGGGGGGCTCCCTCCATGTCCCCTTTTTCCCTGAATAGTCTTTCTAATGGGGCGGGGGCTGTTATTACGTATTATTTGTATTATTATTATTCTAACGAACCAACCAACGAACGAACGTCGGTACTTACTCGTCCCACATGCATGCTATTCGCTCCCTCGTAGGCTGCCTGGCGAGCGCGACCTCGGCAGCCGAATCCGGGACGCCGGCTACAGCTTCTCGGGTTGTGCTGAGAACATTGCGATGGGCCACTCCAGCGCAAAAGATGTGGTGACGGCCTGGCTGTGGTGAGCATACATGCATGGAAGAGTTAATATATATTTATTAACGCAAGCAAAATTTACGCACATGCATGCATGCATGCATGTATACATGCATGAACTTGCTTACGTGAGCTGGCGGACCGTTCAGCCATACGTACACCTACCTGATGCACCACAACCAATAATATAATAATAACGATGTCACACGAACGTATGTACGCACGTGCGTGCGGCACCGCTGCAGACACGCACGCAAATAAAAAGGCCGGTTAGGCCGTTGCACGACATGCATGCCTACGTGGCTGGATGGCGTATGTATCTATCGATCGATGTTTCTAACGTTTCCTGCTTGTTGGTGCGTCCGTCCGTCCGTCCGTCCGTCCGTCCGCCATCGTAGCTCGGAAGGCCATCGTGTCAACATGTTCTCTTGCAAATACGCGGACATTGGAGTGGCGTCGGGCGGGGCTCGAAGGTTCTACACGCAGGTACGTACATACGGTACCTACTTGCGTACGCGAATGGACGTATATATACGGTAGAAATTAAACCGCTACATACAAGATGGACCCGAGTCCCGATCGAACGGGGGGCGTTCGTTCCAGCCGCGCGACGGGCCCAGCGAGCTCGTTCGTAATACTCGTAGCATAGGCATCTCATCTCGCTCCGTCGCTCATTAGTCCCTACTACGCCTACCAAGGACTGCGCACCTACGTACCTAGCTGTCCTCCATCACCCGCGGGGTCGTCATGCAGCCGTACCGGCTGACGCACCAGCAGATCAACAGCGCGCCGCCAGGTAGGGGGTGCCTCTCCTACCTGGCTGGAAATCTCGCGAGACCCACACATGCATAGCGGGGAGCGAAGGAGATGGGATTCGAACCTACATACCGCTGACTTCTGGATATGAGACGTCATTCGATTTGCGGCTTAGTAGTTACTAAGCTAATTACTCGAGGTCAAGGCGGGCGATGCGAAGCAGCTGTAGATAGAGCAGCAACGAGCAGCAACAGCAGGTAAGTCCTCGCCTCCGCAAGCAAACACAATTCCATCCCCTCACTCTCCCTGGCTTTCCGAAGGAAGGATCGTACACTTCCGTACGTGCATGCGTGTGTGACAAGAAAGGAGAGGCGTACGCCAAGACTGCCGCCTGATACATCTACGGGATCAATTAATAAATCGATGCACGCAGAACTTCGGATGCCGCTATGGGACGAGCTGCAACAGCTGCGGCAGCTCGGACGGCGGCGGCAGCTCGGGGGCGGCGGCGGCGGCGGCAGCTCGGGCGGCGGTGGTTCATCCTCAGGCGATTGGATTGAGTTGCGCCCGATGCACATCTCGGGTCAGTCGTTTTGCCTGGACATTCAGTGGAGCCAGACGGGCAACGGCATCCCCGTGCATCAGTGGTCGTGCAACAAGTCTCTAGCCCAGAAATTCCGGTTGGCGGCCTCCGGAAAGGGCTGGAGTGTGGTCGACTCCTGGGGACGGTGCTTGGATGTGCCCGGGTTTCAGACGGGTAACGGCGTCGGGCTGACGATGTGGCAGTGCCATGGCGGCGTGAACCAGCAGTTTTACTTCGAAGGTGCCGGTCAGCAGTACGTGTACAGGCTGCGCAATGTGAACAGTGGGAAGTGCGTCGGGATCCAGGGATCCAGCTCCACCGCCGGTGTGCAGTTCACGCAGAACGACTGTACCAACACCGCCAACCAGGCCTTCATGCTGTACCGCTTCTGATGAATGAACACACATGCACCGCGTGTATGTGCAGGTGATGTGTAGATAGACAGCAGGATCGCACGCATACGTACACCGACAGCCTCATGTGTTGCCACACACAGGCGGCGTAGGCGGCGGCGTACTTTCTGTATGTACGTACGCATGTTTATATGTCTGCCCATGCATGCAATGCAGAGCCGGATCTATAGTCACAAGCAACCCATGCATTCGTCCGTCCCTTATTGGATCGTAATCGTTTCAGCATGTATAGATAGGCGGCCTACCTGCTGCGTGCTGTGTTCGCTCGGCTTGTTTCATTATTATTTCGTTTATTCGCTGGATGGATTGAGGAAGCCCGCGCTATATCGATGGTGCGCGTGCGTGGGTCCGTCGGTCGGTATGTGCGATCGGTCTGTGCGTGGGACGTACGGACGACGGATCGCACGGACATCGATGTATGTTACAGCGGATGTTACAGTGGCGGTATGTACTAAATGTACGGGCGGGCGGCCTACATACGCAGGCGGCCGGCCGCCGGCAGCTCGCTAAATGCCGTATCATTAATTCGTTGCACAATTGGTACGGCGGCGGGGGTGAATAATTAAAAAAATGTAATAAACAATGCGTGCATGTGCCCCTCATAGTTTCTGGTTAGCACTCTAACTATCTAAACTATCCGCAGATTAGTTATCAGATGATGATGACCCGCCCACGCCACCAAACGACGTCATCAATTACATCAATCACTACTGATGATGGCTGAGTTGATCTTACTTACAAATCAGCACCGATCTGCATCATTCACTCATCATGCATGTGTTCACGTGCGTGCATACGTATGTGCCGTATGGATTCAATCTTTTTACGAATAAATAATTAACTGTTTGCTTGGGGCCTCGCAAAGTGTCCAGAAATATTCGGATGGATTCCTCGCAAATCTATCTACATGTATGTATTTATTTCCGGCGACGGGGCATCCAGTTTGCGGTAAGCACGGTGACCCGTACATGACCCGTGCTCGAGCAAGGGTAAAAATAATGTACGGTGCGTGCACCGTGGCTTACCCCTTGCTCAAGCAAGGGTACACACATATTCTTCATTTGAGACAGCACAAGTGCAAATGAATATAAAATTCAATTTTATATTGTCGTGGATGTTTGGGGCACAAAAGGACACAAGGGTGGGACAAACAACCCGACCCTGCAGCGGCCTGAGCAAGGGGCCGTGCGCGACCCTTGCTCAGGGTGTTGCGGCCGCGATCTAGGCCCCCGACACACCGTTCGGCCCCGGCAACAGGCGCAACTGCACTGCCCGGCCCTGCGCAGCCGTGCAGTCCCTAGCCGCGCCCAGGCGACCCCGGCGCGGGAGCCCTGGGACCCTGCCGTACACCTGGCGTTCGCTCGCAGCCCTTGCTCAGGACCGGCGCGGCCACGGGGCCGCCGCCCGACCTGCCCGACCGCTCCTGCGCATGCTCCGGCACCTGCCTGCCGCGGCGGGGTCCTGGGCTGGCCGCTATTTGCAACCTCGCTCCTGAAGTCCTTGCAGCACCTCGTCACCCTCAGCAACTCGGGAGGCGCGCCCCTGCCGGTGCGGTAAAGCAAGCTAGCCTAATCGTATTAGCTAATGGTGCACCGTCCGAGTGCCTCTGCCGTACGTCTCCCTCCGGAAGCACATCCATCAGTTGACACTACCGCAATTAGGCGGCGTAAGGTTCTGGGTTCGAATCCCAGGGTGACCCCCGACATTGTTCGGGGGCACGAGATTATGGCTAGCTGCTGGGAGATATCGGACCCGCCATCACTCGTCCGAATATATGTCAACGGGAAGATATCATGTCCTAGTGAAGCAAGGGGGCAAGAATCTCAAACTCCATCTGTTGGCAGGCAAAAAGTATCTGAAATTTCAGAAGTTTTCGGGCAATTAGATGTTTTATATCTTAAGATAGCCACCCTGGCCTGAATGCCCAGTTCGCGGTTCCATCAATATACGCACGCACCCTTATTAGAGATCCCCGCGAATGATTTCGTTTTAGACTCGCTGCAGCTGGGTGCGTGCGTGGTCCGGTCCCAACCCCACCAATTACTCCAATCCCCGTCTATCTCGGCGGTCGGCCTAGCTTTGCAAAGCTGGCAACTCGCTGCCATACATCCAGAGAACTCCATGACTACGTACCATGCATGAGTGCGCGCGCCTTAGCTACATGTATTTATTTCCGGCGACGGGGCATCCGCAGCTAGCCCTGGCCACGGGCTATTAGGGCTATGCGCCTCGCCTCATTGTGCACGGTGCGCCATGGTGGCGCAGTTTCGTTTCTGCAGTAGTGTATATATATGCATGTGTGTATGTTGAGGAACGAAGCTTCAACTGCTGTCACCGATGACCCGCGGGGTCCGCTGTAACATCATTAATAACTTATTAGTCCCGCCGTTCGTTGCTTTTTTCCACGCCGCGCTCGCCTCGGGAGGGTTTCGGCTCGTGAACGGGGTCGGTGTGTACTTGTGTATGTATTGCTTCTTGGGGGCGGGGGAAACGTGGGCGCGGCCTGGGACCTTGTTCACCGAATGATCGATGTTTATGGCACATGCATGTGATTGGGCCCGCAAGCAATCGAGTGAGTACAATAGAAGTCGGTCGCAGCTGTATATATGTAGTAGGTAGCCTATTTAATGCCTGTGACCATATATGTGTGCGTGCATGCAGCAGCTGCTTCGTTCATTCGTCCTCACAGACACCGACGGACGGACGAACTCGGTTCTACGAAGCGAAGTTGCCTGATATGGAGGATGGATGGAGTGGAGGCGTGGCGGATTGAATCCAATTGGAATCCATACTCACCCATGCATGCGAAGGGGCCCTAGCAATCATGCATGTAACGGTTACAGAATCATGCATGCATGGGAACTATCTACTCGCTCCTGAGCATGCCCAGGAACAACCACCGGCCGGATAATTGCAATATTATTGTTTGAGACACGAAGAAACCAAACAAGTGCAGTAGGGGGGACACGCACGTTTCTGCCGTCTACGGCACGGCAGCTAACAGCAGCGGCGGCGCGACATATGTACATGTACAGCAGCTCCGCGCGATGCATATATACATGCATGCGTGCGTGTAGTGCGCGCGTTCGGCGGTGCAGCTGCCATGATGATAGATGATTGCAACAACAGAAAACGAGAAGCAAACCATGTGTGCTGTCGGTGGTCAGGCATTCACGCCGGGCGGCGGGTGCGATTGCGTACGTACGTATCTTACATTATTGATGATGAAATGGTACAACAATAAGTTTGACAAATAACAATGGATGAAGCACGCCGTGCGGCCACCGACAGCAGTAGTAATCATAATATTCGTCCCGTTATATATCCTTCGTTGTTCAAAATTAGATGGACGGAGGTACTTGCGATTACGTTCTTCTTTCAAATAATATCTGACGTACATACAATATGTAACAAGATAGACACATACAGGCAGCTGTGACCTGCAGGTGATTACCTATATATCATACACAACCAGGTCGCCCATCCAGGCTAGCTGCTGCTCAGCAGCGTATCGCTCTCTCGGCACGGGCAGGCAACGGGCAGCAGCAGGTTGCCTGATTAGGAGTGGATTCCATACAGTGCTTGTAGTGCCAGTCACACCTAGCTGCTTAGCTGCCAGTACCTACATGGACGACATACATCGACTTCGAATCCAAAGGATATGTACTGCTGCCGTAACCCGTTCACGCGTACATATAAATAGGACCGGGCGGGTCTGTGTACATGCCAGCAGTGTCTCAGGTATGTTTCTTTCTCACAGCGCATCAACTACAAGATTCAAACCCTCCGACCCGTACATCTTATACTTCCACGGCCAAGTTGCTTGCTTGCTTTGCACTAATTGCACCTGCTCTTATTAACCGAATCGCATTCGTTTATTTATTCACGTATTCCTTTGCCGGGCTTCCTGACAGCAGTAGTCTATCAAGCAAGGACTGCTTCAATATTGCTATCATTACCATACATGAGTGGCAGTATGCGCCGTCGTTTGCCGCCGGCGGTTGCTGGTGCTGCTGGAGGCCTGCTGCTGCTGTCGCCACCAAAGCCCGCCGTGGCCCTCCTCCTCATCATCATCATGGCGGCGTTTCATTCGGTCGCATGCCTCGGCGGGGTCGTCGCTGCCGCCGCTGGTAACACCAGTAGTAGTGAGGCCGCCGCACCCCGTCCCATCAGCCTGGAAGAAGCCACTGCGCATGCGGCTCCGATCAGCGAGTTGGTGTTTGGAGTGCTGGCACCAGGGCTGGTTGTTGCCCCGGCGGCGGCGGCCAGCTTATCAGCAGCACCAGCGGCGGCGAATGCCTCGGCTACCTTATTAACCGCGGCTGGCAGCAATAATAATGGCACGACTGCAGAGCAGCAGCAGAGGGGCAACAGACGCATGCTTCAGCAACTGCGTTGCTCGTCGACGGATACCTCTGCAGCTGCGGTACGTATTGTCGGTATTGAACGTAAATATATATATGTATATACGTAGGACGACGTATGTAGAGCCTTCGGCGGACACCGACGGGCGCGCGCATGCAGATCCACAACGGAATTACTTTTTGTGCGGTGCATGGATCCATACATCCGGATGTATGACCGAGCGATAATAATAGATCACGCATACGTGCATACGGCATGCTATTCATGCAAATATCTACACATATCGACACGAGCAACTAGCTATCAATATATAGACACGCCTTCCTTCATTCGTTACTTTCGTTTCCAAGCAATTTTCGTACATATACACTATATATACCGACACATGATAAAGGTGCGACACCACCGGGTTGCATACTCCACGCATCCTGCCTGCTATATGTCGTACATATGCAGTGCGCGCGCGTTCCTGCATGCATGCTGCGTGTGGGTGCACCCGCACGTGCGTGCGTTCCTTCGCCTTGGTTTGGTCGGTGATTTATCGCTCGTTGCACCGCACGCACACCCTCATCTATCAAATGTCATAATGTCGTTGACTAGCTATCTCAAAAGATGTTCCCGCGCACTCATTGTTGCGGCGTATACTCCGTACATACCACCGTACGTGTGCGTATGTTTACATAATATAGCCGATCGACACACTCACTCCACACTACTACTGCGTGCTGCTGGCATGGCGGTGGCCCCTCCATCCAGGTCCTCGAGTGCACTAACGCGGTCCGCACCAACCCCGCGATTCTGTCGGACGCACCTTGCTACAACAGCATCAGGGTACGTCCGTGAGCGGTTGCATGCGGTTGCATGTGTACTGCACGTATGTATGTGAGGGTGGGACCGTACGGGCAGGACCCTGATGGGTGCTCGCGAGCAACCGTGCGTGGCTCCCCAAGACTACGGGCCACCGCTGGCGAAGTGACCGCTGCCTTGTTTGGGGTGTTAGTTGGGGTCGGTGGTGGTTCGCTCACTTCATACCATCCCCCTGAGCGGGCTTTATCCCTAGCTGGGGTTGGTTCTCAGGAACAGGCAGGGTAGGCAGGGTGGTGCCCTGGTAGTGTGGGGCCGGGGTAGCCGGCGTGGAGTGTTTCGTTGCACTTGTGGAGCCTGTCCGGTGCGCCATACATGGTGGCGCAGTTTCGTTTCTGTGTATAGTGTATCGATGTAATCGATGTGTGGTCGGTGAGGAAGCTTCGGCTGCTGTCACCGATGAACCGCGGGGTCCGCTGTAACATCCTTAATAAAATATGATACACAGATACTCCGTCGCTGTCTAGCAATCTACCCTACGTACCCAACTTATTGTTGCACGCAGAATGCAAAATAAAGGTACATACGGAATAAAGAGGCTCTGTATGTATAATAGGTCGGTCCACCTGCCGCCGCCTGCTGCTGATGACATGCATGCATAATGTTTGCCGGCCATGTCCCGGTCGTCGTCCCTCCGCCGCCCAACATCCCCACCCCCCCGCAGTCCTGGCTCGCGAACCCGCCCCGCCGAGCTCTGACGTCCAACAGTGCCCTGACAACCGCTGCCGTACGGCACAACAATTTAATGATCTCCCAGAACAGAATGGACCACGTGTAAGCATACGTACATATGTATTATATGTAAACAGTGTATAGAAGGCGCGGCCGATCGTCGTACGTATGTACGGGCTGTCCAAACTCACAATCCTGCTTTATTACGGCAGCTTGCTTTCCATCGTCGTGGTGGTGCACCACAACGATGAATTGCAAGCTGCCATGATATATAGTGTGCCTGCCTTACCATCCCACGCAGCACTGCCTGGTGCTCATGTGGACTATACTTGCCTTACTGTGCCTGCTGCTTGCACATACAGCCTCGCTCTTTATTTATTATGCACATCCTTCCTTAAGCTGCTCAGTCGGTTCTGCTGCCTGCTACGCTTTCCTTACGTGTCCGCCATGTGCCACTTCTTAATAATCCATGTTCACAGCCATGCCAGCAGGGGGGTTCGACAGGGGGGGCTCCCTCCATGTCCCCTTTTTCCCTGAATAGTCTTTCTAATGGGGCGGGGGCTGTTATTACGTATTATTTGTATTATTATTATTCTAACGAACCAACCAACGAACGAACGTCGGTACTTACTCGTCCCACATGCATGCTATTCGCTCCCTCGTAGGCTGCCTGGCGAGCGCGACCTCGGCAGCCGAATCCGGGACGCCGGCTACAGCTTCTCGGGTTGTGCTGAGAACATTGCGATGGGCCACTCCAGCGCAAAAGATGTGGTGACGGCCTGGCTGTGGTGAGCATACATGCATGGAAGAGTTAATATATATTTATTAACGCAAGCAAAATTTACGCACATGCATGCATGCATGCATGTATACATGCATGAACTTGCTTACGTGAGCTGGCGGACCGTTCAGCCATACGTACACCTACCTGATGCACCACAACCAATAATATAATAATAACGATGTCACACGAACGTATGTACGCACGTGCGTGCGGCACCGCTGCAGACACGCACGCAAATAAAAAGGCCGGTTAGGCCGTTGCACGACATGCATGCCTACGTGGCTGGATGGCGTATGTATCTATCGATCGATGTTTCTAACGTTTCCTGCTTGTTGGTGCGTCCGTCCGTCCGTCCGTCCGTCCGTCCGCCATCGTAGCTCGGAAGGCCATCGTGTCAACATGTTCTCTTGCAAATACGCGGACATTGGAGTGGCGTCGGGCGGGGCTCGAAGGTTCTACACGCAGGTACGTACATACGGTACCTACTTGCGTACGCGAATGGACGTATATATACGGTAGAAATTAAACCGCTACATACAAGATGGACCCGAGTCCCGATCGAACGGGGGGCGTTCGTTCCAGCCGCGCGACGGGCCCAGCGAGCTCGTTCGTAATACTCGTAGCATAGGCATCTCATCTCGCTCCGTCGCTCATTAGTCCCTACTACGCCTACCAAGGACTGCGCACCTACGTACCTAGCTGTCCTCCATCACCCGCGGGGTCGTCATGCAGCCGTACCGGCTGACGCACCAGCAGATCAACAGCGCGCCGCCAGGTAGGGGGTGCCTCTCCTACCTGGCTGGAAATCTCGCGAGACCCACACATGCATAGCGGGGAGCGAAGGAGATGGGATTCGAACCTACATACCGCTGACTTCTGGATATGAGACGTCATTCGATTTGCGGCTTAGTAGTTACTAAGCTAATTACTCGAGGTCAAGGCGGGCGATGCGAAGCAGCTGTAGATAGAGCAGCAACGAGCAGCAACAGCAGGTAAGTCCTCGCCTCCGCAAGCAAACACAATTCCATCCCCTCACTCTCCCTGGCTTTCCGAAGGAAGGATCGTACACTTCCGTACGTGCATGCGTGTGTGACAAGAAAGGAGAGGCGTACGCCAAGACTGCCGCCTGATACATCTACGGGATCAATTAATAAATCGATGCACGCAGAACTTCGGATGCCGCTATGGGACGAGCTGCAACAGCTGCGGCAGCTCGGACGGCGGCGGCAGCTCGGGGGGCGGCGGCGGCGGCGGCAGCTCGGGCGGCGGTGGTTCATCCTCAGGCGATTGGATTGAGTTGCGCCCGATGCACATCTCGGGTCAGTCGTTTTGCCTGGACATTCAGTGGAGCCAGACGGGCAACGGCATCCCCGTGCATCAGTGGTCGTGCAACAAGTCTCTAGCCCAGAAATTCCGGTTGGCGGCCTCCGGAAAGGGCTGGAGTGTGGTCGACTCCTGGGGACGGTGCTTGGATGTGCCCGGGTTTCAGACGGGTAACGGCGTCGGGCTGACGATGTGTCAGTGCCATGGCGGCGTGAACCAGCAGTTTTACTTCGAAGGTGCCGGTCAGCAGTACGTGTACAGGCTGCGCAATGTGAACAGTGGGAAGTGCGTCGGGATCCAGGGATCCAGCTCCACCGCCGGTGTGCAGTTCACGCAGAACGACTGTACCAACACCGCCAACCAGGCCTTCATGCTGTACCGCTTCTGATGAATGAACACACATGCACCGCGTGTATGTGCAGGTGATGTGTAGATAGACAGCAGGATCGCACGCATACGTACACCGACAGCCTCATGTGTTGCCACACACAGGCGGCGTAGGCGGCGGCGTACTTTCTGTATGTACGTACGCATGTTTATATGTCTGCCCATGCATGCAATGCAGAGCCGGATCTATAGTCACAAGCAACCCATGCATTCGTCCGTCCCTTATTGGATCGTAATCGTTTCAGCATGTATAGATAGGCGGCCTACCTGCTGCGTGCTGTGTTCGCTCGGCTTGTTTCATTATTATTTCGTTTATTCGCTGGATGGATTGAGGAAGCCCGCGCTATATCGATGGTGCGCGTGCGTGGGTCCGTCGGTCGGTATATATGTGCGATCGGTCTGTGCGTGGGACGTACGGACGACGGATCGCACGGACATCGATGTATGTTACAGCGGATGTTACAGTGGCGGTATGTACTAAATGTACGGGCGGGCGGCCTACATACGCAGGCGGCCGGCCGCCGGCAGCTCGCTAAATGCCGTATCATTAATTCGTTGCACAATTGGTACGGCGGCGGGGGTGAATAATTAAAAAAATGTAATAAACAATGCGTGCATGTGCCCCTCATAGTTTCTGGTTAGCACTCTAACTATCTAAACTATCCGCAGATTAGTTATCAGATGATGATGACCCGCCCACGCCACCAAACGACGTCATCAATTACATCAATCACTACTGATGATGGCTGAGTTGATCTTACTTACAAATCAGCACCGATCTGCATCATTCACTCATCATGCATGTGTTCACGTGCGTGCATACGTATGTGCCGTATGGATTCAATCTTTTTACGAATAAATAATTAACTGTTTGCTTGGGGCCTCGCAAAGTGTCCAGAAATATTCGGATGGATTCCTCGCAAATCTATCTACATGTATGTATTTATTTCCGGCGACGGGGCATCCAGTTTGCGGTAAGCACGGTGACCCGTACATGACCCGTGCTCGAGCAAGGGTAAAAATAATGTACGGTGCGTGCACCGTGGCTTACCCCTTGCTCAAGCAAGGGTACACACATATTCTTCATTTGAGACAGCACAAGTGCAAATGAATATAAAATTCAATTTTATATTGTCGTGGATGTTTGGGGCACAAAAGGACACAAGGGTGGGACAAACAACCCGACCCTGCAGCGGCCTGAGCAAGGGGCCGTGCGCGACCCTTGCTCAGGGTGTTGCGGCCGCGATCTAGGCCCCCGACACACCGTTCGGCCCCGGCAACAGGCGCAACTGCACTGCCCCGGCCCTGCGCAGCCGTGCAGTCCCTAGCCGCGCCCAGGCGACCCCGGCGCGGGAGCCCTGGGACCCTGCCGTACACCTGGCGTTCGCTCGCAGCCCTTGCTCAGGACCGGCGCGGCCACGGGGCCGCCGCCCGACCTGCCCGACCGCTCCTGCGCATGCT
Organism: Eudorina sp. 2006-703-Eu-15; assembly: GCA_003117195.1. Lineage (NCBI taxonomy): Eukaryota > Viridiplantae > Chlorophyta > Chlorophyceae > Chlamydomonadales > Volvocaceae > Eudorina > Eudorina sp. 2006-703-Eu-15. Next base: position 339,390 of record BDSI01000128.1, read on the forward strand.
CCGGCACCTGCCTGCCGCGGCGGGGTCCTGGGCTGGCCGCTATTTGCAACCTCGCTCCTGAAGTCCTTGCAGCACCTCGTCACCCTCAGCAACTCGGGAGGCGCGCCCCTGCCGGTGCGGTAAAGCAAGCTAGCCTAATCGTATTAGCTAATGGTGCACCGTCCGAGTGCCTCTGCCGTACGTCTCCCTCCGGAAGCACATCCATCAGTTGACACTACCGCAATTAGGCGGCGTAAGGTTCTGGGTTCGAATCCCAGGGTGACCCCCGACATTGTTCGGGGGCACGAGATTATGGCTAGCTGCTGGGAGATATCGGACCCGCCATCACTCGTCCGAATATATGTCAACGGGCAGCTCACCCTGTCACTCTATGTCCACTGCACCAGAGGTCAGGCACGACTACTAAATAAGTGGACACAGAATCAGCTTCAGAAACTCACCACCAAATTGAACCAAATTACAATACAAGGTATACACACATGATTGTAATGTCGCAAAGTGGATAAGTACAACAGGATGAGATCGTTCATAGTCCAGTCTCCAGTGCGGATCACGCATTCCTTACCCTATCATAATGTTTGGTTAGGGAATTAATCAAGCTATTGTAATTCTTACAATTTCGTACCCAGGTCTTATGGCATACGGGCCGCTCACCGACACAGGATGTCCTTGCGTAAAAGTGATTTAAGCGCGTTAGCCAAGCAGTACACGATTCCCAGACCTAAGCCGTCCTCCACGCGCAAGCGTAAACCTCGAGGGCAGACCAAACCAAAAGACCGTTTCTTGGGGCCCGACGATGTCAAGCCCAAGCAAGCTCACAAGAAGCGGGCGATACCTGCAAATGATGTATCCGCATCGGTGCGGTACGTCACCATTCAGGGTAGCGTGGAGGTACCCTATCCACGCTTCAAGTGCCTTCATTGCCAAAACACCATGCCGTTGACGCGGGTAGTCCACCCCACTGAGATCGGATGCTTCCCCAGCACCCCAGACCGCCCAGCTGCGTGGTTTGATGAAGCGCTGATGCGCCAAGCAGCATTTCTGCGTTCGGAGACGCCCTGCTCAGCTGCCGCGTTTGCCAAGACCATTCATCGACTTCACGCCGCGAAAGGCTTCGATACCCCTGCCGGGATAACAGAGGGTATCTGCAATGCCGCGGCTCACTGGGACAGGGTGCAAAAGTCGATGCGTAGTGCCCAGGTCCTACGCGTGAGCACCATCCCTCTGCCGGGGCAGTCGAACCGCGAGGGCTGGTCTGATTGTCCAGCATGCTGGCGGGAATGTGTCGCCATTTCCGGGGACGCGTGTTTGGGGCTCCGGCGGTTCCGTGCTGCGGCGAGCGGGTCCCTGGATCTGAGTCCCTTGGCGTCTTCCAGCCTCTTTGTTGGAGACAATGTCGTCGCAGAGCGCCTACGGCAGCGAGGGACCTTGGGGAGAGAGTAGCTCACTGGCCAAGTTGGTGTTTGGGACGTGCAAACAACGTGGATGGGGGTTTTTGGATACTGCGAGTCCGACCGTGAAGTCCGTTTTTCGAAATTCGATGGTCGACCGGCGGGGTCGCGGGCCGGGCACGCCCGCAAAGCCCACCCTGGCGACCTTGGGGAGAGAGTAGCTCACTGGCCAAGTTGGTGTTTGGGACGTGCAAACAACGTGGATGGGGGTTTTTGGATACTGCGAGTCCGACCGTGAAGTCCGTTTTTCGAAATTCGATGGTCGACCGGCGGGGTCGCGGGCCGGGCACGCCCGCAAAGCCCACCCTGGCGATGAACATGCGCACCGATGTAAAAGGCATTTCCAAAATACGTATTGCTGTGCTCATCATGAAGGATACCAACACACAACTTCATTATTGTCAGCAAACCCCCCTCCATCCACACACGCTTCGCTTGCCGTACTGCCCCTGCCATACTTGCCGTACAACACGCCGTACGACCCGCGGCCACTCCATTTATCCCTGCCGCGCGTCCCTCCCCGCCTCTTTCGCCGCGCCGCCTCCCCGTCACGCACACTGGTCACTTATTCCTGTCTTTGGTCATTTTTTACCATCTTTAGCCTGCCTTCACGTCCTCTCTGCCTTGCCCCCCTACATGTGCAATGCCGGCGACTACCCTACCGCTGGCCTTCCGAATCCGGTTAGGTGGGTATTGTAGCTTTCGGGTTCACGTTTGCTGTCCTTTCGCTGCTTTGATCGTGGGTCTGCTGTTGCATCCTTGTTTGCGCACGCCCATCGCCGAGGCGGCGCGGCGCGCACACACGCCTTGGAGCCCGGACGCTGGCACCGTAATCTCGACGTTCCTCCCCAGCTGCATCTCCAGCAACCGGTTTGACCTCGGGCTGGGTCGGGTCCTGCTGTCCCTTGCATGTCCGTCGCAGCCCCGCGTACGCCGCCCGCACAGCCGCGACTATCCATTACGGGGACACAATGTCTTTGCTTCTGCGTTATCGCATGTCGCCCCTCTTTTCTGTATACACGTCCCCGGCCTGTCGGCCATGCGCAGCCAACGGCCTCACTCGTCCGCGTGCGCAATTAGGGGTCCTCGCAAGTCGTGTCTCTCGGTTTATTTTAACACAACTTCATTATTGTCTACAATGACAATGCATGCAGGCTGACTTCATCCGCAACCTGGCTTCACGCTCCCCTCCCTTCCAATCGTTACTGACAGATGTGTTGGACTTGCTGCTGTAAGGGTCCACACCATAATCCAGCCGATGCATGTTCAGATTTACCGTCCGCAAAACAAACCCCGTCAACCGGCCTTCTTTCTGAGGAAAGCCTCCCGGTTCACCGGCTTGCAGGCCTCCCGCATGGGCCTGCCAAGCGTCGTGGCCGCCTGCCGCTGCGTATGGCCCCCCTCGTCACTGCCAACCCCGTCGCTTGCTTTGCGCTGACGGAAACCCCCGTCACTGCCGCGGTCACTTGCGCCAGAGCTGCTGCTCCCATTCTCGTGAACGCATACTTGGGGGCGCCGCTGCGGGCCCCCCTGCCGCTGCGCCGCCTGTGGCAGTGGCCGCTGGGTGCGCCGCAGCACCCTGCGTCGCTGCTGCCTCGCCCGTCGCGCCAACTGCCGCCTGCAATGCCGCCGGCTGTGCTGCGCCCGCTCGCCCAGCCACTTGTCCCATACCTGGGGGCGCCGCTGCGGGCCCCCCTGCCGCTGCGCCGCCTGTGGCAGTGGCCGCTGGGTGCGCCGCAGCACTGCATTGAGTAGCTCGTCGACTCCTCACCAGTCACTTCCTTTAAGCAACCGTTGCACGCTCGATGACGTACATCGAGCAGGACGCGGACGCCGCGTCGACCATGTTCGGGATCATCCCGTGAAGCGACCAGATTCAAATTAAAGGACGCCTGCGTCAGCCTTCCTTCGCAAACTTGATGAAACTTTCCATCCTTTGTCTTGCAGTCAGAGCTATTAGCCACAATTCGCTGCAGATTGGTCAACTGTTCGTCATTGATCGTCTCCTGGAACCCTATGTTTGCTGCAAATCGCAATGCTTCTCTACCGATACATTTAGAAAAACGAGAGTCGCCCTTGCAATCAGTGCCTAAATGGCAACACCTTTCATCGGCCATAGATTGCGTGTTGTCAATGTTTGATACAATGACATGTCCACACATATTTTATATGTTGGAATACATTTGCTTAACCCTAGCAAAAGAAGTGTGTTGCTGTTCTTGTCCCCAGCCGTGATGTGTACGTCTGTGTCCACTCGATCGGTGGACATTGCCGTTCACTGGTGGAGTGGACACCAGGTCACCGCCTAAGATGCAACGGGAAGATATCATGTCCTAGTGAAGCAAGGGGGCAAGAATCTCAAACTCCATCTGTTGGCAGGCAAAAAGTATCTGAAATTTCAGAAGTTTCGGGCAATTAGATGTTTTATATCTTAAGATAGCCACCCTGCAGCTGGCCCTGAATGCCCAGTTCGCGGTTCCATCAATATACGCACGCACCCTGATTAGAGATCCCCGCGAATGATTTCGTTTTAGACTCGCTGCAGCTGGGTGCGTGCGTGGTCCGGTCCCAACCCCACCAATTACTCCAATCCCCGTCTATCTCGGCGGTCGGCCTAGCTTTGCAAAGCTGGCAACTCGCTGCCATACATCCAGAGAACTCCATGACTACGTACCATGCATGAGTGCGCGCGCCTTAGCTACATGTATTTATTTCCGGCGACGGGGCATCCGCAGCTAGCCCTGGCCACGGGCTATTAGGGCTATGCGCCTCGCCTCATTGTGCACGGTGCGCCATGGTGGCGCAGTTTCGTTTCTGCAGTAGTGTATATATATGCATGTGTGTATGTTGAGGAACGAAGCTTCAACTGCTGTCACCGATGACCCGCGGGGTCCGCTGTAACATCATTAATAACTTATTAGTCCCGCCGTTCGTTGCTTTTTTCCACGCCGCGCTCGCCTCGGGAGGGTTTCGGCTCGTGAACGGGGTCGGTGTGTACTTGTGTATGTATTGCTTCTTGGGGGCGGGGGAAACGTGGGCGCGGCCTGGGACCTTGATTGTTCACCGAATGATCGATGTTTATGGCACATGCATGTGATTGGGCCCGCAAGCAATCGAGTGAGTACAATAGAAGTCGGTCGCAGCTGTATATATGTAGTAGGTAGCCTATTTAATGCCTGTGACCATATATGTGTAGCAGCTGCTTCGTTCATTCGTCCTCACAGACACCGACGGACGGACGAACTCGGTTCTACGAAGCGAAGTTGCCTGATATGGAGGATGGATGGAGTGGAGGCGTGGCGGATTGAATCCAATTGGAATCCATACTCACCCATGCATGCGAAGGGGCCCTAGCAATCATGCATGTAACGGTTACAGAATCATGCATGCATGGGAACTATCTACTCGCTCGGCAATCCTGAGCATGCCCAGGAACAACCACCGGCCGGATAATTGCAATATTATTGTTTGAGACACGAAGAAACCAAACAAGTGCAGTAGGGGGGACATACACGCACGTTTCTGCCGTCTACGGCACGGCAGCTAACAGCAGCGGCGCGACATATGTACATGTACAGCAGCTCCGCGCGATGCATATATACATGCATGCGTGCGTGTAGTGCGCGCGTTCGGCGGTGCAGCTGCCATGATGATAGATGATTGCAACAACAGAAAACGAGAAGCAAACCATGTGTGCTGTCGGTGGTCAGGCATTCACGCCGGGCGGGTGCGATTGCGTACGTACGTATCTTACATTATTGATGATGAAATGGTACAACAATAAGTTTGACAAATAACAATGGATGAAGCACGCCGTGCGGCCACCGACAGCAGTAGTAATCATAATATTCGTCCCGTTATATATCCTTCGTTGTTCAAAATTAGATGGACGGAGGTACTTGCGATTACGTTCTTCTTTCAAATAATATCTGACGTACATACAATATGTAACAAGATAGACACATACAGGCAGCTGTGACCTGCAGGTGATTACCTATATATCATACACAACCAGGTCGCCCATCCAGGCTAGCTGCTGCTCAGCAGCGTATCGCTCTCTCGGCACGGGCAGGCAACGGGCAGCAGCAGGTTGCCTGATTAGGAGTGGATTCCATACAGTGCTTGTAGTGCCAGTCACACCTAGCTGCTTAGCTGCCAGTACCTACATGGACGACATACATCGACTTCGAATCCAAAGGATATGTACTGCTGCCGTAACCCGTTCACGCGTACATATAAATAGGACCGGGCGGGTCTGTGTACATGCCAGCAGTGTCTCAGGTATGTTTCTTTCTCACAGCGCATCAACTACAAGATTCAAACCCTCCGACCCGTACATCTAATACTTCCACGGCCAAGTTGCTTGCTTGCTTTGCACTAATTGCACCTGCTCTTACATACTTAACCGAATCGCATCCGTTTATTTATTCACGTATTCCTTTGCCGGGCTTCCTGACAGCAGTAGTCTATCAAGCAAGGACTGCTTCAATATTGCTATCATTACCATACATGAGTGGCAGTATGCGCCGTCGTTTGCCGCCGGCGGTTGCTGGTGCTGCTGGAGGCCTGCTGCTGCCGTCGCCACCAAAGCCCGCCGTGGCCCTCCTCATCATCATCATCATGGCGGCGTTTCATTCGGTCGCATGCCTCGGCGGGGTCGTCGCTGCCGCCGCTGGTAACACCAGTAGTAGTGAGGCCGCCGCACCCCGTCCCATCAGCCTGGAAGAAGCCACTGCGCATGCGGCTCCGATCAGCGAGTTGGTGTTTGGAGTGCTGGCACCAGGGCTGGTTGTTGCCCCGGCGGCGGCGGCCAGCTTATCAGCAGCACCAGCGGCGGCGAATGCCTCGGCTACCTTATTAACCGCGGCTGGCAGCAATAATATATTGCTCACATACTGGTAGCATATCTGTAGATAGTAAAATTAAATAAAACACGCGCGCGCGCGACATATATACCGACCATTTGCTGGAGTGAAGACGTAATGAATTGAACCTGCAACTTCAATGCGCTTCCTTTGGTCCATGGCGCTGCGCACGCTTTCAAAGGGGGCGTGTACCTCGGGCTATTCGGGCCGGCGATTGCAACTTCTGCCGACCAGCATAGCATGGCCAAGAAAATCCATCGCCATGCATCGAGAGACCAACCACACCACAGACATAGCCAGCCATGGTCCTTGCTTGTCGGTCGGAATTATTCAAGACAGGACTCCAGTAATAATGGAATGACTCTGCTGGTGGCTAGATAGATAGAACGAATGGCTGGTATGTAAGAACTCTTTTGACTCTTTTGCGTGGAACGAAGCAAGGTGCCGATCGATGGAATATGTAGAGAACGAAAACGCATGCACTACATACATGCACGATGTCGCCCGTCCGTCGGCTATTAAGATAGATAGGTTTGTCCATCCGTTGCGTTTATACTCCTCATGCATGCATGGAAGGAATCGGAAGGAACGTACCTTCCTCCGTCCTAGCTCCTGCCTGCCTGCAGGTACTGCAGGTCGCGAACGGGACGTGTCGATCGACTAACGAAGTCCTGTATTAGCACAGTCCGGCGCGCGACGGACGGAAGGTCCAGCGAAGGTGCACCCTCCCGGCAGCTTCCTCCGTCCTTCGTTGCTCACCACGCGTTTCTGTGGGCTTATTAGGACGGCACGAAACCACTCACATGGAGTCCCACGTACGGTTCCTACGAGGTGGCTGGTAACGCCACACAAACACACACACATACGTACACTCCTGTTCTGCCTGCAGAGCTGCCTAATAACACACAAGCTGCCGCCGGCCCGCCGGCGCTGATGAGCACGCTCACGCAGGGAATCTACATCTGCATGCAAGGGCGGTGATGAGAGCGAGGCATCCACCCCAATACCCTATTTGCATACTCATCCCTCAAATTGTATCTATCACAGTCTTTGTTATTGCTATACCGATTGATTTAAAGCATGCGAATTGAGCTTGGTTCCAAACTGGCTTCGGTCTTCCATAGAACAGTGCTGCTACGAGCTACGAGCAGTATATACCACGTAGGTCCATCCCCATAGGAGAGTCCGAAACCAAATCCATACCTTCCCATATCGCATAGAAACAGGCCTACTGCGTAGGGATGCATACATGTGCGAAACATGCATCTATCGAGTAGCGATTTTTTCCTTTCAGTTAAGTTTTTAAGTTTTCGAATTTTTACAACAATAGATCTCTATAATTTAAAAAATGAGATATGGTAGACATGTATGGCTGGGCTGCCAGCAGAAGCCGATAGACGCAGGTCGTTCGATTATATATTGGATTCGTTCCATTTTATTTTGAATTCTAATTTTTCGAATGAACCAGCCACTAAGGACCGAAAGCCTAATAAACGTCCAGCCGCTTGCTTGATACTACGAACGAAACGCCCGCCAGAGGCCGTGTGCCGAGCGTTCGCCTACCTGCAACCAAACGATCGAAGTGAAGGTTACCGTACCGTGACGCCGAAAACCAACCCGCGCCGTTCCTTCGATTAGAAGTAGTCCTGCTGCATTTCAATTAAACGAGCGAGATTTCATTCGTGCATTTCATTTACTGCGTGGCATTTATTTTGGGTTTAGGGTTTGTGTCGTCTTGATGAACCAGCGCAGCAGGCTCGGTGAGCGAGGGCGTTTGTCAATCATCCGGCCCCAGCCCTTATCCCATCTAGGAGATCGTGCCTATCGATTTCAGTGCGTTCAGATGTATTATTTGTAGTACACATACATGCTGCCCAAAGTTGTTGTAACGGTATATATATCCACGAACAAAGAAGCAGCCATCCATAGCCAGGTGATGAGTGTATCACTCGAACTAGATGATGGTTACAAGACAACGTGCAGTCGCGTCATTACCCCACTGCGTGAAGATATGTACCAAGCGAAATGGCACTGGAACGGACGATCGACCGGCTTCCCACGCAGCCAAGGAGTAACAACACCGTGCGTGCTCGTAACGCAATAGGGCTAGGTACATCGAAGGCCTAAACTATCTGTTATTTATTTCGTGCCGGTTCAAATATTCCTTTCCTATAACCAGACGACGTGGGTTCTCTGCATACATAGTCGTACAACCCCTGACGCCCTTCAACAAGGGCCACTGCTTCATGTCAGATATACTACGTACGACACACTAAACACATCCTTGCCTCTCGTACAACGGCCCGCCCTCCGCCCCCGACGACAGCAACCATCCGCCCACCGCCGCTTCCCCCCATTCGTTCTGAACCAACCGCCCCGCCCTGAACGGGGGAGTCGCTTTCCCCAACCGCTGCTTCAGGCAATCCGCCGTTAGCTTCATGGTAACCGAACCGCCTCCCTACCCGACCGGCCCAAAGGTCAGTGTCGATGGCTGCCGTCGCGCAGCGAGCCCTACCTGCTGGTCGACCCATGGGTCGCGTCGCGAAGGAATGAACGCTCTTGCTTGGCCCGCCAAGGAAGTAAGGCTCCCTTCCCAACAAGCAAGTCCATCCGTCAAGACGTACCTCAATACCGTACTTGGGAGCCGTCACTGCTCACTCGCATCCATGTTACCCTTCAGATGATTCATGCGGGTCACAGAGCCATAAATATCTCGCTCGGGTATCTGGATCCAGAAACAGAGATGGATCCAGATCCAGATCTTAAACCGGAAGCAAAGCACCTTCATACTACGAAGCTGCGCGAGCCTACCTCGATGTGTGTGCGTGTGTGCGCGTGTGCGCGTGTGCGCGTGTGCGCGTGTGCGCGTGCGCGCGTGTGCGCGTGTGCGCGTGTGTGCGCGTGTGTGCGCGTGTGTGCGCGTGTGCGCGTGTGTGCGCGTGTGCGCGTGTGTGCGCGTGTGCGCGTGTGTGCGCGTGTGCGCGCGCGCGTGTGCGCGTGTGCGCGCGCGTGTGCGCGTGTGCGCGCGCGTGTGCGCGTGTGCGCGGCGCGTGTGCGCGGTG